>LPNX010953832.1:0-12346 GCA_001517045.1 Pseudotsuga menziesii
GACGACAAGCCGTGGATACATCGACGGCTAGACAGGGATACATAGACGGTTAGGCGTGGATATAGCGACGGATTACATTGTCGCTCTTGCGACGCAAATTAGGAGTCGTCGCTATTGCGACGAAAAAGTTTCCACGGAACAAAAAACACTTAAACGTGGCAATATCCACGCTTTTCCGTGGATATTTCCACGTTTTTCCGTGGCAAAATTGATCACTTGTACTAGTGTGTGACTTCTATAGGGATAGAATTTAGTACTTGGGTCACATTATTTCAGAGGAGGGTATATCTGTAGACCCTAAGAAGATTGAAGCTATTAAGAATTGGACTACTCCAAAGAATGTGACAGAGGTAAGATCTTTTATGTGGCTTGCCAGATATTACAGGAGATTCATTGAAGGATTCTCCAAGGTTGAACATGTTATAACTTTTTTGCAAAGGAAGGGGATAAAGTTTGAATGGACCTCTAAGTGTGAAGAAAGTTTCCAGTGGTTGAAGTATCTTCTCACAAGTGCACCAGTCTTGAAAGTTGTAGACCCAGAGAAATATTTTATGGTATGTACAGATGCATGTGGCCAAGGACTTGGACGAGTTCTTATGCAGGACAACCACATGATATGTTATGAATCCAGGAAGCTGAAGGAGAATGAAAAAAACTATGCCACTCATGATATAGAGCTTGCATCCATAGTACATGCTCTCAAGATGTGGAGGCATTACTTGATGGGCAGAAGATTTGAGTTAAGGATAGACCATTGTGGTCTGAAGTATTTGTTTGATTAGCCTACTCTGAATGCTAGGCAAGTGATATGGTTGGAGTTGTTATGCAAGTTTGATTTTGAAATCAAGCACATAAAGGGAAAAGAGAATAAGGTAGCTGATGCACTCAGCACAAAGGTGCAGGAAATGCACGTAGCATCCATTAGTATTTTCTAATCAGATTTGAGGCAGTAGATTACTAATCATGTTGTTGAAGATAAGTTGTATGCATAGGTCAAGGACAAGTTGCAGCAGCAAAGCCTTGAAAAGAAGTATGAGGGATAGGATATTTTCAAACTGCATGGATTTCCTAAGGCAATAGTCTCTGACAGAGATGTTAAGTTCACTTCCAATTTTTGGAAGGGGTTGTTTGCATATTTGGGTGCAAATTTGAATTTCAGTACTGTCTACGATCCTCATACCAACAGACGGACCAAGAGAGTTAACCAAGTGCTGGAAGACATGCTTCGCATGTATGTGATGGACAAACCATCCAAGTGGGAAGACTATTTACACCTAGTAGAGTTTGCTTATAACAATGGATAGCAAAATTCCTTAGGGCTGAGTCCATATGAAGCTTTGTATGGTAGAACGTGTAGGACACCAGGGTTGTGCTTGGTCCAGAATTGCTCAAGGAGATGGAGAAGGAAGTTGTAAAGATCAGGCAGAATTTGAAGGCAACCTGGGACAGACATAAAATATATGTAGACAAGCATAGGGTGAACAAAGAGTTTAGTGTTGGGGATCATGTTTGCCTCCGAGTGAGGGCAAAGAAGAGTTCCTTGAAGCTTGGAATTTGTTCCAAGTTGTCACCTAGATACTATGGGTTGTTTGAAGTGCTTGAAAGAATAGGTCCAGTTGCACATAAACTTGCATTGACTCTAGCACTAGAGCTCATAATGTTTTTCATGTTTCTTTGCTTAAGAAATATATACATGATCCTAACCATGTAATAAATTGGGATGTGATTCAGGTGGAACTAGAGGGATAGTTCCAAATCGAGCCTATGTGCATCCTCGCCAGGAAGGTCATAATGCTCCGGAACCGAGCAATAAGACAGGTGAAGGTGCAATGGGAGCACTACAGTCTTGAAGAAGCTACATGGGAGCTAGAGGATTCCATGCGACTGGCACATCCATTTTTGTTCAATTCTGCCAATTGTTGAGGGTAGTACCAACAAATAATTTTTTATCAATATTGTAAAGCACTGAGGAAAGTGTTGTTGAAGGGGGAGGGGAAAATAAATAAATGATGTAAATAATCATGGTGTGGAGCTTTGGGTAAAAATCCCCACCATCGATTTAGTATTTATGTTTCGGCAATTAAGGTTGGGTCGGTGGTATTTTTTATGCTAGTTGAACATTAACAGTTGAAAGTCATGTTAAATTTGCAATTTTTAATTAAAAACCTATAGCCAGCTATATCAACGCAACTAAATGAGATGGGGGCATGAATTTTTCTAAGGATAAGGAAGTGGGGGATTGGGAGAGTGGGGAGAAATTTAAAATGGGAACATAATTTCTGGAAAAATGTTTTTTTAATTTTCTTGAAGAAAATGTCCACTTTTCCCTCATGCGGTAGCATTTCACCTTCCCTCACGATTTGGATTGGAAAAACGTTTTTGGAAACCCAATTCGGATTCACGTGGCAGCCAGCAAGCAAAACGACTCTGATTCTGGACCCGGGGGATTCTCTCCAGTTTCTGCAATTTGTCTTCCTTTCACAAATTACTGATGTTCAGCAATTTGTTTCCTTTTTATGATTGTTCCTATCTGTTGGTTGTTGTAACGTCCCCAACCCTCCGATGGCAAATATGACGCTACCGTAATGCTATCTACCCGAGAAACTAGCCCCGTGAACATACACATGATAAAAATTGAAATGATTTGAACTAAAACATGCATAGATGCATAATTATTTATCATACAACGGAAGTAAATACATTCCATCCAAGCATTTTGCATGTTCATCATTTTCAGTAAACAACAAATACAATTTCAGAGATGAAATAGACAAGAATACTTATCTTATGAAGAAGCTCGTCCCGCAACCAGCTATGTTGCTACAACGTTCTACCCAACCATAGGCCAGTGTGCTCCTTAATATCTTAGCAACACTGCCACCCCCAAGCTGGGCATGATACCCACAAGGAATAAGGAAACTAAGCAGGCTCACACATAGCCAAGGATACCGCAAAATTCATCCAAGCCAACATAGCTGAGTTTATCAGGCTAACAGTACACAACAACACATAACCAAGCCAACAAGTTGTGTTTATCAGGTTATCAATAGATGGAATCACTATCTTCTAAGCTAGTGGGCTCACTAAAGAGCTAAGGATGCCTACACCAGAACTAGCTTGACTCCTAAGACATCCACACACACCCAACACAAGGAGTCATTCCCTTCTCTGTTGCACAGTCCCTCATGCCATGAATTCCTTTCCAGTGCCATTTAGGGGGTGTGGAGAAGAGAGCCAGCCCTCTAGCTCTGTCTATGAGGCTCATATAAAACACTAGGTTTTTCAAGAAGACCCCTTTCCACTCCTACACAGTCCAAAGACCAATCCACTGTGCACACACAGCAAAACAACCAGCCGTGGGATTTGAAGGAGGAACACCACTCCACAGAGCTAAACTGAAATGACAAGAATGGTTAACGCACAACCCAGAATGGCAATTGACTCCAAAGTTTTTTATGGCCCTATCATGGCCAAAATGACCCAAACACAACCTACAACAATCCAAATCATGTGGGAAAGACAACCACTAATCCCAGCCGCATGAGGAGAGGACACACCACCTGCGTGGAGTTGGATTACATCCATATAAACCACAACGTGAAGGAAATTGCATACATCCAAAATCGAGAGAGGAAGACTGAACCAGTCATGGTATGCATGCGTGAGGACTGAGTGACCGCGTGAGGATGGGAAACTTCTCTTTTCCCGCATGAGGAAAAACCCCAAACCTGCACATGAGGAGAAAAAAAATAGTATGTGCATGAAGATGGGAAAAAAATGGGATCGTGGTCTCTTCTCCTCCTACCCACGTGAGGGTGAATGAGATCCTTGGTGGAGTGTGTGTGTGGGAAAGGACTGATAGTCCTGCCACACACCACTGCCCATGCAATAACTACCCCCAACTAACTCCATAGTATTTAATTTGGTAGATGAGACAAGAATAAGGCAAAAAGGTTTTTGAATGAGACAAGGGATAAAGGGTGAGTAAGACAAGATATAGGTGACAACTAAATGGGTTTATCAATTAACATTTGTCTGTTCCCTAATGGCTCCCAAGGTTTAGACACCCCTCCCCCATATCCTTAGGAAATCATGCCCTTTTCATTATGGTTGCATTGACATAACTGATTGTGGGTATTTTAATTAAAATGCATATTTACATGATGCCAAAAATTATAATGTGCTGGATAGCACGATATACCACCGGCAACAATTTTAATTGTCGGAACATAAAATGTTAAATCAATGGTGGGGATTTTGCCTTTATATCCACACCATGATTAATTACAATATATACATCGTATACATTTTTAATGCAAACGGGGTCAAAACCAGGGTGTTATATTCCCCTCCTCCTTCAATAGAATTGTCCTCGGTGCTTTACAAAATTGAACAAAATGCTACACTGGTACCGCCTCAGTGCTCCGCATAATTGAACAAAAATGGATGTGCCGATCGCATGGCATCCTCCATCTCCCACATAGCCTCTTCAAGGCCGTAGTGCTCCCATTGCACCTCTACCTACCCTATGGCTCAGTTCCAGATCATTGTGACCTTCTTGTTGAGGATGCGCATTGGATCGATTTCGAACTCTCCCTCGAGTTCCACCTGAATCACATCCCAATTTATCACATGGTTAAGATCATGTACATATTTCTTAAGAAAAGAAACACGAAAAACATTATGAGCTCTAGTGCTAGCAGGTAATGAAAGTCTATATACAACTGGCCCTATCCTTTCAAGCACTTCAAATGGCCCACAATATCTAGGTGACATCTTGGAAAAACTTCCAAGCTTCAAGGAACTCTTCTTTGCCCTCACTCTGAGGTAAATATGATCCCCAACACTGATCTCTCTGTTCACCCTATGCTTATCTGCATAACTTTTCTATCTGTCCCAGGTTGCTTTCAGATTCTACCTGATCTTCACAACCTCTTGCTCTATCACCTTGAGAAAATATGGACCAAGCACAACCCTGTTCACTGGATTATCCCAAGTCACTGGTGTCCTACACCTTCTGGCATACAAAGATTCATACGGACTCATCCCCAAGGATTCTTGTTGTCCATTGTTATAAGCAAACTATACCAAGTGTAAATAATCTTCCCACTTGGTTGGTTTTTCCATCACATACATGTGAAGCATGTATTCAAGCACCTGGTTGACTCTCTCTATCTGACCATCAGTCTGAGAATGGTAGGCAGTGCTAAAATTCAACTTTGTACCCAAATCTGCAAAAAACCCATTCCAAATATTGGAAGTGAACTTGACATCCCTGTCAGAGACTATTGCCTTAGGAAATCCATGCAATTTGAAAATCTCCTACATGAAAATATTTGCAATGTCATCATTCTTATGCGTAGACTTAACCAGTATGAAAAGTGATGCCTTTGTCAACTTGTCCACCACAACCATGATGGAATCATGTTGTCTCCAAGTCATTGGAAATATTGTAATAAAATCCATGGAAATAACTTCCCATTTCCATTCTGGAACTGGCAAAGGCTGCAACAAACCTGCAGGGTGTTGATGCTCAACCTTTACCTGGTGACATTTCATGCACCTTGAAATATATTCATCCATCCCATTTTTCATTCCTAGCCAAAAGTACTGCTTTCTAGCTGTAGCAATTGTCTTCTAATATCTTGGGTGACCAGAATATGGAGCTTGATGGATTTCATCCATAACAACTCTTCTCAAATCTGCTACATTTGGAATATAAATTATGCCTTTATAAGTAAGAAGTCCATCTTCCTCCAATTTATATCCCTCATACCTCTTCTCAAGACTTTGTTGCTACAATTTTTCTTTTACCTGCACATACATTTCATTTTCAACAATATGACTAACAATCTGCTGTCTCAAATCTGATTGGAAAATACTAAGAGATGCTACATGCATTTCCTGCACTTTCTTACTGAGTGCATTAGCTACCTTACTCTCTTTTCCTTTTATGTGCTTGATTTCAAAATCAAACTCACATAAAAACTCCAGCCATCTCGCTTTCCTAGCATTTAGAGTAGGCTGATCAAACAAATACCTCAGACCACACTGGTCTATCATTAACTCAAATATTCTTCCCATCAAGTAATGCCTCCACATCTTGAGAGCATGTACTATGGCTGCAAGTTATAGATCATGAGTGGCATAGTTCTTCTCATGCTCCTTCAACTTTCTTGACTCGTAACATATCACGGGGTTGTCTTGCATAAGGACTCCTCCTAGCCCTTGTCTGCATGCATCGGTACACACCACAAAATCTTTCTCTTGGTATGCAACTTTCAATACTGTTGCACTAGTGAGAAGATTCTTCAACTGCTGGAATATTTATTCACACCTCGGTGTCGATTCAAACTCTATCCCCTTCTTTCGCAAAGAAGTGATGGCATGTGCAACTTTGGAGAATCCATCAATGAATCTCCTGTAGTATCCTGCAAGTCCCATAAAAGATATTACATCTGTCACATTTCTTGGAGTATGCCAATTAATAATGGCTTAAATCTTTTCAGGGTCCACATATATACCCTCTTCTGAGATAATGTGACCCAAATACTGAATTCTATCTCTATAGAAGTCACACTTGCTCAACTTTGCATACAGCTAATGCTCCCTGAGCAATTGCAATGTCAATCTCAAATGCTCTTCATGATATTCCTCATTCTTAGAATAAATAAGGATCTCATCAAGAAAAACAAGAACAAACTTGTCCAAATACCAACTGAAGACATTGTTCACAAGGCACATAAACGTAGATGGTGCATTTGTGAGACCAAATGGTACCACTACAAACTCATAATGTCCATACCTTGTTCTAAAGGATGTCTTATGAATGTCTTCATCCTTGATTCTTACCTGATGGTAACCAGACCTCAAGTCAATCTTGGAAAATACCTTTGGTCCTCTCATTTGATCAAAGAGGTCATCAATCCTAGGAAGAGGATATTTATTCTTCACAGTGACTTTGTTCAGCTATCTATAATCAATACACAACCTAAGTGTACCATCTTTCTTCTTTACAAAAAGAACTGGTGCTCCCCAAGGAGACACACTCAGTCAGATATACTTCTTTTCCAACAACTCTTGTAGTTACATCTTCAACTCTAGCATCTCCGTTGTACTCATCCTGTAGGGTGTCTTAGACACTAGTGCTGCTCCTGGCACAAGTTCAATTGTGAAATCAATGTCCCTATTTGGAGGAATCCCTGGAATCTCATCAGGAAACACATCCCTGAATTCCTGCAACACACGAAAGTATTCCAACCTAGGAGTTTCATCCTTTGTTGCCTCCAAAATATGAGCTGCATACAAATGGAAACCTTTCCTATAGAACTTCTTCAATTGGATTGCTGACACCTTCCTTACTGAAATCACCTTTTGAATGCCTTTCACAACTCTTGGGTTCCCTTCTTCATCCATGCATTCAAAAGTCTTATTATAACAGTCAAGCTTTACCCTGTGAGCTTCTAACCAATCTATTCCAATGAGAACATCATAGGAACCAAGTGGTAGAACATTCAGATCTACACAACTGACCAATCCATTCATGACCAATGGACATTTCTCTACCACTTCACTAACCTTTCTCTTAGTTCCAATGGCTAGCTGAACTAACCAAGATTTGCCATGCTTTACTTTCTTAAAGGCATAAATCTCCACTACTATAGGGGTAATGTAACTGTGAGTAGAACCAGGGTCAATCAAAATAGAAACATATTGCTCAACAATCTTACCTGCAACTTCAACCACATTTGATTGGTGTTCTGTCTAGCGGTCCTCTAGTGCTGCATAAATCCTAGGGACAACCCTTGCTACTTGACCACTGTTTTTGCCTCTTGAATGTTGTAAGTTGGCCTTGCATTCTCATTCTCAAGTGGACAATTTCTGTGCATGTGGGGTCCTCCACATTTCCAACATTGGAGAGGTTCTCTGTTCTGCTGCGGATCTCCTGGCTTCTCTCCCACCACTCCAATTGGCTTATTCCCAGCTTGGTATGGCTGCTTCTGTTGATTCCTGAAGTTAGAAGGTTTGAAACCTTTATTTCTCTGGTAAGACTTCTCATTCTTCTTGTCCTTCCATGTCTTTTGATAATCAAGTTTTCCTTTGCTTTTCTCATAGTAATACTTAACTTTCCTTATTTCTTCTTCCAGAGTTCTAGGTTCATAAAACTCAATTTTGTCTTTGTAAGACTGAGGCAATCCACTCAGGAAATGTTGGATCTTCACTTTTTCATCTTTGATGTACCTGACATGCCTCAACAGTTGTAGGAACTTGTTTGCATATTCTTCCATAGTTTGTTGTCCCAATCTCATCTCATGGAATTCTTTAATCTTATCATCATAGTACTTGTCAGATAGGTACTTCTGCTTGAAGTATTTTATGAATTGTTTCCACACAATTCTTCTTTCATTAACCTTATTTACTTGTCTATGGTGTTCCCACCATATGGATGCTCTTCGAGTCAAATTGAATATAGATACCCTTGCTTTCATATTTTCAGAGTAGTCTTGAACTTGGAAATACTTCCTCATCCCAAGAAGCCAAGCCTCAGCTTCTTAACCAGTATTGACCTCACCATTAAAAGTACGAGGCCTCACCTTTTTGAATTCATCTCATGAATTATTCTTGTAACATCTCCTCCTCTTCTTCCTACGAGATTGAGAGCTTGAGTCCCCACTAGGTTTTTCAGAATCAGATGACCCACTGATAGGCCATTCTGGAGTATTCCCTCTATCCCTAGAATCCCTCTTGGAGACATGGGACCTTTTACGGGAATCTACCCTGGCGCTAATCCTGCTTCTTTCTGGATTATCTGCCTAATGCCCAGAGTTTATTTGTCCCTGGATGTCTATCAAACTCTGCAATATAGCTGCCGCTTTATCTGATTTTGATCTTCTTGAGCCTTAAGCATCTTTTCATTGTCTTCTCTACAACTTTGCAACTCCACACTTAGGATCCTCATGGTGGCTGCAATATCTGGAGGAGTATCTTAATTTCTCCTCCCATTGGACTCTGTCTCATCATTTCCAACTCTGACATTTTCTCCCATAGAATCTTCCTCGAACTCATAGGGGTCCTGTGCACCATTCATGTCGTCGATTCTCATCTTGGCCCAACCAAGAACGATTTTTTTTTTGAAACTGCTCTATGCAGAATGTTGCCTTTTAAGGTGACTATAATTCTACAAAAAGTGTTAATAAACACAACTGTTAGCTGCATAACAATCTCATGAGTTCATAATTACTTACCTGCATTGGAAAATACTATATTGACCTCTTTGTTCAAATGAAAGGAGCAAAGGTATTTTCTAAGATTGACTTGAGATCTGGTTACCATCAGGTAAGAATCAAGGACGAAGACATTCATAAGAAAGCCTTTAGAGCAAGGTATGGACATTATGAGTTTGTAGTAGTACCATTTAGTCTCACAAATGCACCAGCAACATTTATGTGCCTTATGAATAGTGTCTTTAGCAGGTATTTGGACAAATTCGTTCTTTTTTTCCTTGATGGAATTCTTGTTTATTCTAAGAATGAAGAAGAGCATGAAGAACATTTGAGTCAAACATTGCAATTGCTCAGAGAACATCAGCTGTATGCAAAGCTGAGCAAGTGTAAGTTATATAGGGATAGAATTCAGTACTTGGGTCACATTATTTCAAAGGAGGGTATATTTGTAGACCCTGAAAAGATTGAATGTATTAAGAATTGGCCTTCTCCAAAGAATGTGACAAAGGTAAGATATTTTATGGGGCTTGCAGGATATTACACGAGATTCATTGAAGGATTCTCAAAGGTTGAACATGTTATCACTTCTTTTCAAAGGAAGGGGATAAAGTTTGAATGGACCTCGAAGTGTGAAGAAAGTTTCCAGCGGTTGAAGTATCTTCTTACAAGTGCACTGGTATTGAAAGTTGCAGAACTAGAGAAATATTTTGTGGTATGTACAGATGCATGTGGCCAAGGACTTGGAGGATTTCTTATGCAGGACAACCACGTGATATGTTATGAATCCATGAAGCTAAAGAAGCATGAAAAGAACTATGCCACTCATGATCTAGAGCTTGTAGACATAGTACATGCTCTTAAGATGTGGAGGCATTACTTGATAGGCAGAAGAATTGAGCTAAGGACATACCATTGTGGTCTAAAGTATTTGTTTGATCAGCCTACTCTGAATGCTAGGCAAGCGAGATGGTTGGAGTTATTATGTGATTTTGATTTTGAAATCAAGCACATAAAGGGAAAAGAGAATAAGGTAGCTGATGCACTCAGCACAAAGGTGCAAGAAATGCACGTAGAATCCATTAGTATTTGCCAATCAAATTTGAGGCAACAGATTGCTAATCATGTTGATGAAGATGAGTTGTATGCATAGGTCAAGGACAAGTTGCAACAGCAAAGCCTTGAAAAGAAGTATGAAGGAGATAAATTGGAAGAATATGGAATTCCTACCTATAAGAACAGAATTTATATTCCAAATGTAGCATATTTGAGGAGAGTTGTTATGGATGAGATCCATCAAGCTCCATATTATGGTCACCAAGGATATCAAAAGACGATTTCTATAGCTAGAAAGCAGTACTTTTGGCCAGGAATGAAAAAGGACATGGACAAATATATTTCAAGGTGCATGAAGCATCAATAAGTGAAGGTTGAACATCAACACCCAACAGGTTTGTTGCAACCTTTGCCAATTCCAAAATGGAAATGGGAAGTTATTTCCATGGATTTTATTACAAGATTGCCAGTGACTTGGAGACAACATGATTCCATCATGGTTGTGGTGGACAAGTTAACAAAGGCAACACATTTTTACCGATTAAGTCTATGCATAAGACTGATGACATTGCAAACATATTCATGAAGGATATTTTCAAACTGCATGGATTGCCTAAGGCAATAGTCTCTGACATAGATGTTAAGTTCACTTCCAATTTTTGGAAGGGGTTGTTTGCATATTTGGGTACAAAGTTGAATTTCAGCACTTCCTACCATCCTCAGACCGACGGACAAACCGAGAGAGTTAACCAAGTGCTAGAAGACATGCTTTGCATGTATGTGATGGATAAACCATTCAAGTGGGAAGATTATTTACACATGGTAGAGTTTGCTTATAACAATGGATAGCAAGCGTCCTTGGGGATGAGCCCATATGAATCTTTGTATGGCAGAAGGTGTAGGACACCAGTGACTTGGGATAATCCAGTGAATAGGGTTGTGCTTGGTCCAGAATTGCTCAAGGAGATGGAGAAAGAAATTGTAAAGATCAGGTAGAATTTGAAGGCAGCCCAGGACAGACAGAAAAGATATGCAGACAAGTATAGGGTGAACAAAGATTTCATTGTTGGGGATCATGTTTAACTCTGAGAAAGGGAAAAGAAGAGTTCCTTGAAGCTTAGAAGTCGTTCCAAGTTGTCACCTAGATACTGTGGGTCGTTTGAAGTGCTTGAAAGACTAGGGCCAGTTGCATATAGACTTGCATTGACTGCTAGCACTAGAGATCATAATGTTTTTCATGTTTCTTTGCTTAAGAAATATATACATGATCCTAACCGTGTAATAAATTGGGATGTTATTCAGGTGGAACCAGAGGGAGAGTTCCAAATTGAGCCTATGCGCATCCTTTCCAGGAAGGTCACAATGCTCCAGAACCAAGAAATAGGACAGGTGAAGGTGCAATGGGAGCACTACGGTCCTGAAGAAGATACATGGGAGCTAGAGGATTCCTTGCGACTAGCACATCCGTTTTTTTTCAATTATGTGGATTCACAACAGAAATTCAACCCAAAATCCGACATCTTGCATGTTTGAAATTCAACACTTATCTGTCGCCTTTTCGACACATGCATTTTTGTTTGCCGTCGGTGGCGTAACGTCGGATATTCGACATTCTACTAATGTGGGTTGAAGATATGACAGACGATTGTGTCACAAATTTGACCGTTTTTCCTTCCAAAATGCCAATCAAAATTGCATACACCATCGAACATCCGATGTCCTCCGAACTTGGAAGCGTCGGCCGTCCGACGGATAGAAGTGTCGGAGGAATGGCACTGGCGTCGATATTTTTATCCACCAAGTGTCGTAGAATTGATGCCATATGACACTGGAAGAGTCGGCCTTCCAACGCAGTCCGACACTTTAACCGTCGGTCATCCTACGGGTGGAAGCGTCAGAGTCATGACAAGGCCGTCAGAAGTGTTTACTGGAGTGTCAGAAGGGCATCAGAAAAGAGATGTCTATTGATGGATTTAAAAAAAAAATCCAAAGATTAACTATGAGTTCATGCTCATATATTTTGTCTCTTGTAGGAATCAACACATAATATTCCCACGGTGTGTCCTCTT
>LPNX010953832.1:19559-30062 GCA_001517045.1 Pseudotsuga menziesii
ATAATAATAATTGTTTCTTGATAGAGGTAGCTAGTAGGGTAGATATCTCTTAAGTAAAATGGCTGAAAGGATCGATTTGATTAACACCGCTTCCCTTATTGCTGTATTTAGCCATTGAGTTTCACAATGTTATATTTTTATTTATTTTTATTTTTGAAAGGAAAGCATGTCATTTTGTTGAATTTGGATATGAAAGGGTTATTGGATTTTCCAAAATATAGAAATGATTATTAATTATTTATGTACAAAGAAACTCAAAATAAAATAGGGGCAAAGGGAGATTAATGGAAGAAGATCTTGTTTGCTTATCAACACCTCCCAAAATGGTAGTAATAAAAGAAGATCTTCTTTGTTGGTTTTTTAATGGAAATGAAGCATCTAATAAAGGATCAAGTTGATATATATTTAGTCCTTGTACTTTATATAAATTTTCAATGAGCTAGAAATCTTTTAAACAAGCAATGAAAATAACCACATATTTCATAATAAGGAGATTTTAAGATGAAATGATATTCTAAATCATAAGGAACATGTTTAATGTTTTTTATTGAAACTCAAGTAGCATATACCAAACAACATTTTTTAAAGCAGATACCAAATACATATGTAAAATATTGAGACCAATATACTAGGAGTAGAAATAATAAAGGGTATAAACATTGCCCAAAATACCAATAGGGAATTATTTTATTTGGAAACATGCATTGAAAAGGGTATTGACATTTAAATTTTGGGAGGTGTTGATAAGGAAAATGCTCTATCATCAACATCATGGGTTCACCTTGAGGGCGAATTTCAATTAGACTTCCATTGTTTGGAATAAGGAACCCTTTGTATTTTGGACTGGATACCATTAATACTTTATTATTTAAATTTGTTTTATAAAGCTAAATGCATAAATTTAGAGTGCAAAATGTTATTGTAGATGCATGTGCCCAAGCGAATCTAGTAAGCAAAAGGAAAAACATGACATTGAAGATAAAGGTAACACAATGAGCTAGAAAAAGTTCGTATTTGGGTAGATTACATGAACCAAATGACCACTAGTTGTAGACCAAGGAAAGCCTACAAGTACAAGCACTATATACAATTTCATATCAAGAGTTAGCAAAAATAATACAGAAAAAAATGAGAAAAAACACTAAAAAGTTCTAGTTAGATAAATTACATGAACCAAATGACCATTAGTTGAAGACCAAAAAAAACTTACAACTTACAAGTACAAGCACTAAATACAATTTCATATTTAGAGTTAGCAAAATATAATATAGAAGAAGTAAAAACAAACCCTAAATACATGTAAATAATCTATAGCATAAAAAATTAGACTTCACAGCTTTCCAATATATAACCATAAAATCAAAGAGAATAGATTGAAACTAATTTCATAAACATACAAAATATATCCTACAAAATTGTGGCTTATAATAGCTTATTCATTACGATGAAAACAATTTGCAAGACTGAAACAAAAGTCTTTTTACTTTTCCTATAAATTCATAAATTCTATTTATACTTTATAAAAATAAGTTAGAGGGCTTTAGCTTTCCAACTTTCTCTTTTGTTTGAAAAACAAAGTAGTCTAAACATTACAATTTTTGGACTTTTATAATCTAAATATTAGACGTTGTGGACTTTTTTTTAGCAATTATTATTAGAATTTTATTATATAAATTTTAGTCAATTCATATATAATATTTTTTCGTACTTTAAATTTCATTTTATTATGAAAATAAATTTAATATTTTCAATATCTATATTACAATTATATCATGTAAATTCAACAACTTATATAAACAATTTCAATAAAATTTTAAATAAAAATAATCCATAATATTTACATTTTAAAAATGATTTCTTAATTTCCAAACCCTCGTAAGTTTGCGCACTTTTAAATTAATATTTTTAAAATATTAAATAAACTTTGATTCACACACATTTTTTTTATGTTTTGTGAGTTTTCCCATATATATATTTATGTCGTAGGCGTTTTCACTATGGAGATGCAGTCTCAAAAGATTCCTCGTCTCCCTGGTCATTAACATTCTGACACGTGTCGACTGGTAAATGGCTACTTTAGGTACAACACGCCATGGTTAAAATTTCTGGTTATTATATCATGTGATTCGGCAGGGACCGAAGAATGTGGCATGGAGTTGATCGGTTAAGTAGACGTTCCGAAAACGCTCAGGATTTATTATGTAAGGCTTTATTCTATCTGTTCGTATTCTTTCCGCGTAAATTCTTCCTCCGCCAAGTCCATCCTTATTTTAAACTCGCGTTGTGTTCTTTTTTATCGGTCTGCCTCTAAATTTGGCGGAGATTAAAGAACCGGAGAGAAAATGCAGGCTATTGCAGCAAGCACACCCATGGTTTTTCTTCATATGGATGGATTCCACCGTTGTCATATTAAGCTGTTTTTATGTCAAAGTTGTTGATTTTATTATATTTTAACAGCCGAAGTATTCAAACAAGCACAAAATAACTTCTTCCAAATCTATGTTGTCGCTAGAATTTGGAAATTACTTCGGCTTATATTTAAGCAACTCGAACCTAACCCAGTAATTTCCACGTCGTTGTTTTCACGTTTTTATCATTTGTTTTTAAATGTGTATAAAACAATAATATCGAACTTAGAAATATTTCTGTTTTTATCAATTGATATAAAACAATGGAATCATATCTTCGTTTTTATCAATTGATTTAAAATGTAATAATTGATATAATATAAAACAATGGAATCATATTTCTATTTTGGCTATTTTTATCAATTAGTTTTTATTTCTGAGTTCATTTATTTATTATTTTATATTACATCAATTATTAGGTTTTATATCAATTGATAAAAACAGAGATATCAGTTCGTGATTTTTTTATTTCTGATTTAAATAGTTACTCTGTAAACAATGAAAACAAAATTATAATGAAAACAAAATAATGAAAACAATTTTGTTAATTTAAATGAATACAAACAAAATGAAAACTTTTTCCATTTAAATGAATTTATAATTAAAAATAAATAAAAATAACTATTTTAGGAATATGAAATCTATGTCCTATTTTTTGGAAATAGGATTAGTCTCCGGTTTCCGATATCTGAAATATCAGAAATCGTGGATACACCAAATACCCTTAACAAAAACTCGAATTCGCGGTTTCCAATATGTGATTTCGGAAATTAGGTATTGTGTTTCGGAAATTGAAAATCCGAAATAGATAAGAAAATTAATGGAAGGTCCCTCGGTCACTGCCAAATTTAGAGGCTTTATCGATGATCCACTGCATTAGCGTGATGAGTTCAAGCATTAAGTCAATAATCAAAAATAACAATTGATTGTTATTTGGAAGGGAGAGTCACTTCACTCCATGATTTCTTATTAACAAATTTATCAAATAAGAGTTAAAATAAATTGTGAATAAAACTATGAAATCTATCAATTTTATTATAAATATTAATTGTTCTTTGTATCTCTTAAATAATGTACAAAATGCAAATCATGGAAAATATACACAGAGATCAAGGAAACAAAAAGAAGAACTATATTGTGCATGTTAAAAGTACAAAGCAAAAACATTTATGCACTGAATTAACTAAAAGGACAGAGATAACTGTAATAAAATTTTGTGTGTACAGTTATAGGAAACTAGAAGCTTTGATTCCCATAAAACTATGAAAAATCAATCTTCCAAGTAGAAAAAAAATGAATCCGGCGAAAGAGAAATGAATCTAAGTGAAGGAAGAAAATCTGAATAAAGCCGGAATGAGCAGATCTATGATAAGAAAGCGCAGAACAACTTCACATGCAAGAAGTTAAACATATTCTCCTCCTACCTGAAACCAAAAACAAAAAGATATAAAAGCATGAGGAGGGAGGCACCGAATGAGAAGCAAAACAGGTTTCGGTTCCCCTAAAATCTAGAAAGAAGTTGTTTGTCATCTGATAATAGATACAGTGCAGACGGGGCAAATAATATATCAAATTGACTTTTTTTTCAGTTTAAATGAATTTATCAAAAAAAAAAAAATCATTATATTTATAGTCGTATGTCTGTTCTAAAGTGATGAATTTAGAATTATATCGAATAGGTTATTTAGCAATGAAAACAAAATTATAATGAAAAAAATGAAAACAATTTTGTTAATTTAAATGAATACAAACAAAATGAAAACGTTTTCCATTTAAATGAATTTATAATTAAAAATAAATAAAAATAACTAATTTAGGAATATGAAATCTATGTCCTATTTTTCGGAAATAGGTTTCGGGAAGCCAACAAATTATTTGAACAAAAACCTGAGTCTCCGGTTTCCGATATCCAAAATATCGAAAATCGAAAATCGCAGATACACCAAATACCCTTAACAAAAACTCGAATTTGTGGTTTTCGATATGCGATTTCAGAAATTGGGTATTGTGTTTCATAAATCAAAAATCCAAAAATGGATAAGAAACTTAACGGAAGGTCCCTCGGTCACTGCCAAATTTAGCGGCCTTATCAATGATCCACTGCATTAGCGTGACGAGTTCAAAGGTTAAGTCAATAATGAAAATAACAATTGATTGTTATTTGGTAAGGAGAGTCACTTCACTCCATGATTTCTTATTAACAAATTTATCAAATAAGAGTTAAAATAAATTGTGAATAAAACTATGAAATCTATCAATTTTATTATAAATATTAATTGTTCTTTGTATCTTTTAAATAATGTACAAAAATAATTAATAAAATGTGTGTTGAATATAATCTCTATTGCATAGATACAAAGACAAGAATGTTTCTATTATTTACCCGATAGTTTGATTAAAAATGTCACCTCAACCATATTATTTTAAATAGTTTGTATAAAACTATGAAATTTATAGCCAAATTATATCCATTATATCTATAGCTAGATATAATTTGGCTATAGATTTCATAGTTTTATTCACAATTTATTTTAACTCTTATTTGATAAATTTGTTAATAAGAAATCATGGAGTGAAGTGACTCTCTTTACCAAATAACAATCAATTGTCCATCCTTATTCTGTGTCTTCTGAAGTGATAAATTTAAATTTAGAATTATATCAAATGGGTTATTTAGCAATGAAAACAAAATTAAAACAAAATAATGAAAACAAAATTATAATGAAAACAATTTTGTTAATTTAAATGAATACAAACAAAATGAAAATGTTTTCCATTTAAATGAATTTATAATTAAAAATAAATAAAATAACTATTTTAGGAATAGGAAATTTGGCCTATTTTTCGAAAATCGGATTCTGGAATCTCGAATTTGCGGTTTTCGATATGCGATTTCGGAAATTGGGTATTTTGTTTTGGAAATTGAAAATTTGAAATGGATAAGAAACTTAATGGAAGGTCCCTCGGTCATGGTCAAATTTAGGGACCTTATCGATAATCCACTGCATTAGCGTGCCGAGTTCAAACGTTAAGTCAATAATAAAAAATAACAATGGATTGTTATTTGGTAAGAAGAGTCACTTCAATCCATGATTTCTTATTAACAAATTTATCAAATAAAAGTTAAAACTTAATTGTGAATAAAACTATGAAATCTATCAATTTTATTATAAATATTAATTGTTCTTTATATATCTTAAACAACGTACAAAAATAAGTAATAAACTGTGTCTTGAATGCAATCTCTATTGCATATATACAAAGACAAGAACGATTATATTATTTAACCCATAGTTTGATAAAAAAAATGTCACCTCAACCATATTATTTTAAATATTTAAGGCCACAAAACAATTGTCTCATTATACATTAATCTTGCACTCGGGAAGAGGGGGCATTCTCAATTTTAGATAAAAGTTTATGGTAATTAGATTATATAGAATAGAGTTTTGGGTAAATAAATATTAATGGTTAGATTGACTAAGTGATAATGCTTTTTAATACATTTAAACAAAGATTAAAAATATTCATGTTTTTTCATTGTACGTGTTCTAGGCTTAAAATAATACGAAAAATATACTCTCGAATGGTTGTTGGAAAAAGCAAATACAAGAAACTCAACATACTTAGGCAATGAATTTACTCATCCCTTAAATACAAAAAACTCAACATACTAAAAGCATGAAATAGTCCAATTCTGAATATGGTGCGAGAAGAAAATACTAAAAGCATGAAACAACCCTTGAACACTGCTGCCAAACGTATGGTAACATTATTAAACCTTCTTTAATCAACCCTAAAATCGGGGAAATGAATCAACATGAAAACCGAGGTTTCCGATTTCCGATTTCCAATATTTTGGATATCGAAAATGGGAGACTCAGGTTTTTGTTGAAATAATTTATTGGCTCACGATTTCCGATTCCCGAAATTGAATGATAAAAATTGTCAATTGATCCAGTTAGACATTATTACGTATTATGATGTATGTGATATTCACATTCTTCTATGATGTCATTGTGGAATTGGAATTATACAAATTGGTTCATTGCTCTGGCTTTTGTATTTTTTAAATACATTCAAAACCTGTATAATTATTCAATAATATTTCTTCATTTTCTATATGTGACCATTTAAAAAATATATATTAAAAGTCCTGCGTAATTATTCAATACATTTTTTTCTCCACGTTTTAGGTTACGAAGCACAACTCATCTTCACAGGACATAATTAGAGGTTCTCCGAAGAATATTTCTCAATTATTTCATATTTCTTATTTCCGATTTTCGGGTATCGGAAACCGGAAAATTCATTTTTTTTATTAAGATTATTTGGGGTATCCGCGATTTCCAATTTCCAATAATGTCCAACACATTCAAAGCAATTACAGTTCAACAAATTTTTGTCCTAGATATCTCGGTTGTTTTCAGAGCATTTGAAGAGAGTGTATGGGGATGCTTGTGATTGAAGATATTGGGATATGTGTGAGATTGCAGGAATTGATTTTATTTGTGATCTCATGACCGCCAATAAAACTGAATCGATTCATTGTTGATTTTGAGTTTATGAAATTTCAAGATTCATAGCTCATTCTTTTCCATTATGTAAAGATTTTATATTTTCAATGATATGATATTCTTATCGTGGAACAATTTTTAATTTCTATGTGGCGATAACGATGTTCTAGTTGTCTTCGAGTGCTATAGAAAATTACCTCAAAATGTGATAGAATGAATAGTATGGAGTATTGATGAACACTAAGATATGAGTAACATTTAAATACAATACTTTTAAAACTTTGGCAAGATGGCTATAAATATTTGAAATATCACTATTCTTAATTAACAAGAGCATAATTTTAATTTTCTTTGATTAAAAAGTTAATTATTTTATAATTGTAAAATAATTGTTTATTTAAATATGAAGATATTTAAATATAAAAATTAAAAAAATTTATTTAAATTTTAAGATATTTAATTATAAAAATTAATTGATTTTTTTATTATATATTTTAATATTTTTATTGTTAAATAATTCTTTATTATTTTATTTATTAGTAAAAAAAATAAAACATTTAAAATAAATCCTGCAATTATCAGTCTGTTTTTATTTCTAAGTTCATTTTTTTATTGTTTTTATTTCAATCTGTTTTTATCAATTGTTTTATATTATATCAATTATTAGGTTTTATATCAATGAATAAAAACAGAGATTGATATAAGGAATCAATTGATATAAAACAATAAAGAATCATATAATGTGTATAAAACAATAATATCAATTATTAGGTTTTTATCAGAAATAGCGAACTCGAAAATAAATGTGTATAAAACAATAAATGAAATTCAACCACCTTGGATCATAATTATAAATGTACAAATGAGGCTATAAATAGTCTATTATGGAAATTATTATGGAAAACAAAAAACAATAGAACTTATCCACAAACCCTCACGAACTGACCAACTATGTACTCAGTTAAACAAAACATTCACTCGAAAAAGATGTGGTGTTTCCGGTTTTCGAGATCCGAAATATCGGAAATTGGGAATCGGGAAAGCAGACAAAATTATAACTAGAAATGACAATTCTGGTTTCCAAGGTTCTAGGTATCAAAAAACGAAAATCGGGAAAGTAGATAAATGGGATTTTACAAGTAAAACAATTAATAATTAATGGTTTTACCTCTAACAAATTTGATTTCATTACAGATAAGCTTTTACAATATAGAAAGTTTTTCGTTTGATTTGGCATGGAAATGATTATAATATAGATAATATTCAGGTTTGTTTTTGGATGGAAACTATTTACAGTACAGTGGAACATATTTTTTTTACAATATACATTCTTTTCATTATGGGATGGAAACGATTTACATGATTTTACAATATACATTTCATTTCTTTTTTAATCATTGATGTGGCGAAGGTTCAGGGTAGATGATACGTTGGATGTTAATAATTGTTTATATTCTTAAGCTCCTATAAGAAAAATGGACAAATCCAAAATCTTTGCGACTCGAAATTAAAATTCGACAATCAAGAAACATTTGTACTTTCGTGTGCTATCCCCGTTGAAAAATCCCCATTATTGATTTTATTCAATCAAATTTGCATCTATAAATGTTTTAAATCTATAAAAACTGTTATAAATCTATAAATGTTTTATAGATTTAAAAAACTGTTATTTGCTTATATGTATAAAAATAATTATAATGTATATAATAAGTGTTCTATAGATTTAAAAAATTGTTTGTTTACCTAATTTTTTATATATTTATAAAAATGTGATCTCATTGTATAAATGAGAAACATTATTAATTTAAAAGTCATTATAAAATTTAAAAAAATTGGAAAATATATTTACTTCTTCAAAAAATGACTTTTATAACACATTCATCTCGGGTTTATGGTACAGTGTAAAATTGGAAAATCTATTTACTTTTATAAATTTAAAAAAATTGGAAAATATATTTACTTCTTTAAAAAATGACTTTTATAACACATCATTCTGGGTTTAAAACACATGACATCTCGAGTTTATGGTACACTGTAATATATATTGCATTATGATAGGTATTATAACTCCCGATTCATATTATTTCATTGCTAATGCATATATTTATACAATTCATATGTCGGTTGATTCAACTTCCGACTATTCATATTCCTACATGACTATTCACATTCAGAATATATTTACACTATTTACATATTGTATAATCCCGACGGATTATATTCCAACAATCCCCCCCTTAATCCGAAGGGGTGTTAGTAAGTCCGAGCATGTTTCTGAATCTTTCAAACTGTTCTCGTCCAAGCGCTTTGGTGAAGATGTCTGCAACTTGATCATTTGTGGAACAATGTCGAAGATGGACTGTCTTGGCCTCTACATGATGTCGAATCAAATGATACTTTATGTTGATGTGTTTGGTTCGATCATGGAATCTAGGATTCTTAGCCAGCTTGATTGCAGAAGTATTGTCGACCAACAATGGAGTGGAGTTCTCTTGTTTTTCTTGCAAATCTTCAAGTATCTTCCTGAGCCATACGATTTCTTTCGTTGCTTCAGCTGCAGCCACATATTATGCTTCTATTGTTGAATCTGCCGGAACTAACTGTTTGCGTGATCTCCATGAGACAGCTGCTGATCCAAGACTCATAGTGTATCCAGAAGTTGATACTCTTGTCTCCTTATCACCATCAAAATCTGAATCTGAGTACCCAATAAGTTTGAAGTCATCCACTTTAGAGTACTTGAGTCCAACGTCTTGAGTCCCCTTCAAGTATCTTAGAACTCTTTTTGCAGCTGACCAGTGTCCTTCACAAGGTTTATGCATGAACCTTGAAAGTATGCCAACAACATAAGAAATATCTGGTCTAGTTGTTGTAAGGTAGATAAGACTTCCTACAAGTTGTCGATACTTGGTCGCATCCTCAAATTTTTTTCCTTCGCTTGATGTGAGCTTCATTTTATGTTCCATTGGAGTAGATATAGGGTTGCATTTTGTCATGCAAAATTTGTTTAGTAGTTCTCCAACATATTTTTTCTGAGATAGGAATATGTACTTAGGATGTTGAGTAATTTCAATTCCTAAGTAATAGTGGAGATGTCCCATATCTGTCATTTCAAAGATATTTTTCAAATCTTTCTTTATGGATACTATATAGCTCTCATTGTTCCCTGTCATCAAAAGATCATCTACATACACCACAAGATACACAACAGATCTTCCAACTTCCTTTATAAACAATGTTGCATCATCAAGATCAAAATGTTCGAAATTTAACTTCAAAAGATGCTCGGTTAACTTTTCATACCATGCGCGAGGCGCTTGTTTTAGGCCATACAAGGATTTGACAAGCTTGCATACCTTTTGTTCTTTTCCTTTCACAACAAAGCCTTCTGGCTGGGACATGAAGACATTCTCTTTCAAGTCTCCATTCAAGAAAGCAGTCTTCACATCCATCTGATGAACTTTCCACCCTTTTTGAGAAGCTAAAGAGAGTAAGGTACGGATGGTAGCCCATTTTGCTGTAGGAGAGAACGTTTCTTCATAGTCAATTCCTTCCTTTTGTGCATAGCCTTTTGCTAC
>LPNX010953832.1:30127-97954 GCA_001517045.1 Pseudotsuga menziesii
CGTCTCTGGAAATAACAAACTTCTTATTTACCTCATCATACAGACGGTATGCCTTGGAGTATTCTTCGTACCCCAGGAAAATGCATTTTCTGCTTCGAGCACCAAGCTTGTTTCTTTGCTCCTTTGGAATCAAGGCATAACAGGTGGAACCAAAAACTCTGAGATGCCTGACTGAAGGGAGATGGCCAAACCACATTTCATGTGGAGTCTTGTTATCAAGAGCATTTGAGGGACTTATGTTTCTCAAATAGGGTGCACATTTCATTGCATCACCCCAAAACATTAGTTTTACATTCTCAAAAAACATCATTGAGCGAACCATATTCATTATGGTTCTGTTCATTCTTTCTGCAACACCATTTTGTTAAGGGTTGTAGGGAATGGTAGTCTAATGTGCAATTCCATGTTGGCGAAGATAATCTTCAAAAGCATTTGAAGTTTATTCTTTCCCATGAAGTGTACCAATTTTTTATTGTGCTTGTTTTTCTATCCATGCATGAAAGTCTTTGAATGTTTGAAATGCTTCTGATTTTGTCTTTAAACAGTAAATCCAACACATTCTTGAGTAGTCATCAACAAATGTCATAAAATACTTATTCCCATTTGCAGAAGGAGTTGGCATTGGGCCACATAAATCAGAGTGCACTAATTCTAATTTCCTACTTGCTCTGAAATTAGATTCATGGAATGGCAGCTTACTATGTTTCCCTAATATACATGCATCACATTTGTTCTTCTCTTTAGGAATGGTGGGAAAACCAAATACACCATTCTTTCTCAACAAACGAAGACTGTTATAATTTAGATGACCAAATCTTGCATGCCACAATGAACTAGATGAAAAATTACCTTCTCCATGCTGAGAGAGGTAGGCATAGTTCTGAACTCTTGCAAATGAACCCTTTAGCTTCAGCAGCTTCCCATCTTCGTATCCAGTCATAATGACTTGGTTGTCAGAGGACTTTCTTATTTCTACGATTCCATCAAACATGTGGATGGAATGGCCTCGCTGTTGAATCTCCACCAAGGACAGCAAGCTTCTCTGCAACTCTGGAAGATAAAGAACATTCTTCAACAAGAAAACAGGGAATCCAGGCATCTTCAATCGAATGGTGCCCATTCCCTTTGGTTTAAGACTTGACTTATCTGCAAAGTAAACTATGCCATCTATTGTTTCATTAAGTTCTTCAAAACAGTCTTTTCTAAATGTCATGTGTGATGTTGCACCAGTATCAAGCAGCCAACAATCTTTGTAAGATGAAAGTGAAGTCATTTCATTAGTTCCAAGATTACAATGTGCAACAATACAATGAGCAGAATCAAAAGATTTACTAGCATCTTGATTTTTATTATCATCTTTCTTCTGGTTATGCTTGTCTTTGATGGAGTCCCACGAAGCCCAACACTGATCTAATGTGTGCCCAGTCTTTCCACAATGCTTGCACTGTAAATCTGATCTTTTGCTGAAGTTGTTTCTGCCCCCTCTGCCTCTGAAGTTTCTTCTTCCTCTGCCTCTCTTGCTGATTTCTCCTTTGGGATAATCATTTCCAGAGAGAGTGGAACCAACTATAGATGCTATAGATTGCATCTTTTACAACTGTTAGTGCAATTTACAATAATGAACTTGATATGACAAAGAGAAATAGAAAAACAATAACCTTGCAGGTCTACAGTCTCTACCAAGGTGATTTACAACGTAGTCTTTACGGTCTTTAATGCAGCTGGAAATAAAAAAGTTTATCTTCAGATAAACCAGACATATGTTTACCCCAAACCATGATCACAATCCCAAACAATTATAATAAGCACAGTCCCTTGCCAACAACAGAACTATTAGAGCCACATAAAATATAAGAACCAAAGCAAATCAAGCCCTAAACACCATGCTTATCTCCTCCAGGCACCAACGCCGTAGCAGTCATCAACCAAGTCTTCAGTCAGTAGCAATCACAGCAGCAATTGTCAGCAGCAACCACGAACTCATACAACATGCTCAGGCTTATACATCAGCCACACCATTCATAAATATGAAAATATTTGCAGACATTTCCAGAAAGACTCCACGCACAAGATAGGGCATAAATTAGGGTAAAAATTAGGTTTTATGCAGTCTGCAACTTTTTACCTTCATGCAGCTTCAATCAATAGCATATCAAAAGAGTTCCTTCACGTGACTGAGCAATGGTGTGAGTCTTCACGCTTCACGCACAGCTTCACGGGTTCGGTCTTTAACGCTTCAGTCTTCAACGCATGCAGTATATCAGCATGCAATATATCAGTTCAATAGCAGTCATGACGCAATATATGTATGATATATATCAGTCTTCAATGTGTTCACTAAGAGCAATCTCCAACGCAGGCTCTTCACGCAGGCAATAGTCTCCACACAGGCAGCAATCTCTTCATGCAGGCAGCAGTCTCCACGCAGGCAGCAGTCTCTTCACAATCAATTGTAGGTCGCAGCAACTCAACACTTAACGCAGCATGTGGATCTCAAGCCCGTAGGGAGCAGCAACACCAGATTCAAGGAAACGATATCCCAGCATTCACACCAGATTCACATTTTTGCAAACGATGGAAAGATGAAGCTAAAGGCAACGCTTCCAACGAGTATGGCTGGCGAAGTTAACTCAGGAAAGCTGCAAAATCTGGGGCTCCTTTGTATTATTGAGTATACTTGCAACACCATTCAGAATCAGCCACAGAGGGTACTGATAGTCATAAAGTGTGAGGTGGTTGGCAAACTGCTCGCGGGATTAGGGTTTCACGCACCAGACTTTAATTTTCATGCAGAATTTAAAATAATCACCAGTCTTCTCACGGGATTAGGGTTTCATGAGGAGGCTATGAGAGGCCGCGGGAAGGGTTGAAACCTTGAAACTGTAGAGGAATAAACTCAGCAGCTCGCAGGAGAAGATGGAATACAATGGGTAGGAATAACTGAGGTCGCAGCACAAATAATTCAACCGTTTTGACAGAGAAAATGAGTGAGCAGTCTGGCAGCCAGGAGGGTGCAGACTATGCACAGGTCAGAATTGCAGAATGCCAGAACAACAGGAGTTATGGCTAACAGCCAAGCTCTGATACCACTGATAGGTATTATAACTCCCAATTCATATTATTCCATTGCTAATGCATATATTTATACAATTCATATGTCGGTTGATTCAACTTCTGACTATTCATATTCCTACATGACTATTCACATTCAGAATATATTTACACTATTTACATATTGTATAATCCCGACGGATTATATTCCAACACATTAGATGCAGATTAGGGTTTGTAATGTACATTGGATAATAATGTAATGGGTTCTATTAAATAAATAATGTAATGTGTACAATTTCCGATTTGCGAAATCAGGAATTGGAGATTGGGAAACAAACATTCAATCGAAAAGTATGTGGTGTTTCCGGTTTCCGAGATACGAAATATAAAAAATCAAGAATCGAGAAAGCAGACAAAATTATTAACTAGAAATGACAATTTTGGTTTTCGAGATCCAAAGTATCGGAAATCAGAAATCGGGAAAGAAACCTTCAGCTTATATTTAAGCAACTCGAACCTAACCGAGTAATTTCCACGCTGTTTTTTTCATGTTTTTATCACTTGTTTTTAAATGTGTATAAAACAATAATATCGAACTCAAAAATATTTCTGTTTTTATCAATTGATATAAAACAATGGAATCATATCTCTGTTTTTATCAATTGATTTAAAAGGTAATAATTGATATAATATAAAACAATGAAATCATATTTCTGCTTTGGCTATTTTTTCAATCAATTTTTATTTCTAAGTTCATTTATATATTGTTTTATAGTATGTCAATTATTACGTTTTATATCAATTGATAAAAACAGAGATATGAGTTCGCGATTGTTTTTATTTCTGAGATCATTCATTTATTTTTATCGATCTGTTTTTATTTCTGAGTTCATTTTTTTATTGTTTTTATTTCAGTCAGTTTTTATCCATTGTTTTATATTATATTAATTATTACGTTTTATATCAATTGATAAAAACAAAGATTGATATAAGGAATCAATTGATATAAAACAATAAGGAATCATATAATGTGTATAACAAATCATATAATGTGTATAAAACAATAATATCAATTATTACGTTTTTATCAAAAATAGCGAACTCGAAAATAAATGTGTATAAAACAATAAATGAAATTCAACCACCTTGGATCATAATTATAAATGTACAATTGAGGCTAGAAATAGTCTATTATGGAAATTGTTATGGAAAGCAAAAAAATAGTAGAACTTATCCACAAACCCTCACAAACTTAAACCTTCAATTTTATATAAAGTCACAAACTTCCGGTTTTCAATACTCGAAAATCGGGAAAGTAGATAAATGGGATTTTACAATTAAAACCATTAATAATTAATGGTTTTAAATCTAATAAATTTTATTTTAATACAGTACAGTGGAACATATTTGTTTTACAATATACACTACAAAAAAACCTTGTGATTAGCGTCTCTTTAAGCTTCCTTTTTAGCATCCACTATCACTTTTAGTGTATTTTTCATTATTTGTGTCCCTTTTTGAAAATGGGCGCTATTTTGGACACTAATTAGCATCCCAATTAGTGTCCCAATTAAAATCTCAATTAGCATCCCAATTAACATCCCAATGGGCATCCCAATTAGCGTCCCAATTAGCCTCCCAATGGGCATCCCAATTAGCATCCTAATTAGCGTCCCAATGGGCATCCCAATTAGCATCCCTTTTTAAAAGTTGGCGCTATTTTGGATGATAATTAGCATCTAAATTAACGTCCCAATTAGCATCATAATTATCGTCCCAATTACCATCCATATTACCATCCAAAAAAGCATCCCATATAACGCCTATAATAGCCTCCAAAAAAATGTCCTGAATAACACAGCACCATATATTCATCTAGGGTTAGCGCCATGAATTTCGGCAAGAAAAACATCCAACATAGCGCCAAGTATAGAGCCAGGAATTGTGCCTAGAAAACATCCAGCATAGTGTCAGGTATATAGCTCAATATAACGCCTGGAATAATGCCATAAATTTCGAAAGGAACAACGCTAGGAATCGCACTAGGTTTAGAGATAGGAATTGTGTTCGGACAATGTCTGACATAACGTCTGATATATCAATGTCAATGTCAATGATTATGATTCATGTGATAGTACTTTTGGATCTTGATTTATCATAGTGGCACCTAAATGATCGTAATCATGGCACTTTTGGATCTTGATTAATCCTAATGAGGGGTAAATTACCTTAATGTCACCTAAATTTCTCTAATGGCATTTGAGTGTCCCCAACAACATTTGATAGACTTGAATGGCATATGATTGGAATTGGTAAAGACTTAGACCCTTGATTTAAATCTTGGTTCATAACAACCATCCTTAGTGTTACAAAACTTGATATGGCCACCATATTCCTCTCGCAGGTTAAAATTTTCCTATGAAGGGCTTGTGTGATAACTATGGCCCTACACTACAACGTGTACCAACACAATCAACTCATAATAGCAATTTAATAGAATAATTCAATATTGTGCCTAAAAGGACTTCAATTGGAATGTAACAAGTTTGTTCTATTGCAACAATATGTTTCCCAAGCATTCCAATAGGCATCCACCTTGACTCTAAAGGCTTGTTAAATGTCATATAAGACAACTTAGAGAAGTCACAACTCTTCTCTTGATATCTTTATATGATTTATGTTGTGTTATGTCTCACCTGATTTGTTATTACATTACTTTTATTTACTTAGAACACCTAAGGAACTTTGATTGAATACATTATATATCAACATTAACTACACCCATTAAACTCAAAACCATCGAGGTTGGGACAACTACATATGAAAATCCATGTCAACCCTCAATTTGACCATTAAGTAAATCATGTAAATTCTTCCTTATTAAGCACATGACCGGGTGAGATTCCTTCGATAGTTGTGTTACATGTAATCATGTGATTTATGTAAGTCTACATCTCATTCAATGGAAGGGTTTCTCGAGAACTTGGCTCGTGAAGCAAACCCCATACCATACAAACCTCCATATTGAATTGCAATCATAAAAGGCCACCCTTGAGTTGAATGTTAATATGTGGGTGAGGCATGGGTTGATATTTGATCCAAAGCTCCACTTCCATCCATTCTACCTCCATGAAAATATATAATGAAGTCCTCCTCCTTTTATTTCCATAATATTTTTTGTGTTGATGTTACATTGCTAATGTTATGTTTATAATGTTATGCCAAATTTTGAGAAGCTTCTTGCTTCCATTCACCATTCTTGAGTTTCCTTGGCATCATGATGCCCAATTTTCCTCTCAAAGTGTTCATTGCATAATGGGAGGTTTAGATAGGTTTATGCTACATTAGCCAAGTTTGAAAAGTCCCTTGCTCCAATCTTTCATTTGATCTTACATAAGTGGTCATGATAACCATTTCTTCCTCTTATTAGTCCATTTCATAAGGGGAGGCATTGTGGGATTGCTTCAAAATCAAATAGAGGCTAGTGGAAGAAACAAAGAACCCTCCCACACATAGAGTTTGGAGACAACATATGCCCCAACCTTCTTGTTTTTGTTGGCGGGGAGGGGGGGCATACTTCTTGGCATTGATTATGTAAGATAGTGAAAGAAAGGCTTTAATCACGTGGAAGAGCCTAATCCTTGATCTCCCCTATGATATTTGGTTGGTATTGAGTGGATTGAGCCCTTAGACATCATCTTAGGAATCTCAAGGATTTTACTCTATTGAGGCTTAGAATTTTTCCCAATGTTTATTTTCATGTGAAACACCCAACAATACCAAGTGGTTAACAACATGGTCCCATGGAAACATCCTGTTTCAACCACAACTTGATCATAAGGGAAGCCGAAGAATTTATATGATAGACATGATAATACCCCTCAAACCACATCTCCTCACTGAGACTCGGAACTTCACAAAAATTATATGTTCTTACTCACTTTAGGGGTGTGCACATATTTCGCTCCGTTAATCTATATTATAGAATAATAATTCAATGTTAATGAATATGTTTAATTATAATGTTTATTTTATAAATTTGTGCATTTGATAATGATTCTTTATATCACAAAAAAATCCACAGAGGAATTCACATTTTAGTTATGGTCATTCAATATTTAGTTAGATCATAATTTAAAAATTAAATTATTATAATTATAAATGTTATATTAACAACATTAAAAATTTAAAACACAAACAATATAAAGTTATTTTAATTTTGATTCAATCCAATATATCATGGTATAAATATCCTAAAAATAAACTGTGATTGTGATAAGTTTATTTAAAAATATTACATAAATAGCTAAAAAAACATATTAAAAAAACAAAAACAAAACATAATATTACATAAATAGCTAAATAAACATATTAGAAAAAACAAAAACAAAACATAAGTCTTATTTTCATTTTTAGACTTGAGTGTGAAACTGAATTCTTAAATTTGGAATTGCCTACAAAAACCATGAATTGGTCACGAAACCTAAACCCTGTGAAATAATGGTTTGATTTTGGTACCAAATTTTAGGTGCCTTGAGACCATAGCAAAGCCAATGAGAGGACCAAGGACCGATTACAATGGCAACAATGGTCTTCCCATTGTCCTCATTCAAATGCAGAGACAACCTCATTATAATCCTATCAATCTCCATAGCATCTGTGTTTGTGTGTGAGGACATATCATGGCACCTCATCTACATCTACAAAACCCCATCTATAACAAATTCCTCTGCTCCACCATCAACAGAACCAGAAAAACTAGAAACCCTAAATATCGCTTTTGCATTGGCCTTTCCCTCTTATGGATAGTTCTAAAGTTGTGTAACCAGATCATTATAGTCGAGCAATTATACCCTTGACATGCAGATTGCAACATGGAGTTGACAAACATGGCGACAAATTCTCACTTATAGAAGCCAAGGAATTTGTTCCTTACACAAAGCAAATAATCCACCAGGGCCTCAATATATTGATCTTGAAAGAAGGGGAATCGTGTTATGCACCATTTCCTGGAGATGAAGAAGAAGGTGAGATTTCTAACACACATACATTCATTTGTTGTTCGCCAAATATGCTTTGTTCAACGTAACAGAAAACTATGGAGTATATTCATATATACAAATGCTTGCATTGCATTACATTAATCTGGTACTCTTTTGGATGGAACCCGTTTTGATTCCATTAATCCAAAACAATCCATACCTTGGAAAAACAACCTTATTAAACTTATTTTTGACAAATGAAGGGGAGAACATCATAGTACAATCTCAATTACAATGTGTTTTTTAATGAATCGCCTTTATAGACAAATGACATATTATATTTATATGTCCTTTTAACTCAAGTCCTTTGCAATAAAATGACACAATTTAAATCACACCATCGATGCAACATATTAACCGTGAAAAATTTGGTATGTCACCTCAAATGTGACCTAACATTAACCTATGGAAATGATTCTAGGTTCCATCTTTTCTTTGTTTCCTAAGTTTATTACTTAATGTACATGAGATGCATAATGTCGACACATGTTACTTTTGAGATGTCTATGTCATTGTTAGTAGGTTTTTTTGTTCTACTCTTGATTTTTAGAATACATCATTGTTAGTAGGATTTTTTGTTCTACTCTTGATTTTTAGAGTACATGATCAACATAAAACATGGGTAAATGGGTATATTGTTATCTTTTAATTGGAAATTAAACTCTTTAATAGAAACATATATTTTAATTGAAAATTAAAATTTTACAATTTCAATTACATCATTCACGCAAAATGTTGACCTTGCAAACTTTTGTATGTTGCATTACGTGTGGCCTGACATTAACCTTCAAAAATAATTCTAGGTTGCCCTGTTTGTATGCTTCTTAAGTTTATCACTTAATGTAGTTAAGTGCATAATGTGGCACATGTTACTTTTGAATTGTTTATGCCAATCTTAGTAGGTTGTTTTGTTCCACCCTCTATTTTCAATGCATATGATCAACCAAAAACATAGGTAAATGAGTTATTGTTATCTTTTAATTGAAAATTAAACTTATTAATAAAAACATATCTTTTAATTGAAATTTAAATTCCTTAATAAAAATATTATTAAAGAAAGGTATTTTTTTAATTATAATATCATTGTTAAAAGGTTATTGTTTCATAAAAAGTTGCCTTTCCTGCTCGATAAAATTTCAAAACATAATAATAATAATAATAAATTAGTTGAAAAAGAAAAAGATGAAATAGAATTTAAAAAAATAGTTGGAGGGAAAAATATGAAATGAAATTCAAAAAAATTTAATTGGAAGGAAAAAATATGAAATTAAATTCAAAAAAAAATAATTGGAAGGAAACAATATGAAATGAAATTTAAAAAAAAAATAATTGGAAGGAAACAATATGAAATGAAATTCCCACCATGAGCGGGAAGCCCATACAAGAAAACATAGTTCTTGGCGCCTCTGTCTCTGCATGAAAACATAGTTCTTGGTTTTGTCCATTGCAGGAGGCTGTAAGGTGTGTTAAGCTTATTTCGAATTGAAGAAATTGCTCATATTTGATTAGGTTTTCAGAACTGGAGATATTGATTAAATAGGGTTTGTAGGGTTTGTACAAAATTGGTGGAGAATTGGAAGTTTTATCACATAGAGACTCGATACCAGTGTTTTAGTGGAAGCAAATGCGTGATTCATTAGGATTTGGAACTAGATTTGATGCTACGGACTTTGGATTTCTTGCGTAGGGATACAAATCCATTCATAAAACTAATCGAAGAAATCCAAATTGTTGAATAGCGCCAGCAGCCAAAGTAGATTATCCCGAGCCAAGAATACTAGTGAAGGGTTGGAGGAATTTGGATTGTGGGAGTTCCCAATAACTCCCTCTATTTGTTCTTTTCCTATAATGCTAGCTATACTTAGCCCTGATTGCAGCGCAAAGAGTGCCCAGAGGCCGGTTCAGCATTCCCACTCATCTCAGTAAGTTCCGCACTTCGACTTGCATAATCCCTTGTTTCTTTGGTGAGGGTCACATGTTGCTATAAAATTATGGGGTCGATGATGATCAGCCCGACTGGCCTTTGTTCGATAATGCCATTCCCGGCTTTTCAGCTTGCTTCTAAGTAATTCCTTTCCTTCACTGGCCGTGGGATTCTGATTGATTATCTCTAGCATCTAGTATGTCTGCAAATATGAGGCTTGGTCTACTGATGCCACTGATGAGGCCTCAGAGAACTAGAAATAGGCTACATTGGTGGCTCCCCGGCAGGGGGTTAATTTTCCCCTGTGAGTTTTTTCAAATATCATCACAAGAATATTGTTATACAAGTTTTAGGCAAATAACTATTTTCATTACCTAAATTCCATTTTTTCATACATAAATAGATTTAACATACTCAAATATTTGTAATGCACCATGATTGTGCAATCTTAATAACTTATTTTTGCAATTCCAACAATTCTTCTTAATTTCTAAAAAAAAAATAATAATAATTAAAAATATTAGAAATTGTAGCATGCTTAATCTATTGTGTTATCCATGAGCATATCCCTTTAACATAAATGATACTGAAAGCAAGTTATTAAATATGCTTATGCCCAAAAAGACATGTTAATTTGGACTAGCTTATTTATATTTTATATTGCACTTGTACTCGAACCCTAGGGTAGGGTGCATGTCCTCACCCCAATTACATGTACCTACATCTATAAAACAAGGTTGGGTTCGCCTTAGAATTCCTCTAAAGAACCCAAGACAAAGTACCAATGGGGGATGTCGTGCCCTTAAAAAAGGGGGCATGGCTCTCGTTGCGGGTGGTGTACCTTGTAATGGTGATGCCAGGCCCGGATGTTCACGTGGCCTATGGGTTTGTTTTCCTCTCAACCAGGTGGAAACCAAAAAGAAAAATGGGGGAAAAGTTGCCCCCTGCTAAAAAATCCATGACATCATTTAAACACATAAAAACACGCCCATTTACCTCTTTTATTTTCCAACAGTGAAGAAGGAGCACGATCCAAATAGTAGTGAAGGGAGACAGTCCAATAGTTTCCATTAAAGCAATCAAGGGTTTAATCTTAACAGTCCAAAAGCGAAGGGAGATAAGGGAGGAATTGTCCAACAATATCGGAGAAAGAGTCCAACAATAAATGTATATCTTCCAAGTTATTTGTTTCAATTTTTAGGTTTATCATTTCTACGTTCTCCTTATTTCTCCAGCTAAGATGAAATCATCAAATATTCAATATCCAATATGGAAATATATGGAGAGGAAAAAGAAACAAAATGTTCTCCTTATTTCTCCAACTAAGATGGCATCATCAAATATTCAATATCCAATATGGAAATATGTGGAGAGGAAAAAAAGAAACAAAAGGTGAGGCAGGGGGACACCATAGATAAAATTAAACCCATGTCATGTTGAATGGAAATGAAACTATGCTCAGGCTAAAGGCCATTTTGCAAATGTTCCAAAGAAGGGTGCTAAAATTTGTGCCAGATGCCCATGGGATCCCACTAGTCCCTAAAGCACAAAGGGAGAAACAAGGGGATAATGGTAAGAAAGGAAATTCAATCTCATGGACATGTTGTGATTTCAGTGATATTGATGAATCTAGTGAGGAATAAATTACATCAGATGATGAATTTCACTTTGGTGGTGAGAATGTGCCATCAAATCATCAAAATGTAACATAACTTCATCACACAAGGGACCTAAAATTCCTGACGTTTATGGCATGTTTGATGTCAAGGGAAGGGAAGGTGTTGATCTTAGAATAGCAATATTTTTGTATTGCATGTGTCATCCCTTTCAATGCATCCTACTCAACCTATTTTGAGCAAATGGTTTATGCCATTAATTGTGGAATTGTAGAGTATAAGGCACCTAGTTGTGAGAAGCTCTGAACTATGATGGTTGACAAGGTGAAAGCATGTCTTAAGAATACAATGGCACCATTGAATGAATATTGGATTGTAGATGGATGGTTGGATTTTTTGTCAAAATCATCCATTCATAAACATCCTTATCTCTTCCATATCTAGTTCATATTTCCTAAAGTCCATTGATTGTTTTGGTCAAGAAAAGAACATTGTGTTCTTGAAAGACCAATTATGTGATGTTACAACAGAGCTGAGGATGTCCAATGTCATTCAAGTTGTTACCGATGCAACTCGATGTGCAAAGTATTGGGGATTATGGTCCAAAAGGAGTGCAAGTAAGTCATTAGTTTATTTGTTTTTTTCACTAAACTTAAATTAAACGAATTACATTTTTTTTTAATTACAAGTCTAAGTTTTAATATCTATTCAATTTTCATAAAATCATAAATCTATTTTTTTCATTGGTGAATTCTTGATATAACATAGGCATGTTTTTTGGACACAGTGCATAGTGCATTCTTTGAACAATGCATTGGAAAACATTAGAAAAATTGATTCAATTTGGATGCTAATTGAAAATCACCACAAAATTCAGATGTTCATATGCAACCACCACCATTCACAAACCATTTACCATAGGCTTGTAAAAATGGAGCTTCTTAAACCGAATGATACCATATTTGCAACTTACTACATTCTACTTAGGGGGCTTATGGATATGAAGGGAGCTTTATTTGCCACAAATCTCAATGATATGTGGGACTAGTGGAACTAATCTAGCTCAGATGTTGTTATGGAGGTGAAGCGATTGATTTTGGATTATCACGTTTGGATTAGTGTCAAATTTGTTGTGGAACTTGTAAATACAAGATGTGATATGCTTCGTTATGCAAACATAGATAGTCCATGTTTAGATGAGATTGATGAGAACATGGACTCTATGTGTGAGAATAGTAGATCCAACACATAGAGGAAATATCTTTATTTTTGGTCACGGTTGAAACATCCATACATGGACAAGGGACAGGCAGAAGTTTTTTGAGTGGAAAGTGTTGAATTTACTGAACTAGTGCAGTTATTTTGAGCTGAGTTCTTACTACTACAAGCAGGAATAATAATGCTGATTACTTAGTGGAGTTGCAAACGTTTGTAAACCTATTCTCTCACACATTGCTTTCAACCAGGTGGACCAGTAGACAGGCTCAGGGGTCCTAAGAGTTGCAGCTCAGCAGTCTTCAGGAGTTGGTTGGGAGGAACGACCTCCTTAGGTTGTTGTCTCCTCTACTATATTACCAGGTTCTAAATCTTAATTTGTTTTCCTCTATGCAAGCTTAGGAATAAGAATGAATGAATTTAAGAAACAATATATATATCTGTCTGTTTCATCTGTTATTTAAATTACTTGGAGAAATATTTTACTGCTCAAAGATAGATAAATTCAGGATTAAATATGGATTAGAATGAATGATTAGGGTTAGTTTAAATTTACTGATGAATAAAATACCTTACTGTATTTTACACACCTTCAAGAAGGTAGTACTCTAGTACAGTAGGTGAAATTAAATTCTGATGGTTAAATCAAATCAAGAATGTAGGATTATGTTTATTTACTTACTGCTGATTCCTTATAGGAATGTTCAAAATTTTCCTTAATTAGAATACATCTATTAAAAAGATAAACAGGAACTATCATAAAGGAAGGTCTTTTAAAAACCAGTACACAGTTTGTGTAACTATGTTCTTTTTAACACAGTAATAATTACTAGCTATAAGCTTAGTTTATTATAAATATACATAATTATTAAATATTACAAGAACAGAAAAATAACATAAGTAGGAGTAACTAATAAACAGTAAAATGAATTTATAGTAATCATTTAGGTTTAGCAAATAACACATAAGTAATTTCATTACTACTGTAAGTAAAAATCAAGCATTAAACACATTATAGTTAAACAATAACACTACAGAGATTTTTAAATTAAATATTAAAAAAAAATACAAACCATAAATTAAGGAAAATTGTCAACCAAGACTTTCTTATACTTCCTCTTCCCAAAATAGGGCTTTTACAGTTTTACCCTCTTTCTCTTAAAACAAACTCTTCATTTTTACAATTATAATATCCATATTTTAAATGTCCAGTATTAAATAAAAATCAAGTATAAACTAAAATCAAATAAGTAATCCAAATCAATTTACATAGCAGAGTAGAAATCTATTAAAATAAACAGAGTTACAATGATATCCTAAAAACATAAATTAAAACTAATTTATGATAATAACAATCTAGTCTAGGTCACGGGGTTGAACCCTACAACCAAGAGAAATTTTCACTTCTGACTGTTCTTAACAAAAAATTAGAAATTATGGATTTATACAGCAACAAAACTCTTCCATTTTCCTTTATCAATCCATTCATCAGACACAGGTAATTTAGCAGTAAGATATTTCCATTTCCATTAATTTAAAACTTATACAAACTGAATTTTATCCAACGTAGAAAAACCCCACAGTCCAAGTTGGCCATTGACTTCTTTCAGAAACAGCTCGATGCCAAACACATGGCTTCCAACACAGTAAAGATTTTAGAGCTTAATCAAAGCATAAAATATTTCAAACTCTATTTAAAGCATTAGTAAAATCCAACTAAACAGAGTTACCGCCAATGGCCTTTACAAGTATTCTGCAAAACAATCTATAGCCATATGGCTTCACAACCACAACATGTTCAAAATGTAGCCACGGTTTAAGAGCTCGAAACTTGGTGAGACCACATCAACATAGAAGGAAACCTCAGGAAGTGGAGCCGAGACTTACTAATCAACCGAGCAAGGTAGGAAACCCTAGGTCGCAGCTTTGTTGCTAGCTCAGTTTTCTCCATGCTCAGCTTGGAGTATCAATTTCGAAACCTCCACCTTTCAACTCTGCACATTCAAATATTTAAATAACAGTAAATAACCTATTACCTACAATTCATTTAAGGTTAAAAGGTAAAGTAGTTTACAGTCAAATTAAATAGATAAAAAATAAAATGAAATAGGTTACATGTTCCTGATTCGGTGCTTACGGCCGTGAAGTTTTATTTTGCAAAACTCCAGTAGCACCACCGCATCAAAGGTTGGGAAGGGAACCAGCAAACAAAAAAACCACGATGATAACTGTCGGGAGAAACACATATTAAGGACCTCAAGGAGGAAGGCGAAAGGAACAGAGAAGGCGATGACCAACCCAAATCTCTTCACTGTCAACAGTTTCCACACGTAACCAAAACTACTATCAAACAGAGGTTTTAGCCCAATCGTTTCACGGGTTAAGCCACCCACAGAGACAACTCGATGGCACCAATGGCCACGAGGCCATGAGCCCGGCGGCACTCTCAACAGCAGCGAAGGATCCTGGTATAATGCGAGACTTTAGGGTTTGGAAAGCTTTTGTATAGGGTTTATCAACACCTAAAAACCCTAACCACTAATGTATAGCCAAGTGGAATCCACTAACATGCAAATTGTTTAGGTTTAGATAGAGTTTTCTCTAGTCTCATTGACCTCAAGAGAACCTACAATAAAAACATTACACATGATATTTTACATCAACAAAACAAAAAAAGTCAATGTTCAAAAGTTGCATATACCATTATATCGTTTATGGTTTCAATTCATTATAACTATATCTAGACTTTAGGATAAGCAGCTTTTTAAAGTTAATATCATGGTGTAAGTCAATACAATGGCTTATGTAGTTATTTTGGAAAAAGTAAATAAGGTTTTGCATTATTTTCCATAGGTTGTCATAATATATTGTAGTATGTGGTGTAGGATCTAATTCACCAACAACAGAACAATTTATAAGTTTTGCGTGATATATTTATAGTTAGGCTAAGAACATAAGTTCTACATTGCCAATAATCTCAAGTACTTATGCCTCGAAATAAATGATATAGGTAACATTATATCCTTATGCCTAGAATAGGATAAAAACTTATACTTATAACGTTTGCAATTACTCAACCAAATTCCAGAATTGGAAAGGATTTAGGTTTGACTATACCTCCTTTACACTCAGTGTTAAATTAAATAATTATGTTAGCATTTTACTTTTGCATGTTGGGATAATTAGTCTCGATCTTGAAAACTGGAAAACAAAACGCTACACCTGTAAAAAGAACCTGTACAAAAATCATCATTCACTATGTTAGTTTCAAAAGCTAAGTAAGCCTCAGACATGAACTGAAGTCCCTTCAATTAAGCAAACGAAAAACTTTAGTACATAGTAAACAAATAGTTATTTTTAGTTCATACCACTTCAGATCATGTACAAACTAAATAAAACTTTAAACACTGAATTTTGAATGCAGTTAGTGAAGAATGCAAATTATTGAAAATAATAAATGAATTTGTTTTAGTGTCTAGATTAGACCTTAGTATGATAATTGTTAACAATTAAGTGTCCCTCTTAAGCGACGACTGTAAACATTTATTGTCATAGGAAAAATTTCAATTTTTTATGAAATTTTGGAGTATTACATGTGGTATCAGAGCACACATTCAGACACTAGGCTTGAATGCAACTCAACCTGCGTAAACAAATAGTAGATAAAATGCATGCATACTGATTATTATTTTCCTTTTGAAATGTTATTACCAGAAATTTTTTCTTAACTAGAACTGCAGGTATGGAAAAACTAGAGGAATATACAAATGAAGAGTCCCCATTTAATGAACAAAGTAATTCTAGAAGAGAACCAGTTCATGAAGAAATAACTAACAATTCTTCAGAATTATTACAAACTGTTAAAGAGTTAAGAACTGAAATGGAAACAGTTAAAAAAGAGAATGAAAGAATTCTAAGAGCTCACATTAGAGGAAATTTCAATTTCAAATGGGCCTTCCAAAAATAGTACAAATTCCATGTCATCATGTATTAGCCAATCAAAAGTATTTAAAATTAAAAAATGGAGCACCTCTTAAACAATTTTTTAATATAAATTTTGGGATATGTATCATTAAAAATACTACTTTGTTTGTTCATATTTTCGACATATCTACTTGTTTTTTTACTCAAATTTCGATCGGGAGAGCTCGTTGGATACGAAATTAAAAATTAATGCATCCAACGAACTCTCCCGATCGAAATTTGAGTAAAAACACAGGGAGATATGTCAAAAATATGAAGAAAAAAGTAGTTTTTTCTTTTCTTCCTCCAAAATTAATAAATATTATTTTATTATTTTAACTATTATTTTATTAATTTTCCTTAGGAGGCCCATTTTGAGTTGAAATTTCCTCTAATGATAGGAGTTGAACCAGATATTGATGGAAAAATTTCAGAGTGAAGAAAAAAATAAACAGATAGGATCCAAAAATACGTCCAACCAACATAAAATTAAAAAGTCCAAACAGTCTAAAATTTAAAGTAGTTCATCCTCTAAAATTTATGGTGACTCACACAGGAAAAATTGCCAGTACACTAGTGATAGCAGTGAGGATAATTACCATTCTAGAAAAAGAAAATTTAAGCCGTATGAGGAAATTTCAGGAGAATTTAAAAAGGTAAAACCACCAACTTTCAATAGTGAAACTGTGAAAGGAGAGGAAGTCGAAGAATGGTTGTCTGGAATGAAGAAGTATTTCCAAGTCTATAATTACTTCAACCAGCTAAAAGCAAGAGTGGTCATTTACAACTTAACCGGAGAGGCAGATATCTAGTGGCAGGATTTAAAATGAGTAAAATGTATTGAGGAAAAGAACATTAACTGGAGTACCTTTAAGAAATACTTTAAAAAAAAAAATTTATGTCGGAATAGTATTATCAAGAGTGAGCTAAGGAATTCTATGAATTGAAGTTGGGAACTATGAACATGAAATAATTAAACTATGAATTTTTAAGTTTACTACGTTACGTGCCTTACATTGTGGATGAGAAGCCTAAGATGCAACGGTTTCTAAGTTGTTTACATTTTCACATTAAAGACGGAATTGAATACGGTAATCCAAAAACCATTAAGGAGGCTATGCGAAAGGCAAATTTTTTCTATGAGCAGAACCGAAAAAGGGAAAGTATGTCAAACTGGAAGGCTAAGAGGTCTAATAATTTTGAACAGAAGAAGAAGGGTTTCATATCTAACCACAATTTTAGGAATAATAACACACGTAATTTTCCTAATAATAATTTCCAAGGAAATAAAGGTAATTCATAGTCACACTCTAATGGCCCTAGAAATAAGGAACATGCTAATAATCACAACAACTACATTAAGAATAATGAACATAAAGAACCAATAAAGTGTTGGGATTGTAATGGACCTCATTATGCATCAATATGCCCTAATAGAAAGAAGACTGTCAACAACATTCATATAGTACAGGAGGAGATGACTGTTGGTGACTTAGCAAGGGTGATGCCCAGGATCAACGCGACGCTGGAAAACAGGCAAGAGGATTATCAAACTTCCATGGTGGAAGTAGAAGGTAAACTGAATCAAACACACATTTCTATCTTAATCGACCCAGGGGATAGCCTGAGTTATGTTTCTCCTGATTTAGTAGAAAAATGCAATTTATCAGTAGAAAAGTTTGCTAAGTCATGGTTAGTTCAACTAGCTACTGGAGCAAAAAGAAAAGTGATTATTTTTGTAAAAGACTGTACAGTAATTATGAATCAGTTTGAAACCTCTATGAAGCTAAATGTACTTCCTTTAGGCTCTTATGACATATTAATTGGTATGGACCGGTTAGAACAACATAGAGCGGTTTTGAACTGCTTCGATGAAACTTTTAATTACGTAAATAATGAAGGATAAACAGTAACCGTAACAGGAATTCCTAGGACAACAGCTATCAAACAAATCTCTGCCTTGCAATTAAAGAGAGTTGTTCAGAAGTGTTGTAAGGCCTTTGTTGTAACTATAATTAACGAAGAACGTATTAATAATGGAGATAAACTAAAATTGGAAGAAATTCCAATCTTGAGGGGGTATTCGAATGTATTTTTGAAACAAATTCTGGGACTGCCTCCGAAAAGGGAGTTAGACTTCACTATTGAGTTGTTACCTGGTGCAGTGCCCAGCTATAAATCCCCTTATCGGATGAATATATTGAAACTAAATGAATTAAAATCACAGTTAAAGAAGCTTATTGATAAAAAGTATATAAGACCAAGAGTGTCTCCTTGGGGAGCACCTGTTATTTTCGTTAAAAAAAAGCATGGTACTCTACGCTTATGCATTGACTACCGTCAACTTAATAAAATGACAATTAAAAATAAATACCCGTTTTCCTGCATAGATAATCTGTTTGATCAGCTACACGGAGCAAATGTATTTTCAAAGATTGATTTACGATCTGGTTATCACCAAGTCCGAATAAAAGATGAAGACATTTTTAAGACAGCTTTTAGGACCAGATATGGTCACTATGAGTTATTTGTCATGCCATTTGGGCTCACTAATGCTCCGGTTATCTTCATGTGCTTAATGAATAATGTATTACATAAGTATCTCGATAAATTCGTAGTGGTTTTCATTGATGACATTTTAATTTATTCTAAGTCTAAAGAAGAACACGAGGAGCACTTAAAAATGGTTTTACAAAAGTTAAGAGAACATCAGCTTTATGCTAAATTTAGAAAGTGTAATTTCTTTACGGATAAAATACAATACTTAGGCCATGTAGTAACTAAAGAGGGGATATCGGTTGATCCAGAAAAGATAAAAGCAATTGAAGAATGGCCAATCCCAAAGGATGTGACTTACGTACGACCAGTCATGGGGATTACAGGCTATTATTGAAGATTTATTAAGAGGTTCTCAAGAATCGTAAATCTCATAACTTCTTTACAAAAGAAAGGGAAGAAATTTGAGTGGAATCAAAAGTGTGAAGAAAGTTTTAAGAAGTTAAAAACATTATTAACTACTGCACCAATCTTAAGAATTGTTGATCCTAATAAGGACTTTGTCGTATGCACTGATGCATGCAACTATGGTCTAGGAGGGGTCTTAACTCAAGAAGGACACGTAATTGCATACGAGTCTAGAAATATTAAAATTCATGAGAAAAACTATGCTACTTACGATTTAGAGTTGGCTGCCATCATACATGCTTTGAAGATGTGGCGGTATCACTTAATCGAAAGAAAATTTATGTTAATGACAGATAATAAGGGATTAAAATATTTGTTGGATCAACCTAATATAAATGCAAGGAAAGCTAGGTGGCTAGCTTCCCTTAGCGAGTACGATTTCAAGATCCAACATATAAAGGGAAAAGAAAATAAGGTCGTTGATGCTCTAAGTAGAAATGTAAGACTGACTTTTGTAGCAGCAATAATCACTTATAAAACAGATTTAGAAGAACAGCTAGAGGAAGGAGTAAAATTGGATGAAAATTATCAAAAATTACAAGCTAAAGTGGCAAAAAATTTAACTGAAAGTTTAAGTATAAGGTATAGTTAAATGAAAAAGGATTAATACTATATAAAAACAGGTTGTATATACCTAATCTACCTAAAATTAAGCTGTTGATTTTAAATGAATATCATAAGACTCCTTACTCAGGACATCCTGGTTATCAGAAGACTATAACCATGTTACGGAAAGATTATTTTTGGCCAAACATGAAGAATGAACTAGCATAATACATTGCCAAGTGTTTTGAATGTCAACAAGTTAAGACTGAACACTAACATCCAGTCGGTGTACTACAGCCATTACCCATCCCTAGCTGGAAATGGGAAATAATCAGTCTTTATTTTATTATAGGTCTACCTAGAAATCAGAATCTGAATGATTCGATAATGGTAGTCGTTGATAAACTTAGTAAAGAAGCTCATTTTATACCTGTAAATACCACCTACAAGACTGCTAATATTGTTGATATATTCATGAAACAAATATTTCATTTACATGGGATACGGAAAGTTATAATTTCAGTCAGAGACCCTAAGTTTATGGGAAATTTCTGGAAGTCTTTATTTAAAGTCCTGAATACTACTTTAAATTTCAGTACCTCTTTCCATCCCCAGACGGATGGACAGACTGTAAAGGTGAATCAAGTGTTGGAAGATATGCTCAGAATGTATGTTAGAGAATAGCCAGGTAAATGGGAAGATTACTTACACTTGGTGGAGTTTGCCTATAACAATCACTACCAAGCTTCAGCAAAATACATCCCATTTGAAATTTTTTATGGAAAAATTTGCAATACCCCCATCTCATGGAGTAACCCAGCTGACAGGTTAGTACTAGGACCTAAACTACTAAAGGAGATGGAGTTAATTGTAAAACAAGTGCAAGGTAACTTAAAAGTTGCACAAGACAGACAGAAAAGTCAAGCAGATCTTAAACGAACTCAGAAAGAGTTCCAAGTGTGTGAACATGTTATTATAAATGTAAGGCACAAAAAGAGTTATTTGAAGTTAGGAAGTTGTGCTAAGTTGGCACCTCGATTTTGTGGGCCTTTTGAAATACTATCCAGAATGGGACATGTGGCATATCAACTAGATTTATCGCCAAATTTGAAGGTTCATAATGTTTTTCATATCTCTGTATTAAAAAAATGTGTACATGATGTTACTCATGTTATAAATTGGAATGCTGTGTAGGTGGAACCCGAAGGAGATTTTCCGGTGGAACAGGATTGTATCCTCGAAAGGAGGGAGATATTGTTTCAGAATCACACCATTGGGCAAGTGAAGGTGCAATGGAAGCACCTTAGTCCAGAATAAGCCACCTGTGAATTGGAGAGTCATATGCAGGTAGCATATCCAATTCTGTTCTAGGGAAACTCTGAGGATGATGAATAAAATAACATCGAGGACGATGTTATATTTAAGGGGGTGTGTATGTCACATACCCAAAATTGCAAAAGCATTTTATGTTTTAGGAAGACATTATGTTTTAATTTTATTATAAAGTTTGTAATCAATGACCAAGTGGGGTCAAGGATAATTGCATTTAATTGTTGAATATTTTATTAATTAATAAATGAAAGATGAGACAACAGCTTAAGGAGGATGTTAAATGGGTGTTTTATTGGCCACTTGGTGGAATAGGCTAGGTTGAGAGAATATTAACACTTGGCAGCATCTTCAAACTACTTTTAGTTGTTGTAGGAGGCAACTTCTCTATTTTTGTGGTCATGTTCCCCAAGAAAGTGGAACAAGAGAAGGTGGCTCATTAAGTGAAAACTAACCCAAAAGACCTAGGCATGCTCATAAAACTTCCCATTGAATTCAGCTGAGGCTTCTCATTCTTTACTTGTGAAATTTCTGAGTGAAATTAGTGCACAAGAAATTCGATGGAGGGGACAGGCAGAAGTTTTTGAGTGGAAAGTGTTGAATTTACTAAACTAGTGTAGTTGTTTTGAGTTGAGTTCTTACTGATACAAGAGGGAATAATACTGTTGATTACTCAGTGGAGCTGCAAAGGTTTCTAAACCTATTCTCTCACCCAGTGCTTTCAACAAGGTGGACCAATAGACAGGATCGGGGGCCCAAAGAGTTGTAGCTCAGCAGTCTTCAAGAGTTGGTTGGGAGGAACGGCCTCCTTAGGTTGTTGTCTCATCTGCTATATTACCAGGTTTTAAATCTTAATTTGTTTTCCTCTATGCAAACTTAGGAATAATAATGAATGAATTTAGGAAATAATATATTTATGTATGTTTCATCTATTATTTAAATTACTTGGAGAAATCTTTTACTGCTCAAAGATAGATAAATTCGGGATTAGATATGGATTAGAATGAATGATTAAGGTCAAATTAAATTTACTGATTAATAAAATACCTGAGTGTATTTTTCCACACCTTCAAGAAGGTAACACTCTAGTACAGTAGGTGAAATTAAATTATGATGGTTATATCAAATCAAGAATGGAGGATTATGTTTATTTACTTTCTACTGATTCCTTATAGGAATGTTCAGAAATTTCCTGAGTTAGAATACATCTGTTAAAAATATAAACAAGAACTATCATAAAGGAAGGTCTTTTAAAAACCATTACACAGTTTGTGTAAGTGTGTTCTTTTTAACACAGTAATAATTACTAGCTAAAAGCTTAGTTTATTATAAATATACATAATTATTAAATATTACAAGAACAGAAAAATAACATAAGTAGGAGTAACTAATAAAAAGTAAAATGAAGTTATAGTAGTCATTTAGGTTTAGCAAATAACACATAAGTAATTTCATTACTACTGTAAGTAAAAATCAAGCATTAAACACATTATAGTTAAACAATAACACTACATAAATTTTTAAATTAAATAAAAAAAATACAAACCCTAAATTAGGGAAAACTGTGAACCAAGACTTTATTTTACTTCCTCTTCCTAGAATAGGGCTTTTGCAGTTTTACCCTCTTTCTCTTAAAACAAACTCTTCATTTTTACAATTATAATATCCATATTTTAAATGCCCAGTATTAAATAAAAATCAAGTATAAACTAAAATCAAATAAGTAATCCAAATCAATTTTACACAGCAGAGTAGAAATGTATTAAAATAAACAAATTTATAATAATAGCCTAAAAATTTAAATTAAAACTAATTTATGATAATAACAATCTAGTCCAGGTCACGGGGTCAAACCCTACAACCAAGAGAAGTTTTCTCTTCTGACTGTTCTTAACAAAAAAATCAGAAATTATGGATTTATACAGGAGAAAAACTCTTCCATATTCTTTTATCAATCCATTCATCAGACATAGGTAATTTAGCAGTAAGATATTTACATTTCTATTAATTTTAAACTTATACAAACTGAATTTTATCCAACGCAGAAAAATCCCACAGTCCAAGTCATCCATCGACTTCTTTCAGAAACAGCTCGATGCCAAACACATGGCTTCCAACACAGTAAAGATTTTAGAGCTTAATCAAAACATATAGGATTTCAAACCCCATTTAAAGCATAAGTAAAATCGAACTAAACAGAGTTATGGCCAATGGCCTTTACAAGTTTTTTGCAAAACAGTCTACGACCATATGGCTTCACAACCACAACATGTTCAAAACGCAGCCACGGTTTAAGAGCTCAAAGCTTGGTAAGACCACATCATCCAAACCCTACACATCAACACAAAAGGAAACCTCAGGTCGTGGAGCGGAGGCTTACCAATGAACCAATCAAGGTAGGAAACCCCAGGTCACAGCTTTGTTGCTAGCTCATTTTTCTCCATGTTCAGCTTGGAGTCGCGATTTCAAAACCTCCACCTTTCAACTCTGCACATTCAAAGATTTAAATAACAGTAAATAACCTATTACCTACAATTTTTTTAAGGTTAAAAGGAAGAGTTGTTGACAGTCAAATTAAATAGATAAAAAAAAATGAAATAGGTTACATGTTCCTGATTTGGTGCTTACAGCTGTGAAGTTTTCTTTTGCAAACCTCCAGTAGACCACCGCGTCGAAGGTTGGGAAGGGAACCAGCAAATAAAAACACCATGACGATAATTTTCAAGAGAAACGCATACTAAGGGCCTCAATGAGGAAGGGGAAAGCAATAGAGAAGGAAATGACCAACCCAAATCTCTTCACTGTCAACGGTTTCCACACGTAACCAAAACTGCTATCAAACAGAGGTTTCAGCCCAGTCGTTTCACGGGTTAAGCCACCCACAGAGACAACTTGATGGCACCAATGGACATGAGGCCATGAGCCCAAAGGCACTCTCAACAGCAGCGAAGGATAGGGTATAATGTGATATTTTAGGGTTTGGAAGGCTTTTGTATAGGGTTTATCAACACCCAAAAACCCTAACCACTAGTGTATAGCCAAGTGGAATCCACTAACATGCAAATTGTTTGGGTTCAGATAGATTTTTCTCTATAGTCTCATTGACCTCAAGAGAACTTGCAATAAAAACGTTACACATGTTATTTTACATTAGCAAAAAAAAAAAAAATCAATGTTAAAAATTTGCATATACCATTATATCGTTTATGTTTTTAATTTATTATAACTATATCTAGACTTTAGGATAATGCTTGTTAAAGTTAATATCATGGTGTAAGTCAATACAATGGATTATGTAGTTATTTTGGAAAAAGTAAATAAGGTTTTGCATTATTTTCCATAGGTTGTCATAATATATTGTAGTATGTGGTGTAGGATCTAATTCACCAACAATAGAACAATTTATAAGTTTTGCATGATATATTTATAGTTAGGCTAAGAACATATGTTCTACATTGCCAATAATCTCAAGTACTTATGCCTCTAAATAAATGATATAGGTAACATTATATCCTTATGCCTAGAATAGGATAAAAACTTAGACTTATAACATTTGCAGTTACTCAACAAAATTCCAGAATTGGAAAGGATTTAGGTTTGACTATACCTCCTTTACAATCAGCGTTAAATTAAATAATTATGCTAGCATTTTACTTTTGCATGTTGGGATAATTAGTCTTGATCCTGAAAACTGGAAAACAAAATGTTATACTTGTAAAAAGAACTTGTACAAAAATCATCATTCACTGTGTTAGCTTCAAAAGCTAAGTAAGCCTCAGACATGAACTGAAGTCCCTTCAATTAAGCAAAAGACAAACTTTAGTACATAGTAAAAAAACAGTTATTTTTAGTTCATGCCACTTCAGATCATGTACAAACTGAATAAAACTTTCAACCCTAAATTTTGAATGCAGTTAGTGAAGAATGCAAATTATTGAAAATAATAAATGAATTTGTTTCAGTCTTTAGATTAGACCTTAGTATGATAACTGTTAATAGTTAAGTGTCCACGGGGGCTTCACTTATTGACCAATATCCTATCACGTTAGTTCATATTGTGGGTTTTAAAATTATCAAAAATTGAACCAATATATTGCAGGTATTAGGGGGGATGAAGGGTTTAAGGTGGGGTTGGGTAGGGTGGTTTATAAGGATTGAGGTATAAAAAGAGGTGGGAAGGAGGTTTTAAGTATTGGGAGGGGGTTTCAACAAAAATACTTTGGGGTAATATCTCTGGAAATTAAGGGTATTCTTTAATATCCCACGATCGCACGTGCTATGTGAGAGGTTCACTAAGTGAAGTCCCCGTGTAAGTGTCCCTCTTAAGTGACGATTGTAAACATTTATTGTCATAGGAAAAGTTTCAAATTTTTATGAAATTTTGGAGTATTACAGTTGCAATCTACAACCACACCGAAACCGTAGCAAACAAAGAACATTGGCTGCAACTACAACCCTCAAAATCAACTTCCGATGTCTCTCCCCTACAGTCATCTCTCACTAATAAAAAACAGATCATATGGATACCACCCTCCAACCATCGATTACTTTTACATCTATAATACATCACTCATCCTCAGATTTGCAACTAAGAACAAATATGTAAACAAAACATTTACAATCAAATGACAAGTGCGATCATCTTGGCACTCGAAAACTGTCAGACCAAAACAATCATTTCTTGGTCATGTAGAAAGATTTTTCAATGAAAAAAAAGGTGTTGTTCACTGGAAACAATGTTCCGACACGATGGAAAATGTCTCTCAACACATAAATGAGAAGATATGGGCGAACCAGATCATATGGTTGCGCCCCTCTCAATACAATAGAGCCAAAATTACAATTTATGGTTAGGAAGAAGAAGAATAGAAACAAGGTAACGAACATAGAAACTCAATTCCATATTATATGAGATTCATCCTTCCTGCATGAAGATCCTAAAATTCAATACATGAACACTCAAACAACCAATCAACCACTATTGCAAATATATCAAATAAAATAATGTAATGAAAAACTAACATAAGAGAAATACTTATCTCAAAATATGGGCAACTAGCTGCAGCAGGAAAACTTTCCTCCTAGTCATAGACACTGTCAATCCTTCCTCACTTGAACTGGTCACCCCCTAGATAAGACCATGGATCCAAGGGTAGAAGATCACCTTGTTTCACTACTCTTGAAACTACCTCTTCCAAGAATCACAATGCTTCCCACTACTACTTTTATGTTCGTCTCCACTGCCTATGGGATGTGACCTAGCTCGTCATTCCCATTTCTTGGCTTCTTGTGCGAGAACCTGGACTAGTAGAGTGATATAATGGAAACAAAGGAAAACAACTAGACTCACTCTAAGTCTCAACAAACTCTCAATACTATCACCATTCCCAACACGGTTGGATAGCATAAGTCACATGGTCCAAAGCTCAAGATTAACTTCAACAAGAAGAGATCATATTAATTTATAGTACAAGGAGGCCAACTCTAAACCAAAGGGATCAACTCAAATTATAGAGAGGCAATGTTTAAGCTTCATTATGGAGACTTAACTTGAATTTAGTGGAGTGGTGGCTTAGTGAAAAGATTCTCTTTCTCGAATTAGCGCCATGAGGAGGAGTTACCAAAAACCAAGGAGTCGATCCATGACAAGCACAAGGAGGCACACTAATGCATAAGGGAGTTACAAAACATGAAGGAGGGCAAAATAGGTGAGAGAAGGGATCCAATAGAGTCATAAATACCTTGGAAGAACAAAAATAGGATCATCAATGCATTGTCACGTAAGAGTGGAAGCTAGAAAATAGCTTACAACCCCTAAAGCTAGGGAAAATGGCTCATAAATGACCAAAAATACATAAATGTGAGGGAATATTGTCTAAAGGAGGGCTCCCTAGGAAAGAGGGGCCCACAAAGGCATGCACAATAAGCAATAATATCTCCATAGTCCATAAAGATCAAGAATAAGTTTCATTGTACAACGTTTGGGTGACCATCATTTTTAATGTCACCAAGGTGCAATTTATGAACTAGGATGGAGAAATTCAAACCAACAATAAGTTATAAGGTGCTATGGATGTCCTCATTCCCCCGCACTTGTGGAATCCATGGTCTCCCATACTCTTTTAGTTTCCTTTGTTGAGATAATTGTTTATTTAATAGCAAAAAACATTAATGATAATAACAATAACAATGATTAAGATTAATATTAAGGCAAAAGCCCATAATTCACATTCTCAAACAAGGATCACAAGTGATTAATCACACTAACATGCAAAGGAACATAAGTCAACAGTTACATAAAATATCATGTCCATAATGCAAAAGAACATAAGTCATATGAATGATCATAAGTTCGAGGCTTAACAACTGGGGTATTACATATGGAAGCCTATGCAGTTAATCCAAAATAGCATGATCCCTCGATAGGAAGGAATCATTTTTCCTGACATAGAGAGGTGGTGAAATGATTGAAGGTGCACGTCATATCTGTAACATACGGTACAAAATCACACCAATGGCCTCGCAATATGCAAAGAGTACACACATCTTTCATTGTTGAAGATTGCAAATACTTGGTTTGCTTCCTCATTCATCATGCTCAAGAGGTTGAAGGAGGTGAAAATCATTCTTGGGTCCATGGTTATTTTAGAATTTTGGTTGTTTTGGAGGAAAACAGATCTGATTGCTTAAAAAAAGGTAAAGGAGTACACGGTGCTAGATGATGGATGGCGGGAGAGGGTAGATCTTACCATTAAGATCATGGAGACAGTCATTTCTTTGTTGTCATTTTCAGACACGGACCAGCCCATCCTAGCAGATGTTTATGAGGGGTGGGATTCCATGATTAAATCCATGATATCCATTGTCATGGAGAATGAGTGTGTCGAGTATGAGACATCGGCAAAGAACTTATGGCCCACCATAGATGATATTCTTATATCCATGTGGGAAAATAATTGCACACATTTGCATTGTTGGGCCCACTCATTGAACCCCAAGTTCTACAATCATGACTGCCTCAATGGTGGGTTGGGGCCCTCACACAAAGTCCCTCCTCACATGGATGGAGAGATTTCATATGGGAGAAAGATAGCATTTAGGTGGCTACTTCATGATAGAGACATACTTGATGAGGCGGAAGAGGGATTTGTAGAGTTTTCCACTATCAGTGGGAGATTTGGAGGCTATGAGGTGATTAGAGACATTGGGGTTAAGAAACCCTATGTTTGGTAGGAAAATCATGGGGCAACATGCCCTATTCTATAGAAGATAGCCTTTAGGGTCATCTCTCAAGTTACTTCACCCTCTTGCTCTAAGAGGAATTGGAGCACATGTGGGAACTGGTACAGTTTTAAGAAGAGCAGGGTTGAGCAACCCAAGGATAAGACATAATGAATGTGCACTCCAACCTTCATCTTATTTATAGGAAGAGGGAGGAGTGGGTGGAGGGAAAGAGAAAGATGTGGGATGTTTTTCCTGGTGATATGGGTTTGGACAACAATACTGAGTTGGAATTAGCGAACATGGGTCTCAATAATCCAGTGCTAGAGCCGACCACTTTTGATGATGGTGATCATATGGAGGGGTCATCCTCCACACCAGCAAATGCAGATCGTAAGATGGGCAGAGAGGAGGAGGAGGAGGAAGAAGAAGAAGAGGTTCAAGGTAGTGATGAGTTTGTTGATTCAAGCATGGATGGGGACTATTGGCATATGAGAATCTTCCATCTTGATCTCATCTATGATCTACCCCTTTCCATATTTACTATTTACTACTACTAGTTGCCATTGGCATTCTGACATCTGTGTAATACATTTTGATTTTGATGGCTTAATGAGAAATATGGTTTCGATATCTTGAGCTATCATCTTTGTGTCACATTGTGATTTGTGAATGATAGAATGATTAATGTGTATTGATTCTAATTAGTAATTTCTATTGAATATTTGTAAATGTTCTAGTTACTAAAATAAAATTGGATCTATATATCTATATTTTTAAAATATATAACTTTTAAAATATGTATATATAACGTGTCCTTCCTATCCTGATTCTAGGGGTCACCGTGTCCATGTCAAACACTCATATTTTCATGTCCTTCATGTCCCACGTCCTCGTGTTAGGTGACTTAGATTGCAAGTTAAGTGCCATGAATAAGTTATTTGTTATTTGTTTTCACCTTGTTTTTCATGTGTAACTGTAATCACCCATTGTTTATGCCTTCGCTATATGCTATCATAAGTTATTTTTTATATTTTTTTATAATTATTTATTTCGAATTTGGAACTAAGTCCATAAAATTAATCTGAATCTGTCCTCATACAATGTAGAAAAAATATAATTGCTACTCCACCCTAAATTCTAAAATATAAACACTTATAAATGTAATTCTAAAATATAAACACTTATAAATGTAATTAATGTTAACAGACTTTGAAATACCTTACAAAGTATGGTGTGAAGTGTATCTTATGATGTAAATCCAACAACATACCCAATAGACAAGATCAATGAAATTTCAAGAATGTATTTAAGGTTATAGAAATCATATGTAGTAAGTGAAATCGAGAGAAAGCATTACCGAGAAAAACACGAGGTTCATTCTATTTATTAATCAACTATTTTGTTTCATATAATCAATCCGAATCTATCTTCATAGAATGCAAAAATTTATATAATTGCTACCCCACCCCAAATTCTAAAATATAAATACTTATAAATGTAATTAATGTAAGCCCGATGGGTTAGCTCAAGTGGTTGAGAATTGTGAGTTGTAAGTAAAAGGTCTTAGGGTCAAATCCTCGGGTGGCAATGCATAGATATAGCCCAAAGGGGTTGGATCCATTGGTTAAGAGTGAGGATATTTTCACCAATGGGCAAGGTTCAATTCCAATGAGGGCCTTACCTAGAGCAATGGGGGCACCTTGAGATAGTGGTTGAACGTGTAGTTCCACCTAGAGAGACTGTATTAAATTATTACGTGACCCTTTGATACATAAGTGGATCAAATCCCACCCCCATGTCCTCCTAACATTTATCCTAAAGGGGTTGGATCCATTGGTGAAGAGCAAGGAGTTTTTCAGTAGTGGGCAAGGTTTAATTCCAATGAGGGTCTTACATGGAGCCATGGGGGCACCTTGAGGTAGTGGTTGAATGTGTGGTTTCACCTAGAGAGATTGTATTAAATGATATTGTGACTCTTGGACACATAAGTGGATCAAATCCCACCCCCATGTCCTCCTAACAGTTTCATCCCACACGCATGTGGCTTATTGGTGATTCGCTTGATATCAATCACATGTTGTAAAGGAGGTCACGAGTTCAAATCACCCCTGAGCTTACCCGTGTCCCATGCTTATAGGTGGTTGTGGGGCACCTAGGGGTATAGTGGTAGCAGGAATGAATCCCTGGACCCTGTGTCACACGAGTACCAACCCAGTCCCCAGTTGCCAATTCCCCTAGTTACAAAAAAAATGTTAACCAACTCTGAAATACCTTACAACATATACTATGAAATGTATCTTACGACGTAAATCCAACAACATACTCAACACACAAGTCTCATTCTATTTATTAATCAACTATTTCATTTCATAAATAGGAAGTTTCAAAGTTTTGGGACACTACCAGCATTTCCATAGAATCCTCAGCCTCATTTTGAAATACTGGAAATTTCACAATTATTGATCAATGGAAGCATCCTCAAATACTATATTCCCCACATCCAAAGGACTTTCTCAATCGTGTCTAAATTGATGAATGGCACAATGAACGTGATTGAGGCAAATCAAAACAAAATGTTCAAAACTGTTAGACAAATCATTGCATGAAGAATCTTGGCATTCGAGTGTTGCTTGTCTTGATATCATTTTTTTTTTATTTTAATTCCCATTTTCCGTCCAAGGGGTTACTAGTAAGATATGTCAATCTACAAATAAAAGATGCCAAGGTTTTAAATGTTATGTTTATCCGATCGTTATAAGTTTAATAAACAAATCAAAGATGATAAGATTTAAATGTTATCTCTGTATTCAAACTATCAAAGATGCTATAGAACCTCTAGAATGATTCCTACTCAAAATAAAAATAATTCTTATTCAAATCTCAAACCTCTAGAATAATTCCTATTCATTTTAAAAATATGGTGTGTGAAATGCCATCCAAGTTGTGTAATTCAAATAAAGTAGGTTTATGAAAGGATTTCCTTAAAAAGATATTGATAAATTTAAGTGGGGTTTACCATATAAAGTAGTCTTAAGGAAGGGTTTATTAAGAATATTAAGTGTGTGTTTATTATGAAAGTGAATGATATACATCTTAGCAAGTAGCAAGGGTATATTAAGAGGTGGAGTCTAATATTAAATTGTGGATAAATCTTATTTAAACATTATTCTGAGAAAAATTTTGTTTATGTTTGACACCTTTTTTAGGTGGATATTTTTTAATAGAAATTAGTAATCTCTGTATTAAAATAGAGCTATAGGGATAGATAGACAATATAAAATTATATAATAAGTATTATAGTTCTAAATGTTCTAAAATTCCAAAAATGCTAATAGAAAAATGTTTTGTCAACCATTAATGTGGCATGTATATGGCATGTATAATGTAGAATACATTCACTTGGTAAAAATTAATCTTGATGCAGCTGCTCAGGAAGGAAAGGCGGTTGCTGCTTCAATGGCAGCAGAAAGGGCAGGCCCGAGAATGAGAGGAGCAGTTGCGGGACGTGAAGGTGGAAGGCGAGCGAGGTGAGGGAAGTAACCTGCGATGGAAGGAGCAACCACGAGGTAGATGGGACGTTAGCAGAGGAGGTAAAGGAGGAGCGTGGGCGCTTGGGAAGGCAACCAATGTAAGGCAGCCTTGGAAGATGCGGAAGAAGGCTCTGAGGTTGGGATGATGGAAGAAACCGGGTGAAGATGAGGCTACTGTACGGCAACGAAGGGGAAGACGATAGCAGCAAGGGTTGTTGTAGGTGAAGAAAGGAGAGACGACAGTGCTAGGGTGGTTTAGCAGGCTGCTAAGGTAGTAGTGAGGATAGAAAGTAAGGCTAGCAGCAGGCTGCGAGGGAGAAAAGGAAGCAGCAAGGTAGGGAACAAGCTTCTAGCGAACAGGAAGTGACCAGAGGGCGTGCAGATATGAAAAGGTCAGTGACGGGCTCGCCGGGAAGCCGACGAGAGTGGCAAATGAACTCGGAAAGTGAAAAGGTGCTAGCTTAGGTATAGGAGATGAGGTTGAGGGAGGACCAAGAGAGTCCCCAAACCCTAGGGCATCTAAGGCAAGGACGGCACCGATGTGAGAGGAACACACCTAGACAAGTAACTATCCTGGAAACCAATGGATAAACCTAAGAGGGACTTTCACAAGGAAACACTACCCTTCTTCAAAGTGACAAAAGGCTGGTAATAATCTATCCTAGAGCCTAAAAGCTACCATTAAATCTTGAATATACATCATTTACCAACATTAAACAAAGAGATTAGAAGCCAAACCTCAGTGTGCTCGTGTTTTGCAAACAAATCTAAGCTTCACACAAAAAAAAAATTATCCAAAGAACTTCCACAAGCCAGCTTACTTAACTAGAAAAATTCTCCTCAAGAAGGGTGCATAGGGTGCATTCTCTCCTAAGAACCTTAGTTAGGGCAAAGCAGTAAAAATAGTAATAATCCCTACTTATCTCATGTCTTTAAACTAAAGTGAAGAGATCTATTTATATGATCTCACGCTCACTTTATACAAATATCCAGGCCTACATGCCTTAAAATATATTGAGTTGTAATTACAAAAATATCAACTTAAAATCAGGACAAAATAATAATAAAATATGTCTAAATGTAGGCTCAAGGTAGGCCTAGGGTTAGCCTAATTAAGCGACTCACTCCAAACGAAACGCTGGAGTGGGCTGGGAGGGAGGTGGCATGCCCCCTGCTAACCCCAAGATGCTGAAAAATCCCTCAACGCCTCCCTCAAATGGCACGTACGTCCTGGTGAAAGGAGAGAATGTCCTGTTGAGGAAGATTGCCCAGGAGAAGGAGAACATGTAATGTAATGGACCAGGAGGGTGTCATAAGAGAAAATAAACGATATATGGAGCCATGTGACACAGTGGCCAACCCTTAGGAGCCCGGGTCACCAACCCTGAGGTTAAAAACCTCAACAAGGGGCAATCAACGGTGCCATTAAGCTATAATTCCCCCAAAAGGGCCCAGCTATGACTACCATCGCTCAATATCATCCTCATTGGCCAAGTTTTGGCTCTCTTTCTTGTTGGAGTTTGTGCAACTTCCAAAGATATTGTACTTCTTATTGTAACTCCTGTGGAAGTTGAAGTTGATGTAATCAATCATGTAAACCCTAGAAAGAATAATGTAAACTGTGGGGTGAAAAGAAAGCAAAAGAAAACGATAAAAATAAATTAAAATATATTTTATTGCTCCCCCAAGAGAAATTGACCCCAGTGAATTTTCCACTTGGAAAATCAGTATAAATAGGAGGTGCCCCTCCTCATTAAAACAGACATTCACTCAAGTGAAGTTCGCATCATTGGGAGAGAGAAGTTCGCACCTGCTGAAGAAGAAGACTGTGTTTGGGGTTTCTATCTCTGGAAAGTACTTCCATCTTTTATCTCTCTTCTTTGTACAATGTTCTCATAATTATCATCTCTATACAAAGGTTGTTGGGTTTTTTCTCCCATTTGGGTTTTTTAGGATAAAATTTCTTGTGTTATTGTTGTGTGCTTTGTCTTTCTTCTAGTGATCATATTGGTAAATGCAATTAAGATATATTGTTATAATCTTGTGGAAATCAACATGGTATTAGAGCAGTACTAGAAAAGTCATTGTTGAACATTGTCGAAACCTTATCGGAACTAAGGTTTCATCTTTCAAAGCCTCTACTCAACCTTTTGGCAGAAAAAGGGCTTTGGGAATTTTCCTCTAAGGAGGGTGCATCTTTTGGTGAAGGCATAACTCAATTCTGAGAATTTTCAATTTTTGACCTAATTCTGCAATTGCAACATAAATTAGGGTTTCAGTTTTTGACCTATTTCCTCCACATTTTTTTTCTCCACTCTACCTCTTCTTAACTCACCTTTCTAGGGCACATTCACCTATGGAGTCACTTTTCCAAAACTCCAACTTTAATTTTTGACCTAGCCTCTGCTAGGGTTTCAAATCCATATATGCATTCAAGATGATTAGTATGAAAGTTGAAGATCATCTGGAAGGGGATTCCAACTTCATCTCTTGGAAGTCTGGGTTTATTCTTCTACTAGAAGAAAATGATCTATTACAGTTTGTAAATACAAAGGTCCCAGAACCATAAGCCGAAGAAGACAAACCTCACTAGAGGAAAAATGATGTCAAACTAAGAAGGATTTTGGTGGACTCAATTAGAGACCACTTGGTTCCTCAAATATCAGAAAATACGACAGCTAGGAAGATGTTCAAGACCTTGAAGAATTTATTTGAACATAGTAGCATCAATGTGACTCTCACATTGAGAAATAAACTATTGAATATGAAGATGACGAAGTCTGAAAATATTGCCTCATATTTCATGAAGGTCACCAAGTCAGGACAAGCTAAAGTCTAGTGGAGACAACCTTGAAAAAAGGATCTTGTCATGACCACCTTAAATGGTCTCCCACCGTCTTGGGAGTCCTTAATCCAAACCATAAGTGGTCGAACCAAGTTGCCCAAGTTTGATATGCTATGTGCAGAATGCACCCAGGAAGAGACGAGAATAGCAACACGACAAAGACTTCATGGCACTCAACCTGAGGAGAATCAAGCATTCGTATCTCATGCCAAGAAAAGAAAGGGAAGGAGAAGAAAGTTTTACAATCACAAGAACCAAGGTAGGAGATCAGGTCCAACCCCAGAGCAGAAGAAAGAGAAGAAGGATTTATCTTAGAGACAGTGCTACAAGTGCAAGGCATATGGTCATTATGCCAGCAATTGTCAAAGTTCAAACAAAAGGAAGCGTGAAGCTTCAATTGCTAATGTAGAAGAAGACACTCCTCACAAGAAGGCAAGGAATGATGATCATTCGGAGTTCTTCTTCTGATATCCAAACTATGATGATCTTCCAGCAAACATACGAAAATCAACGGACTCTGGCTATGGAATATTTTCAACAAAACAACCAAAAGATAAGTATTTGATCTTACATGCTCTAGTAGAGTAGATCTGGTTACTTTTGAATATGTTTTACATGGACCTACATTTCTAGATTCAGGTGGTAATTGACCATGTGATTCCTTTATTAACAATTAGGCTTATGTAGTATTTTCTATTCACATGATTGTTTAAATAGCCTGCCATGCTGCACAAACCATCTAGGATGAAAACTCCTTTATAACATACTTGGAGTAGTACACACTCTTAATGGTATGCTATAATGGAGACCATAAGCACCCAAATAATGGACTCATGTGTGTTGTGTCGAAGCATTGACTAAAAGTTTCCTACATGTTTTTGTTAATACATTGATTATGAAATATTGCTAACCATATGAAGGGATTTGACTTGTAGGGAATTCCATGATCTACAAGGACAAGTGATCCCATGGACATACGGATGGAACAGAAGCAGAAAGCATCGAATTATGACTCTCAGACCGAGAATGATCTCATGCATATATTTGGTGATCAGAAGCGAAAGGATTCTATGAATGTCGATCTATCTGTTGCTTCAACAAGATTTACTCAACTGACTTCTGAGAGACAGAGGGAGTTATACCTCAAAGACAAGGATTTTGCTCTATTATATATGATAAAAACCTGACGACACTACCATAATGATTTGAACAAGAAAATTGAAGGATCCTTGATCAACCTGGTCATCACCGAGATGGATATTTACTTCGCATCCTTCCAGTCTACATTCATGTGCCCAAGTTAGAACCTTCAAGCAAGAAGGGAACATTCGTGGGATACCGCAAGTTTTCAAAGGCATACAGAAATAGATCGCAGGATCGAGGCAAATCGGAGTCAGTCGGGATGTAACCTTTGAAGAAGAAATGGCTATCCGGAAAGGAAGAGGATCTGATATGAAGATTGATGATGATAAAGAGATGAGATCACTCCCTCTCCAAAAATTAAGAAGGAGTCTGAAGAAAGGAATGAACTGATTGATTTCATTGATCCAGTTGAGCCACATGATGCTCCCACATATATGGCAGTAAGTTGGAAAAGACCTAGGTGGGCACAACAGAATTTACAGAATGTAGACAGGCATGAACTCCACATGGAGCATATTGAAGCATTGAAAAATACAAGGTTAGAGGGTTCTCTCAAAAAGAGGAAGTCGATTATGATGATACATTTGTTTTTGTGGCTTGATATACTTCCATCAGATCGATCATTGCTATTCCTTCAGCTATGGGATGGAAGTTGCATCATATGGATGTCAAAAACAACCTTTCTCAATGGTATTATTGAGGAATAAGTATATATTGAACAACCATAAGGGTTTGTCGTCCATGGAAAGGAGTCTCATGTATGCAAGCTGAAAAATTCTTTATATGGACTCAAGCAAGCACCCCGTGCTTGCTATGGGTGAATAAACAGAGTCCTGGTAAGTCTGGGATTCACCAAGAGTGATGTTGACCCCAACATTTACCACAAGGTTGTGAATGATGAGCCACTAATTTTAGTACTATATGTTGATGACATGTTTCTCACTGAAAATGACAACTTATTGTATGTTGTAAGAAGAAAATTGCCTTTGAGTTCGATGTTGGCCTCTTTCTCCCTCTTGTCTCGACCCATGGTTCAATCACTCAACATAATACCAACATGACACCCCAAGACATCAGCCCGACAGAGCAAGCTCAGTCGGCAACACCCGCGAAGAAGGCGCAGTCTCACCCAAGATATCTTAATGGGTAACTGCCAAAGCCATGTTTCCGCAGTTGGCGAGGGATTATAGTCCCTTGGTGTGCGGCCAAGGTGCTCGACAAAGACGATGGGATGGAGTCTTTCGATCTGCGACAGTGGAACAACCATGTGCCACATTCCACCCATGTGACACAATAGTGTCTTAGGCCTTAATGACTAGTGCAAGAGTGCGACACAGCCAAGCCCTTACACTCTACTCATAGTGCGCAACTTATAATTATACTTAGCAGAATAACCATGAACTTATACATGCCATTCCAATCATCCCTTTGAACATTCATTCATTCACTGATAAACCAGATTACAACACGCATTAAATAGTAACTGTAATAATGAAAGGTAAGCAAACATCCACATAAACATTCACCATTCAACCACATTCATCCACATGACACAAGGAATAATGTGGAAACCCATCTAGGAAAAACCACCAAGGTTCTCTTCATCTGGCATGAGAAATGGATATAGCACCTTGCAGCTTGCAACTTGCAGATGGTTCTTAAGATATGTCTTTTTGACTCAACCTTCTTGCTATCATGCTCTCTGGTTCATTCTTCTATCTACTCCTACTGATCCACACATAGCCTGGATCGACTCTTCTACTTTACTATCTATGCACCCAGCTACAGGTTACCATACTACTACCGATCTGTGCACATAGCTAGCTACAAGATCCGCGGCTCAACAACCCTCTACTTCTATTGTCTAGCCAACTTACTGAACTTACATAACCTTCTAAACCCTTATACAAAGTGGGTTTCTCCTACGTATATCATCTACGAGACCATGCAGGGTTGACTGAGTACAACTCAGTTATTACAGACTCAACAACTTACAAAATGTCTCTGTTACATAAATGTCGGCCCATACCTAGCCGTGAAAGTCCTGGAAGATATTAACCACAGCTTTAACTAGTCACGGAAATGTCTTTCAGCTTGCCTGTACCAGTCATAACTATCCACAAAACTATCCTTCCATATTCCATCGGTTCGTCCTTCCATCATCTTCCTTGATTTCCGTCTATCCAGCTTTAACTCTTCTACCTGCCTCTTCCATCGACTTGGATCTACCTTCCTCGTCGCAGCTTCCCTTCTTGACCTGTTTTTATCCTATCACGCACGCACTTTTCCTCCTATGCTTGTGCGTCTAATTTATCCTTGTGCATTTTTCCTGGCCCAACAGGCCCCCAACACTCAAATGTGGCTCATCCCAAACCACTACACAAAAAGGGACTTCTTCGCAAAAATGACCTGCTGCAAAACTTCATGCTTTTCCCCAAAACTTATGTTTCTAATGCAGGCTCAGACTGCGCGGGAGGACCAACCTTGTCATGGAATTCCTTCACCATATGTTGCACTCTAAAAACTTCCACTATGACTTCCTATGCCTATGCGGTCAACTTCTCTACACGATCGGAACTGATATGTTCCGACGGTCCTGCCTCTAGTGATTGCGCTACTTGATGAAGCTTCTACTGCACAGGCTGAATAAGGCTTGTGAGCTCGGCTGCTTCCGACTAGTGTGTCTCCACCTTAGATTCCCTTGTCTACTCTCGATCACGAAGAGCCTGGACTTCCTGTTGTAGCTATTTGATCTCTCCCATATTTGTAACCTTCTCCTAAAAGGGCAGCTTCTTCATCTCTGACTTCGTAGTGCTGATTTTCTCATCTACTTGTCGCACTCTTTCCCTTATGTTTTCTGCAGTATCATCTTCTAGAAGTGCTTCCCAAATCATGGAAACATCTTCAATTTCCTTTGTGCAGAGTGTTTCTCCCTCAAACGCTGCTTTTCTTCTCTCCTCGAGCACCTCAGGAGGTGTGCTCGATACCTGCCTAGCATGAAGCTCCTCAACCTGCTTCTTCAGCTCCACTGCAATCCATGACAGTCAGGTAACCTTAGCTGCTGAATCTTCATCTTTCTGGCCCGCTTTCGGTGGGAACTCGACGACTACACCCTTAATGGTCTCATCTAGCGCAACATGGCCTTGCTCACGTGCCACAACTTCTTGTTCTTTTTCCTCAAGGAGGGCCTTGCACCCCTCAAGTTCTTACTCTTTTTCCCTAAGGAGCGCCTTGCACACCTTTACCTTCCTTTGTTGTTTTGTTTCCTGATAGACAACAACATTCCATTGTGGCTGACTCCTACAAGTCATAGACTTCACTCAAGGACAGCTTGGAGAAGTCGATCTGTAGTGTGTCAAATTCCTTGACAACATCATCAAATGCACTCGTCTCCGTCCCTGTTTCCAGTGCACGTCAGTGAATTTGTACTTTGATCGGTTGCACTAGCTCTGGTCTAACTAATGGAACACTGGGGTCCACGCCATATGTCTCGGCCTCAACAGTGGTTTTGACCTCGTTAATGGCATCTACCAACTTAGTTAGGTTGTTCCCAACTTGGTCAACTATTCTTACCTGCTGCATCTTCAGAACGGCGAGGTTGTCCTTGGTGACCTCTGCTACAGCTTCTTCTAGCACGCGGATATCCTCTTTAGTCAAGGTATCTGTGTTAGTTGTTTTTCTAGATTTCATTTTCTTGCGCGAGGGCTCTTGTCCTTGTTGTTGCGTTTCATGCTGGGTCGAGATGTTCTTCTAACTAGGTGTACGCTTCGAATCATCATGATCTGAGCCACCCCTATCCTCATTATCATCTTTTTCTTCCTCTTCTTGCGACTAATTGTCATGATCGTCACCTCCCTCGTTTCCTTGGCCATTTCCTTGTTCCACTGGTGGGTCCTCTTGGTTTTGTTCTTCGGGCCGCGACTCTACCAATGGGTTGCGCTATTCCTGAACGATTATGTCCACATCAGTGTTAGTGGTCATAAACCCTACATTGTGCACTTGTTTCAATGGGTCCTTCTTTGGCTCCAAGATCATATTATGCGCACAGGCCTGAAAATTGATGAATTCTACGTACCTACACACCATCGTAGCCTAGACTCAGTGAGATCGCTTGCTAACATCGCATAGTGCCTCGGCGTGTAGAAAGAACGCAATGTTTCTATACTTCTGGCGAATCTTGTTTTTCTTGTCTTCCCACAAGTTCTGGTACTTTGCGCCATGGAAAGGGAGTGGGACATCCATTTGTTCATAATCTAGTGGATTGACCCACAAGGTGAACGAGATCAAGATGAGCAGCCAAGAGTAGTGAAATTTATAGTTAGGGTCCTCTTGGGCCTGCATTGCATCGTCAATCAGTTCATTTAGCAAGAACCGTGACCAATTGAAAATCCCGCCTAGCACGCACTTCTCTGCAAGTTCGATCGTGCCCACGGTACATTGAGTCAACCTCATCTTGTATAGCATCTTACAAGACAAGATCCTTGCAACGAACCGCATGCTTTCATCTTCAATAGGGCCAATCAGGAAGCCCTTTTTTGTGCGCTAAAGGTTATACTTCAGCTTTGTCTTGGTGGTCTCCTTTCTTTGGAAGCCCTGTGATCGAGGAGATGAGCTCAACGTCGAAAAGGTATGGTTGATCGAGCCATAGGAACCCTCTATGGAAACATACCAGGAGTCGTTTCACATACGTGTTGACCTGGAGACTGTGGCCAAAATGTGGCATGAAGAGCAGGTTCATCAATCATGCTTGGCTAACACCCTCAGCCCATTGCATTGGCTTTAGCACCTGAGGCCCAGTCGGGCCAGTTTGAGCCGTGACAATATAGTCCACTCTTTTCAGACCTTCCTCCTGTCGAGTGTCGAAGTCCTCGAAGTTCAACTTAGCGAGCTTCGGTATGATGTTCATCAGTAGGGGAATGCTCTCAGGTAGTTAGGGTGCTACCAAAAATGTCTTGGCTTTCTTTGGAAGCACTACTTCCTCCGCATCAGCTTTCCTTGGTCGGACATAGGGGGAAAGTTTTCATCTTCATCCTCATCATTCGGGCCTCTACGCGGGGGGGAGTCTTCCTCCATGGTTCTTCCTCTAATGCATCTTCCTCCATCGGCGCTTTGTCGGCATTGTCCAGAATGGCCTTAGCCTTCCATTTTCTTGGTATCTTAGGCTGGGATGACTCTCCAGCCGCTCTCTCTAGCCTGTCTGGGCTCTCTGATTGGTTACGTAGCTGCAGCTACCAGTCTCTGGACTGGGTTCGGCATAAGGCGCGAACCAGGGGTTGGAATAGTGGCAAGGGCGGTCGCAGGGGCAGGTTGCTTTCTGGTTCTCGCCATCGGATCAATTTATGGTTGTTGTACTTCAGGAGATTCAATCTCTTCGTCGATTGGGAAACCCAAGATAACGGTTGCGTCGAATAGCTCGCTCTCGCTAGGGATCTCTATTACCAAGGGTGTCGGCTTATTCTGTGACAAGTTTTGGCTCTGGTTCTCTCTACGTGCGTAAAATGATGCTTGATGGCGAAGCCTAGTATTTATACGTGCCTTGACGCTCTGTAGTCACCATGTAATCAAAGGTCAATGTCTAATCGATCACATGGGCTTCTCTCCGACGCGTTCCTTCATTAACTCTGCTACTCGATCTATGGGAAGTATCTGTTAGCACAGTTATGGCAGTTATGTCGACGACGGCTGACGAGACCAAAAATCACGTCGTCATTCTCCTCGTATCTCATCGAATTTATGTCTCTTAGCTGTCATAACCGCCTCAAGCTTTGTCGAATATTTCCTTTAAATTTCGGATGTCGTCAATCCTGTCATTTCCACTTTTCCATGCGCTCTCCACTTTTTCCTGCGCTTCTTGATTTTTCATACGCTTTGTGTCGGTTCCGCCACGACATGTGACAGAACAATTTATGTCTTTTGGCCTCTCTCTTTTTTTTATAATCCGTGCAGCATGGTCCTAGCCAAGCATGTTATGACCATCATAGTTTGGATTCAGGCAACTGCCATTCACCATACCTGCGAAATACGTTCCATCTAGTCTCTGTAGTCTTACTGCATCGGCATCAATGATGTGCGCAATCTTATATGGCCCTAGCCAATGTGTCTTCAACTTTCTCGGGTGTTTGAAAAACTTGTTGTCATATAGTAACACAAGTCCTCTGACTTCAAATGGATTAACTCGAATATGGCGATCATGCCATGCTTTCTGTCGCTGCTTCTCAACTGTCTGATGAAATCCTGCAACAAAACGTTCATCTTCCATCTAAACGAGCTACGACGGCCTTTTCTCGATAGCATCTCCGTCTACGCAGCAATATGCAAGCTGGGAATGATGTATTCCATTGGCACGACAGCTTCCTGTCCATACACTAGTCTGAATGGGGTGTGGCCCATTAGTCACTTGCAAGTTATGCGATACGCCCATAGCACAGCTAAGACTTTCTGATCCCAGTCATCTCAGCGTATATTGCATACCTTGGTCAATGCATTCTCTAGAATCTTTTTGAAAGCTTTAACCGTTCCATTCTCCTGAGGATGATAGGGTTTTGTCTTCTTATGCTAGATCTGAAATTCTGCACTCAGCTCAGCAATCATTTTGTTAACAAAATGCGTACCTTGGTCACTTAGTAGTATCTTTGGAAAGCCAAATATGATGACTATGTTTTCAAACAAAATATTCGATGCAGTCATAGCGGTGTAATATTTAACAGGTGTAGCTTCATCCCATCTGGTTAAATAGTATGTCGCAATGATAATGTAGTGTGCACCAGTTCTCTTTCCTAGTGGACTGATCGGTCCAACAAAATCAACTGCCCATTTGCCGAATGCTTGAAGGGTTATCTATGGCACAAGAGGCATCTCGTTGCGGCGTGATGGTTTTCCTGTTCTCTGGTAGATATCGCAGCGCATGCAGAAGATTTTAGTATCCATGTGTATGGTTGGCCACCATAATCCTGCCTGCAATATCTTGGGCACAGTTTCTTTTCCCGTGTAGTGTCCTCCCGCGACACCAACATGTGCTTCACTCATAATCCAAGGTCGTTAATGATAAAAACACAACGACACAGTATCTCATCTGCGCCCAACTTGTACAGATGTACCACAATCAATGTATAATCAACAGCTTTGATGAATAAGTGTTTCTTCTGATTAGTAGACATTCCTTCAGGTGCATAGCCTATGCTCAAAAAGTGAATGATTGCGTTAAACTCATGGTTCTGATCGTCCATCATGTGGATCGCAAATAATTGTGCATCAGGAAAATTATCTTCAAGGCTGGTTGGCTCTTCACCACTCTCTATCCATGACAGGTGGTCTGGCCCCACATTCAGTCGACCAAGTTTAACTATGACCTCAAAGTCAAATTCTTGAAATAGGAGAAGCCATCTAGAGATCTTCCCCCCCAACACTGGCTTGTTGACTAGGTATTTCATCGCTGAATGATCAATGTACATCTGGAAATGTCCACCCAACAAGTAGAGTCGGAGCTTCTGAAGCGCATAGACCATAGCGGGGCCTTCTCTTTCTATCGTTGTGTAGTTTTTATCTGTTGCTGATAGTTTTCTGCTTGCAAAAGCAATAGGGTGGTTAAGCGCACCCTCTCTTGGCTGTGTCAACACTATGCCAAGTGCAACAAACGATGCATTGACATGCACATGGAATTCCTTTTTCCAGTTGAGAAATACAAGTATTGGCACAATGGCCATTGCTTTCTTCAATTTATCCAAGCTTTCCTGGCAAGCTGCGGTCCATTGAAATTTTACATCTTTTTTCAGCAGTTTCTCCATAGGTGCAGTGATAGTTGCATATCCTCTGATGAACTTCCTGTAGTAGATTGTGTGTCCCAACACTAATCTGAGTTGGGTGACTGATGTAGGTAGTGGTAAATCAAGAATAATCGCAATCTTTGCTAGTTCGACCAAGATACCGTCGCAACAAACAACATGACCCAACAGAACACCAAATGGTGCATAGAATATACATTTCTTCAAATTAAGCGCAATCTGATACTAGTGACAGCGGCCCAACATCATGCGTAAACTCTTAATATGGTCTCTTACTAAACCAAACACAGTCCAATCATCAAAGTAGACCTTAAGAAATTTATGAATGAAATCTTTAAAAGCAGAACCTGCTATTCTAGAAAAAATAGCAGGCGCATTCTTGAGTCCAAAGGGCATTACCGTATACTGATAGCATCCCCATTCCATGACAAAGGTTGTTTTGTGGCAATCTTCCTTTGCGATTCTGACTTGGTGATAGCCCAAGAAGCCATCGATGAATGAATACATATCTTGGCCGCTGACACTTTCAAAGACCTCATCTGTAAATGGTGTTGGGAATGGGTCATGTACACATGCATCGTTCAACTTCCTCAAGTCGACACAGATTCTTACTTCGTCAGTTTTTTTCTTAGCCTGGATCACTATAGGGTTGACCCACACTAATTCTTCAATAGGTTCAATGATTCTTGCGTCGAGCATGCGATCCAATTCTGCTTTTACCTTCTCTTTATATCTTGGATTCAGTCTATACAGGCGCTACTAACTAGGTCTAGCATCTGGTCATAGGGGTATTTTCATCTCCACCAGGTCACCGACTATTCCCTTCATTTCTGAGAAATTGGTAGGGAATAGGTCCTGATACTCATGTAGCAAGTCTGTGATCTTCGCGACTGTCCCTTCATCCCAATAATCTCCTATTTCGATGAACTTTGGGTTCTCTGGCGACCCAATGTTTACTTTCTTGATCTTTAAGGGCTTTAGGAACTGGTCACTTGAAATACCGGAACCTTCTACTGTGCGTGTACCTTCTGATTTCGGTATGTTTATGTTAGTCGAATCATCATCTAGGTCTCCAGTTAAATTGTAGCAAGCCATCCATTGCTGAAATGTCGCATTGCATTAGTGGGCATTGGTCTCCTCGATAGGTATTTCAGCAAATATCTTCTCCTTTATCGTTTGAAGCACAACATCAACTGTAGGTTGCTCGTCAGCGAATTCAAATGTCCGCGTAAACTGCTTAGTGAGCCCTTCCCAATCTTGGGTTCCTTGTCGCAACTCCATAGATGCATACCATATCCTAGGTGTCGTTTCCAATGTATGAATGAAATGATGGACCCATTCCTGTCGCGGGTATTTTGCAAATACGGTGCAACACTGATTTATGTGCTCGACAGGGCTTGAAAATCCTATGTATTTGTGGCTTGTGGTAGAGACTTCTTCCCTGAATCTAACTTCCATCAACCTTCTGCATTGTGGCCATTTTGTTATGAGCTGCTTGTGTGTACCCCACCATCTAGCGGGTGTAGCCTTCAACACATGGTCTAACTCCGACAAGAATTGCAACTCTGTTACAAGTCCTTAGAAATAAGTTAAGAAGGTTGCAAGGTTATGTAAGCCCTCATAGGTGGGAAACTCTCGTAACTCATTCTCCACCCATCGCGCAGATCTTGTGACTCTAACGCACCTTCTCATAAAGACCTCACATAGCCTATTATGTCAGTTCTCCAATGCTTCCCCTGAGTCGGATGTGCAGGAACTAGCACTCTTCCAGCTCAGATTCCCATTCGTTGTCAGATTAATATAGTCTTCTTTCAGGGCAGTGATATTGTAGATCTGGTCAAGATAGCTTCCCTGTCCCTCATTCTAGACAGGCTCGACATACCTCTGTCCTTCCAATGGATCAATAGGCGATATTACTCTCATTTCATTATCCTCGAAGGAGAGGATCATTTTCCTGAAATTGATATTGGTCTGATTATCTATGGCCCAATCTATCCCCAGCAGCACGGGATATGGATTTGTGTCATCAACAATGTTAATGACTTCAAAGTCTGCAAATGTGCGCAATCTTTCAATGTCGACAGGGACTTGACTTAACCTACCAATTGGGAAGACTTTCTCCTGATTGGAAAGTCGCAACTAGACAGGAGACCAGTCCAGGCACGGCTTGCCCATACTTTCCCAAGTTTGTCATGTCAAAATATTGACGTCGGAACCCAAGTCTAAAATGATATAGTTTATGTCGTAATCTCCTATCTGCACAGTCATTCTTAACTCGTGCCCAGTTTTGAATTTCTTTCCAACCTAGTTAACTCTCTTTTCAAGTTGTGGCTCTGCTGATGTTTCTTCTATCAGTGTGTGTAGTTCTGCAATAGCATCTTTATCTTGTATTAGCTCTAAGCAACTTGACAGAAATCACTTGAGCTTACTAACCTTTTGTGGAGTCCTCTTCTAAAATAACTGCTGAAATCGTTTAAGCATCTCCCTGACTTCTTCTGATGTCGTCAGTTCTGCTAGATCCATAAACTCAGGTCGCATGTCCATGAATACTTGCTTATGTTTCTAGACGTCGAATGGTACCTTCTTCTGCATTGCGGTTCGTACTTGCAGCTGCAGTTGTTCTTGTGGTATATCTAGATCAGCTCTGGTCGCAGCACCTCCTCGTGTTACAACAACAACGCTCGGCGCTCTTGGTTCAGCGGCAATCATCTGGACATTCAAGTTTGGATTCGGGTTTGGGTTTGGATTCTGTGTAGGGTTAGGACCTGTGATGTTCCTAGCCTGCCACTTTGTGATCAACTAGGGACATTGCTCCACATTATGATCCTGTCCCTTACAGTATGAACATGTCTTTGCAGGTTCTAGGCAATCTCTAGCATAGTGACCTGGTTTTCCACAGTTATAGCATGTAACCTGACCTCTTCCTCTACCAAATCCTCCTCCACCTCCTCTGCCTATGAAGTTTTCGCCACCCCTTCCTCAAGGGTGTGGTTGTTGCGGGGGGTACTGATTCTATTGATATTGCAGGAAGTAGTGATTCTGTTGCATGTATGGCTGCTGCAGCGGATACTGCGGTTGATACTGGTTCCAATACTAATTGGGTGGGAATTTCACAGGTTGGTACGATGCTTGCGCTAGTTCAGCCTGGGCCTCCCCATCATTCTTCATCAAGTAAGTGTCGATCGTCTTTTCCTTCAATAGTTCATATGCTCGACATTCCTTCTCTTCATGCCCTACTGACTTGCAGAACTTACAGAATAGGTTTGCGGGGGTACTTACAATATTTTGCAGGTATAGACAATCCTCGTCGTGATGTCCTCTAGACTAGCATATGCGACACCAGGGTAGTCCATGGCCATTTAATGGGTTTGGTGCACCGAATGAGACATAATTCATGAAGGTTGAACAGTTATCCTTGGTGTGTCTATTCGTTCTGCATTTTGTGCACCATAAGTCTTCATGAGCTTCCTTACCCTTCTTAATGCCCTGAAGTTGTATCGTTAGATTAGCCAACTGTGACTGAATCTATACCATTCTTGTAGCACCGTCGTCAATTGGCAAGGCCTCCAGCTTCATTGTCAATTCTAGCGCTTATGTCTGCGACTCAATCTTTTGTTGTATCAATGGGCCTTGGATGTGTGGTAGGAGCACAGCAATAAACCTCTCTTTATGTTGAACATCCGACATCTAAAACCTTACCTTGGCCATCAAAGTCTTGAACCGTTGGTCAAAGTCCCATACTGACTCTCTCAATGCTTGTTTGATTTCCTTGATCTCAGTGATAAACTACGACTCAGATTTAGGTTTTCTGAACTCAGATATCATTGTGGCTCGTATCTCTTCAAGGGTTTTCTGTGGTGTTCCTGGCGGTACTATGTAGAACTTCATAAACCAATCGAGCGCACGAGCCTTTAGAGTCGTGATCATCTGTGCTTTCTTCAAGTTTGCATTCTGAACTAAACGAACCATCCATAAAGCTTCACAGATGAACCAATGTTGCTCTGGATCTTCTGCTCCATTACCATTGAATGTAGGTAACCGAATATTTTCCCCAGCCATTGCATTGGCATCTGGGTTATTTGGTGAAAAATTTAAGGGAGGCACCTCCTCCTGCACGCTAGTCGTTGTGCTAGCACTATCAGTATTAACAACTCTTTCAGGAGACGAGAATCTACAGCTTACCTCTTGCGATACTCCTGGTGTAATGTAGTGGCTTCCTAACCTTGGTGTCTCCACAGATTCCTCAGAGTCTTCTGGTCCTTCGGAAATCGGGTTATAGTCGTCTGCGTCGCAAGATCCTTCGTCTATATGCGACTGAAGTTCGTGTTCACTCTCTTCGAACAGACTAGGGGCTCGTCGACCTTCCTCTGTCTTTCTCCTCTTCCCAGATCTGAATCTCCTTCCACTCCTTAGGAATCCAACTTTTAGTTCAGGTCATGTACTTCCTGGGAACATCTCAATTCATTGTTTTCCATTTTCTTGCATTAGGGGAATTTTGAGGTCTAAAATGGGCCTTATAAGAGATATAATAAAATATTGTGAGTTAGGCATTTTGTGAGGAAGATATATTTACAACTCATCTCTTACACTATAACTAATGCAACTATGGTTAAGTTAAATTGAAAAAGATGTCTAAAATAAAAACTAATAAAAAAATCAGCTTTGATATGACTAAAACTAAAGTACTTTTGAGTACATAAATTGCTTTCAAATATAATATGATTGCTATGACTAAAAGTAGAGTACTTTTGAGTACATAAATTACTTCTGAATATAATATAATTAATGTACTTATAAAGTAATGTATTCATAAAATAAAATATATTAGTTTTGAAATTTGAAACATAAATTACTTTTTCAATATTCAAAATATATTTATAAACCATGTATTTATAATTTTGAATTTTAAACATAAAGTTAAATTTAAATGTATAAATTGTGATTTCATATATNCCTTTAAAATCACTTGTAAACTCATTTTTAATAATCTTGCCATATATCATGTATATTATATATCATTTTTAATGCAATAATTAATAACATCATTAAATCAATTAAGAAAAATGTTAAGATTGGGATGAAGGAATAATACATAAATTTCTACCACGAAAAAGTTGAGTTAATATTAAGCAAATGAGATTATATGTAATAAACATTATTATTATATGTAATAAAAATTATGATAATATAATGTTTTATTATGATAGAATAGTTCATTCAAATTGTTACATTAAGATTTTATGCATGTATTTGGTTTTGTAACTTGAATGTACATGTCTAATTTATGTTGGTATACATGTAGGTGTTTCAAATGTTAAAAATGATAGTAAAATATGAACATTGAATAATACCTAAATTAAAAAATAAATATTAATATTAAAATTCAAAGGTATTATAGTAATTTATTATAATATAATATTTTATTTTTATAAAATAAGTAAATATATATTTATTATATTTAAATAATAATTATAATAGATTATTATATATAGTAAATATTTAAAAAACAAAAACTATTAATCATCAAATTGTTTTTATTATAAGATGTTAAAGTGATTTTGATTTTAAATAAAAATGTGATATATATATTTTAAATATTCGTTTTTATTATAAGATAGTTCAATGATTTTGTTTTAAATAAATATTTAACATATATATTTTAAATATTGAAAAAATAATTATACTTTTAGTTTTGAATAGAGCATTTACTTTTTTTTTTGTTATATTTGTAATTTATTTTATATTGAAATATAAAAAAGTAATTACATTTAAATAAAACGTTTAGTTTTTTGTATTTGTAATTTATTTTATATTGAAATATAAAGAGTACTTTTCTTTCTAAGTACTTTAAGAGTACTTTATTACATTTATATTATATTAAAAAATAATCTATGAGTACTATTTTCATAATGGGTGCTTTACTTACAACATTGATATATTTAGCTATGGGTTTTCATTCATCATTTACAATTTGACAAATAAGCATCATTAACTCAACCAATGTCACCTCAACTATTATAGATGATGTCATCTTCTAGAATGTGATTGGTTCTTTTAAAGTGAATTTTGATAGTATATTTTTTGTTTGGAGGCCCATTTTTTACCTCAAAATTCTCCTAATGACAGGTCGTCTGCGACATAGCCTTCCTTCGTGTGACTCAACTACTCAACTGCAAGATACCCTTCTCATAAACGAGCATCTTGATCCATGCACTGATAGATAATAGATATCTTCTTCGGGGTCCTTGGAAAAAATTTCTTTCAGCCTCACTATATGAGGTTATAGTCTATACTACAAACTCAGTAATGTATCCTTGCAAAACATTGTCTACCCAAAAATCAATAGCTCTATAGATGGTGTTACTTACGCTGGTTACTTCGCGCATCAACTGATCATTCCACTTGACCGTTTCTCTTCTCTAGAAATTTATCTTCCTTCATGCCAATCTTGACAACCACTCGTGCAGTATAACGGGGAACTCTGCAAAGAAGATCTCGTGAATATCAGAGTATATATACTCGTCCACCCATTTTTTTGCGCTCAGTTGTGATCCTGCTTTCTCTTTTTGCGCAAATACCAGCGTCTTAGGCTCCATCCATTCATTTATCTCGTTCTTCGTCGGATGCCACAACATGTCCCTCAACTCAAATGGTTAACTGTCCCAGCAACATAACCATTTATTGGCTCTTTCTCCCTCTTGTCTCGACCCGTGGTTCAATCACTCAACACAATACCAACATGACACCCCAAGACATCGACCTGACAGAGCAAGCTCAGTCGGTAACACTATGAAGCAAGCACAGTCTCACCCGAGATATCTTAATGGGTAACTACCAGAACCATGTTTCCGCAGTTGGCGAGGGATTATAGTCCCTTGGCGTGCGGCCAAGGCACTCAAGAAAGACGATGGGATGGAGTCTTTCATTCTGCGATAGTGGCACAACCATGTGCCATAGTCCACCCACGGGACACACCGGTGACTTAGGCCTTACTGACTAGTGCAAGGGTGCGACGCAGCCAAGCCCTTACACTCTACTGACAGTGTGCAACTTATAATTATACTTAGTAGATTAACCATGAACTTATACATTCCATTCCAATCATCCCTTTGAACATTCATTCATTCACTGATAGACCAGATTACAACATACATTAAACAGTAACTGTAATAATGCAAAGTAAGCAAACATCCACATAAACATTCATTATTCAACCACATTCATCCACATGATACAAGGAATAATGTGGAAATCCATCTGGGAAAAACCACCAAGGTACTCTTCATCTAGAATGAGAAATGGATATAGCACCTTGCAACCTGCAACTTGCAACTTGCAGACTGTTCTTAAGATATTTATTTCTGACTCAACCTTCTTGCTCTCATGCTCTCTGGTTTATTCTTCTATCTACTCCTACTGATCCGCACACAACCTGGATTGACTCTTCTACTTTACTATCTGTGCACCCAGCTGCGGATTACCCTACTACTAGCGATCTGCGCACACAGCTGCAACATCCGCGACTCAACAACCCTCTACTTCTACTGTCTAGCCAACTTACTGAACTTACATAACCTTCTGAACCCTTATACAGAGCAGGTTTCTCCTACTTATATCATCTACGAGACCACGCAGGGTCAACTGAGTACAACTCAGTTATTACAAACTCAACAACTTACAAAATATCTCTATTACATAAATGTCGGCCCATACCTAGCCATGAAATTCCTAGAAGACATTAACCACGGCTTTAACTAGCCGCAGAAACATCTTTCAGCTTGCCTGTACCGGTCATAACTAGCCGCAAAATTGTCCTTCCATCTTCCGTCTATTCCTCCTTCTGTCATCTTCCTTGATTTTCACATGTCTAGCTTTAACTCTTCTACCTGCCTCTTCCATCGACTCAGATCTGCCTTCCTCGTCGCAGCTTCCCTTGTTGACCTGTTTTTATCCTGTCATGTGCGCACTTTTCCTCCTATGCTTGCGCAACTGATTTATCCTTGTGCACTTTTTCTGGCCCAACATTCGAAATGAAGGATCTTGGATTGATGCACTACTTCTTGGGATTAGAAGTATGGAACAGGAAGAAGGATATTTTCCTAGGTCAAGAAAAATACACCATAAATATACTAAAGATATTCAGAATGTTGGACTGCAAGTCCATAGCTACTTTGATGGATGCAAATTTGAAGAAGCTAGGGGATTCAGATTCATATTCAAATTTGATCGATCCCACTATGTATCGCCAACTGATTAGGTCCTTGATGTATCTGACGAACACTGAACTAGATATTGTTTTTGTTGTGAATGCCCTCAGTCAGTTCATGTGTGAACCAAGGTAGATTCACTGGACTGCTGCAAAACATGTGCTCAGATACTTACGTGGCACTGTGGGATATGGACTATGATATGATTCAGAGTGTGAACTAGGATTGCAAGGGTTACAAACTCAGATTGGGTTGGATGCACTACAAATAAGAAGAGTGCTTCATGATTTTGTTTCAGTTTGGGTTCTGCAGTAATCTCCTGGTGTAGTAGGAAGCAGAACTCAGTAGCTCTCAGTACTACAGAGGCCTAGTATATGGTTTCTAGCACAATAGCCCGAGAAGAAGTTTGGCTTCCTAAACTTGTTGCAGGTTTGTTTGGACAGATTCCAGAGCCAACTGTGATTCCTTGTGATAACCCGAGCTATGTGCAGATGTCAGTGAATCCTATATTTCATGACAAGTCGAAGCATATAGAGATTCGATATTGCTTCATACGTGATATGGTGCAGAAAGGTACAGTCGAGTTACAGTATATTCCGACAAAAGACCAGACTGCATATATCCTCATCAAGCCTCTTCCTAGGGTGAAGTTTGAATTCTTTCGCGAAAGACTTGGAGTAGAGGAGAACGTATCCCTCCTTGAGAGGGAGAAATGACTGAGAAATATTTACTATCATTTTTTCCAGTTGCCTCTAATCGTTCAGATTCTCAGCCAAGTATGGGAGAAATCCCATCGGCAGATGAGACAGACAGGTAGTATATGGTTGGGTTCACACAGGTGCCTCTGGTCATCCAGGTGCTCACCCAGGTATGGGAGAAATCCCATTGGCAGATGAGTCGGACAGGTAGGAGATGGTCGTGTGATTGCACAAGCACCTCTACTCGTTCAAGTTCTCAGGCAGGTATGGGAGTATCCCATCGACATATGAGACGAAGAGGCAATAGGTGGTTGTGCACATTTGCCCATCCAGGATCTCAAGCCAGGTATGGGAGGATCCCATCGGCAGTAAAGACAGACAGGTAGCAGAAGATATTCTTTCAGACATCTTGGTAGAACTAATTCATAATGACACTTCTCAAAGACAACACTCAGTACATATAGAGATGATGAAGACAATATAGATGTACATATAAAACACAAATGTTCGTGATGTTGATGAAGACCGAAGAATACTTTCCTTGTTGAAAGGGAGTGTTGGTGTTTGTGCAACTTTGGAAGATATTGTACTTTTTATTGTACCTCTTGTGGGAGTTGAACTTGATGTAATGAATCATGTAAACCCTAGAAATAACAATGTAAACCTTTAGGTGAAAAGCAGGCAAAAGAAAAAGATAAAAAATAAATTAAAATATATTTTATTGCTCCTCCAAGAGAAGTCAGCCCCAGTGAATTTTCCACTTGGAAAATCAATATAAATAGGAGGTACCCCTTCTCATTATAACAAACATTCACTCAAGTGAAGTCCGCATCTTTGAGAGAGAGAAGTTCGCACCTGCTAAAGGAGAAGATTGTTTTTGGGGTTTTTATCTCTTTAAAGTACTTCCATCTTTTCTCTCTCTTCTTTGTATAATGTTCTCAGAATTATCATCTCTATACGAAGGTTGCTGGGTTTTTTCTCCCATTTAGGTTTCCCGGGATAAAAGTTCTTGTGTTATTGTTTTGTGCTTTGTCTTTCTTCTAGTGATCCTATTGGTAAATGCAATTAAGATATACTGCTATAATCTTGTGGAAATCTAACATTTCTCCATGGGACACACTTGAAAGTGCCTTTGGTACAAACGTCGCGTGACACACAGTAACTCCAACTAGTCTTGGTGTGCAAATTACACAATAAACTGGAGAGTTTCCACCAACCATCAACACATTATCTTTCTTCCCACCAAAAGAAGCCAACAAACAAAAGAAGCCAACCAACAAATCAACAGATAAGCAGACGCAGAACATAGAACAGCACTACCAATCACACAGAGATGAAATTGAAAGAGAGAGCCACCCCTTGGCTTGGTCTCCAACACACACTAAGAAAACAAGAACACCGTGCTTCCAACTCATGCAAAGAGAAAGGCCATAGACCTAGGTATGATAGGACACGAGTCACGCAAGTGTGAGAGAATTAGGGTTTCAGTGAGTAGGTATTCACGTAGAGATAGATTCCATTTCTTCCTTCAAGATTGTATAGCTTCAGCTTTGACAGCTAGCCAATCACTCATACGCTTCTCAAGCACTGTCAGACAGATAACATGCATCAAGGTGGTGTAATGCGAGCAATATGCAATCTATTCTCAGCTCCAGGCAGATGAGGAGGTAGTCTTCAACAGTCTTCAATACGCACAATAGAGACGGAAGTTTGTGACTAGGAATTCTCCAAAGGCAGCTCCACACACAGCTCAGACCAACACAGGTGTATATCAATCTTAAAAAGGGAAACTCCAGCTCCACACACAGCAATAGGACTCATCTCTTGAGCAAACTTAGCTTTCCTCCAAGACTAAGAACAATAGGCTCTAATACCACTAATGGGTTCCTATTAGAGGCACATAATCAATTGAAAATGAAAGACAAGCAGCCCAGGATGCATCGATCAAATTGTAGACTAACAAAAAAGATATAAATAAGCCCCTCCATATCTCCCAAGGTTTGATCACAAAGAAAAGGGGAAGAACTAGGTTCTATTGGATCCCTGGAAGACATCATGCAAAGAGATCGAAGAGAGTGTTAAAATAGCCACCAAGTCATGTTTTAGGCCATGGAACTTGGTTGACGACATTGTGGAGCAGTTTGGCATGCCACCAATGGACGACTTGAGCCAAACAGTACCTAGCAAACTATGAATTTCAGAGGTGGAGCAGAACCCCAACAACAGCAAAGAAGCAATTACTCAGCCCAGTCACGTGAACAATGATGTTTTGAACAACTTCCTTCTAAAACCAATGAAGTGGACAACTGCCTCCAATGCCTCAGTGAGTGCATAAGGATTTGAAAAAATATGTTACCGAGAATTTATATGATGGGAAGCTATAGATAGAGAGGATGAAGCTGGATCGTATCCTAGAACTCTCCAAATCCCATGGGCTATGGACCGTATTTAGGGAAAGTATGACTGTGAAAAATTCCTCGTAAACGTTGTCTAAGTTATCCAATTGATCATTGTAATCTCCCCCCTATTTTGTCATAGAAAGGGAGATCCGAAATGTAGAAAAAGACAAAATACAAGAATAGAATGGTTGTAACTAAAACATTAACAGTTACAGAAGCCTAAAGGCCCATTGGGTTCTATAAAATAAAGTATTTGTAAGAGTAAGGTGACTTTTTGGCTGAAGGACTTTTGAAATACCTCTATTACAAGAAATAAAGTACAGAAAGACAGTTTGCAACCATTGATGGTATTTGACTGTATTTGGGGTTTCTCCAAAGTTTCAATTAATGCTTATTAGTTATATGAATTATTTTGCATATGAACTTCTTCTATGTGTATGGTTACTATAACCAGCTGTGTCATGGTTTCTATCGGATGCAATGGTAATGTTTGAGTTTTAGAAATAACTGTTTATTTACTATCTCTATTTTGTTGTTGGTTAGAATAGCATTTAGAATAGAGTATTTTTTTTATTTCTTTTACCAAGTAGATTTAGAATTAGAGTAGTTGTTAAAGTAGATATGATTTTAAATCTCTTTTATTAAATAACTCGTGGCAATTGGACCCACATACCGGTCGAAGTTTGCTACCCCAAACAAGAGCGAGTCGATCTTGGGGCTCGTCATTGGACATTCTCCCTTATTGCTGACACATGCCATTTCCGCCCGTCAATAGGTGGTTTAGCATCTTTCCCATATACCAATCCCTGCAGGTCCTCTGCCAACAACATTTCCACCCTCAATTTCTACAAATCAAGTTTCTGGCCATTGAATTGTCTCGCATGGCTTTGGGAGTCTGCAATAACATCAGAAACCACTTCTAAAACTTCTGGAATATTCGATCTTAAGGAAACTTTTCAACCAAAAAACAAATTCAAGAAATGATAAACTCATGCTACAAACCTATAGCTCTGATGCCATGTTACTGGAAATAGAAATCAGAGAAAAACAGGGGATAACTAAAATAAACAGAGAAATACAGTATAGAAACAAGGAACAAAATCAGAACATGGAGAGATAACTATTAACTAACAAGTGCAAAATTAGCAAAGACAAATAGAAAATGCCCTTTTTAGGAACCTCTTCTCACACCAAAGACTTTATTTACATGAACAATATTTATACATTTTATATCAAAAACTAATTCACAAGTAATGGAAACTTAATCAAATGCTCCACATTCCATGGAATCTGTATGACTGCTTTATTTCAACAGAACCAAGGATGGTAGCACATATATTTGTGAAGAACAATGTCAGATTCTTTACCTAGTTTTCGAGGTGCCTTTAATTAGCCAGTATAGACAATAGACTCTTAAACCACCTTGGACACTATTCTTAAACCTCTTCTTTCTGCATATATAGAATCCCTATACAAAATAGGAAAGAACGTAGTTTAACTCTAATTTAGATGACCGGGAATCCTTGGCAGTATCTATCAATGAAAGTTGAGGTAGTGATTAATGTGCTTGATTTCAGTTATCCCAAGCACAAATTGCCTTGATTGTAAAATAAATATTAAGTATTAAAGCTCCTTGCTCCAGTAATCCCCTTCCCCCTTGCTGTTGTCATGTAGAATTGCCACCAAAGGCATGTGATGAAAGATCGTGTTTGACACCAGTATAAGCCCTGGAATTGCAAATACTCTCCAAGAGATGTGTTGAGGCTTGGAAAATCATAGATAACAACAGTTATGGATTCTCCCTAGTAAACGTTCCCAACTAGCCCGTTACTGTTTGGTATGGAGAATCCGTCCGGTTTACGGTCCGGCTACCATAGGTCAAGTAACAAAATACAAGGTTTTACCGGTTATGGCCCGGTCCACCATGTGTATTTTTAGTTTTTTTAATTTAAGTATGATATGCAAGTGCCTATCCAAGAATGCATATTGATAAAGAATATGAGGACTGGCCACAATGTGATGCACAAGTTCTTACCTCTCGTCTTAACTCTCTCGCATCTAAATCACACACAGCAAGAAAACTAAAACTAACTATCTAGCCTATCTATAGGGAGCAAGATTATCATTTATCAATGAGTAATGTGTTTCTGCGCATACATTAAGAAAAATCACAGATAGTTGTTACTTATTTCAAAACACGTGAACATTAATAGATATATGAACAACAAGATAGCTCATTGTTTATGAAAAGCCTTCATTACTCACAGTGGAAATTTCATAGAATAAACTAGAGTGCATTCATAATAAGAACATAGGCTCAAAGAGTTAGAACGATCTCACAGTTAGTGGACTACAGCTGAAAACGAAATAGTTCACATTCAACAAATCCATAGCACAGCGTTTGAAACATTCCACCAAGCTTTCTCCAACAAGCAACTTGTAATTATTTATTGCAAAAGGAAATAGTTCTTCTTACAACATACTCTCACAAATCTATCTGGGAAAAAGTCCCCTATTACATCTAACTCTCCTATATTTATACAAAACAGCAAAACCTTTAGGCTGCCCCCTGTGACCTTTGGGCTCTCCCCCAATCGTTTAATCTCACAAATTTGTCTTTTAGTGAGTGTTATACAATACGTTATATTAAATTAAAATTTAATAGCACTTTTATAAAGAGAGACCAGCTTGGTTGCTGATGAACTTTTCCCAAGCCTGGGCCTCTACTGCTATCAATCTGTTGAGATCTCAGACCCTTACTTTCTTCTTCTCTTTCTTCATCTCTCTTTCTTCATTTTCTTTCTCTTTCTTCCTTGCTGCCTCTTTTCTTCTTCTTTGTCTTCTAGACATATCTTCTCTATAGCAGCAATCACCCTGTCATGAATAACCAAAAAATTGTATCAGTCCATTTACCTTTTCTGTATGCATTCTGTAAAATATACTATATATAGTGTTAATGCATGAAAAAATGACAAAACAAAAAAATCCTGTGAGTTTGTCTTGAAATCCGCTAAATCCATTGTCCAAACAAAAATCACAAGCTCAATAAAAAGACTATTTACCTCAATCCAGGCCACATCTAGACTAACTCGAAATCATGAAAGCATGAATCATAACAATGTAACAGCCAAATCTGAACCCTAACTTGTGCTCTTCATCTCGGAGAAACTTAGACTCGATCAAAACCCACGGAAAAACTTTGCCATCATCAAATAGAGTAAAAGCACACAAAAAAGGCAGGAAAAACCTTCTCGACGAGTAGAACTACTAAGCATCGGGCGAAAACAAAACTCTCATCGACGGGTGGAAGCACTATATATCGGATGGTTAGTTCACTAAGTCGTCGCAACGACAGAAACCATATAGACTACGGCTTCTGCGGCAAAATAAAACACTAAAAGCTACCGCACATGCATCGGAGATCGAAACACTACCCACTAAACACATCGGCATCGGCGAGCGAGAGGACTAACCATAATGCGTCGGCAGAATAGTTCACTAGAAAGCCGCAACGGCAGAAAACAATCAGACTACGGCTTTCGATCAAAGTCATAAATCGTTCCGATAGCGAAGAAACAAAAATAATGAAAAGCAATAAACCACGGAATCGGCAAAGATAAGAACTAATCCGTCGGAACGTTTGCCATCTGCCCTCCGAAACGGCGGCGAATTAGAAGACTAATGCTCCAATAGTGATAAAACAAAAACACCGAAAGTCAAAAGTAAAAGTTTTTTGAAAAATAAACCAAGGAGATAAAAACCCATCGGCGAAAACATGACTTTCCATCGGGACGTTCATTAGTTGGCTTCCGCAATGGCGGTTGCATAGAGAACTACAGCCCTGATTCATACATAAATAGACTTTCGATAGCGAAAATTTATCGAAAAACAAAGCGTTAAGTGTTCAAAGATTCTTGGATGGGCAGCGATGAAATCAGTTTGTTTAACCTCCAAAACAACGGCGACATAGATAACTAAAGTTCCAACTCAAACTTCAACTGACTTCCGATAGTGCTAAAACAAAATCATCAACAGAGCAAATGCTAAAAAATAAACAAACTCCATAATCAAAAGCTTTGGCTAGACAAAAGCAGATTTAGATCATCCAACTTCCAAAACGAAGAAAACAATTGACCTCAATTCAAACTCAAGAAAATCCAAATTTGTAGCAAAGGGAAAAAACAGAGTTCAGGGAACCAAATAAATCCAGGGAAGATAAAATCAAAAGGAGGGTCCAAAATTTTTCAAAAATTTGGGAAAATAGTTGCAGCTGCAACAATTGGCGACTACCTGGTAAACCCAGATTTCTGCACAATTTCTTCTTTAAGTAACACACTGTTTGACAATAAAACCAACATGTTGAATTCTTCTAGATGTCTGGATTTCTCAAATGGCAAATGTATGTACTTTTAATCATTGATGGTAGTCCAATTTAGGAAAATGGAAACCAAGATTTCAAAGTCAAGATAACTCTTTTGAGGCCAGGAATATGAGTTTCATTTTTTACCTCTGTCTTCGGATAGCTCACAGCTTGGACACCACAAGATTGTAACATATGGTAAACAGAAATATTCGTTTGTTCCTCATTCCCATGTCATTTTGCACTTTTGTGCTTTTGGAGCTTTTTGTCTTTTTTGAGTCTTCCTGCATGCCTTCCTTTCTGAAGTTTTATTCAGGCTCCTCTATCCATAGTGTCCTTTTGTGTGAGAGATGTATTTAATTTTCAGCACACGGACGAAGAAGAACTTTGGCAATTTTGTACTCATTTGGTTTAGTACTTCGTTTTGATACATATTGCTTTCTTATGAGATTTTTTACTCCTATTAGCCTTTTGGCTTTCAATTCTTGGCATGAGATCATTTATATATAATATATTGTTTAACCTGCTTCCTTTCCATGAGTCTTTTGTTATCACCCCCTAAGACATTTTTTAAATGTGAGATGGACAGAACCCCGAAATAGTATTTTAGACCTTTCGATCCTGAGTTATTTTACAAGGATTAAATAGGACTTCAATGTGTTCATAGCCATTTAGGAAAATTGCTAAACTAGAAGAATCATTTCAGATAAATCAATAATACACAGTCTTATAATCAAGGATTTTAGTTCATCCAGAATTCTAATGTTCTCCATGCAACCAAAAGTTGCTTCTTTTATTGAAATCAATTAAAATCCAACTAAAACAAACAGAAATAAATCAAAAATAAACAACCAAATAAGTTTATTTATGTACAAGATAATCAAGAATTAAAAAACCAAGAAAAATAAAGTTTGAGAACTAAACCACTAACTGGTCAGTTCTCTGCCCACCCCTGTAAATCTGGCAACTTGTAAGTTGAGGGGCTAGGCTTGACTGCAAATTGAAAAAGGCCTACCCATTATCTAGTTCTAAGAAATTTGAAATAAAAAATACGTCTGAAACTAAATCTACTATTTTACAGTCAATCTCATCAGCCCGTGAAAATCGAAGGAGATCGGGCTGGGTGTCAAATATGTTGTTGGCTTATTCAGCTTGGTAATTTCCCAGTGCTAGCTCAATTAGATAATTTACCAACACAGAATTCACTGGTTCATTTTTTTCTTCCAATTGAGTAACATTGTGCTTCATGTGGGGCTCTTTTAATATTTTTATCTAATTTGGACTTCCCTTATGAGGCAACCGCAGATGTGACCAATCTGATGCGAAATATCCATTTAGCCTTGTTGACAAGTCTCGATTCAAAACAAGTCCATAAACATCAGGTATGTCTGCTACTACAATATCAATGTACTGACATATCTTTTCATTGGCAGATAAGCGGATCAAAACATCTTCCATTTCCCCAACTACTTTCACAGTGGTCCTGTTTAGCTGAGTAACCTGCCAGGTAGTTGGTTTAGGTTGTCTATTGATCTTCTTGTAGACTGACAGTGGCATAACATTGACTGCTGACCCTAAGTCTACTAAACAATTGTGCACATTATGGTTTAAAATCTCAAAATCCAAAAGGAAAGGTGGGGTTCTAAACCTAGCCTTACCTCCCACACTTGCTTCAACAATCTCTTTTACAGGTTGGTTGTTAGTGGGAAGCTCTTCCTCTGATACTTCAAGTGATTTTAACAATTTTTCTTTCTGTTGAGGTACATTACACATTTCAAATAACGAAATATTTGCCTTAGCCCTATTAATGTCCTCCACAATATTGTACCCCATCTCAGGTGCTTTGAGATTTTCCTTTACATTATCAACTTTGTCTTCAATAAGCTTAACCGACATGTTGACTTGTTTTGGATCTTGACTGGTAATGGTAAATTCATGTATTTTATCATCGGTGTTATTCTTCTGTATTTTTTTCATATTCTCCTGAAATTTCTTAATCTTCGGAAGTATCAAATTGTCTTTATTTAACAAACCTTGACTCCTTGTTGTCACATTTGTTTTTTATGTTTCTTCCTGTTTCAGTGAACCTTCCTCTTCTATATCAAATAGTGAAAGACGGTCCCATAAAACTAAAGCATCATCTTCTTGTTTTTCTATGGGTTGATTATTTTTTTCTTCCTGCTCATCATCTTTTGTTAATTTAGAGTACAATCACTGATTCATTACTAATGTCATCGAATTGATCCATTGAGGGCAATTTTTTTCAGAATGAGGCTGCTGATGAAATGTGCAAAAATTATCCATCCCTACCTCAGTTAAATTCATTGATGCAGGACTGTGTGAAGGACGTTTAGATTGATTGTTATTTTCTATCTTTTTATAGTAAGGCTTATATGCTTTATGAGCCTCCTTTTCTTTTTCCGAATCTATCACTCTGTTAGATAGTTTCTGCATCATTTTCAACATTCCTTCAAAGTCATGTGATTGCTCATCCTTAAGCTTAGTTAGTAATAAAGCTCTTTTACCAAAAGTTTTTTCTCTCAACTGCTCAGGATAATCTTCTATGCTCTCTTTTCCAGCTTCTACTCTCTCAGCTTCTTCATAAGTTTCTAACAATGTAGACTTGACTGACATCTTGGAAAGCATGGCCAATTCAAGACCTAGAGCTAAAGTATAATATTCAATCAGAACTTTATCAGAGAGCTTATCAACTGCAGAAAATGTTTTAAGATAAGCAGCAAACCTTTGAGTGAAACTATGCACTTTTTCTTTTATTTCTTTCTTTAAAGCGCATAACCATTTCATTAGAGCTGCATGAGTTTTATGGACAGCATATTTACTTCTAAATATTCTTTCAAATGTGTCTCAATCTGTGATTGAATTTGCAGGCAAAGCAAAATACCATGAAGTTGTTGCTCCTTTCAGGGTATGTGGAAACAATCTACAGACTACATCTTCATGTTCTCTAGCCCGTAGTCCTTCTATAACCAAGTAAAATCTTTGCAAATGATCATCTACCAAAATCTTTTCACTTGGGTCAAACTTAGGCAACATTTTCTCAAAAGCTTGAGGCAAATCATGCAAAGGGGGTGCCAGGTTTAAAGGTGACCTAGCCCTCCAAGCAGGTGGTGGATTTGGTGGGTTGGGTGGCTAATTTGCATTTACATTTGCCATGATTTTAAGTGGAGAGTGAGGTAGTGAATGAACAGGGGTATGAACCGGTGAACAGTAAAGTGTATCTGGGTCCAACTGATTCAGAGGTTGAACAACTTCCTGTAAGATTGTTTCTACTAGTTCTTCAAAATCTTCAACCAACACTGCATCTTCCAATATAGGGCGGTCTTTCTTCCGATATTCTCTTCTGGGTAAGACAGGAATAATTGGTAATCCTCTAATCTTCTTCACATAAACCTTAGTAAATCTTCTCAAATCATTGACTACTTCGTTATCGACAGAATACAGATGCTCTTTACCCTTTTCTTCCGGAGTTGGATTGAGAAACAAACTGCTTTCAGAACTGTCACCGGTGGAATAATCTCGAGAAAATGGGTTTCCTCGGCCAGCCATGCACTGGCTGCCCTCCTTCTAGCGCCAAAAACTGTTGAGGCCTGGAAAATCGTAGGTAACAACAGTTAGGGATTCTCCCTAGTAAACGTTCTCAACTAGCTCGTTACTGTTTGGTATGGGGAATCCGTCTGGTTTACGGTCCGGCTACTGTAGGTCAAGTAACAAAATACAAGGTTTTACCGATTACGGCCCGGTCCACCATGTATATTTTTAGTTTTTTGAATTTAAGTATGATATGCAAGTACCTATCTAAGAATGCAAATTGATAGAGAATACGAGGAGCAGTGACAATGTGATGCGCAGATTCTTACCTCTCGTCTTAACTCTCTCGCATCTAAATCACACACAGCAAGAAAACTAAAACTAACTATCTAACATATCCCTAGGGAACAAGATTATCATTTATCAATGAGTAATGTGTTTCTGCGCATGCATTAAGAAAAATCACAGATAACTGTTACTTTTTTCAAAACACATGAACATTAATAGATATATGAACAACAAGATAGCTCATTGTTTATGAAAAGCCCTCATTACTCACAGTGGAAATTTCATAGAATAAACTAGAGTGCATTCATAACAAGAACATAGGTTCAAAGAGTTAGAATGATCTCACAGTTAGTGGACAACAGCTGAAAACGAAATAGTTCACATTCAACAAATCCATAGCACAGCATTTGAAACATTCCACCTAGCTTTCTCCAACAGGAAACTTGTAATTCTTTATTGCAAAAAGAAATAGTTCTTCTTACAACATACTCTCACAAATCTATCTGGGAAAAATTCCCTTATTACATCTAACTCTCCTATTTTTATACAAAACAGCAAAACCTTTAGGCTGCCCCCTGTGACCTTTGGGCTCCCCCCCAACCGTTTAATCTCACAAATTTGTTTTTTAGTGAGTGTTGTACAATACGTTATATTAAATTAAAATTTAATAGCACTTTTATAAAGAGAGACCAGCTTGGTTGTTGATGAACTTTTCCCAAGCCTGGGCCTCTGCTGCCATCAATCTATTGAGATCTCAGACCCTTACTTTCTTCTTCTCTTTCTTCATCTATGCTTCTTCATTTTCTTTCTCTTTCTTCCTTGCTGCCTCATTTCTTCTGCTTTGTCTTCTACACATATCTTCTCTATAGCAACAATCACCCTGTCATTAATAACCAAAAAACTGTATCAATCCATTTACCTTTTTTGTATGCTTTCTGTAAAATAAACTATATACAGTATTAATGCATGAAAAAATGACAATACAAAGAAATCCTGGGAGTTTGTGTCTTGAAATCCGCTAAATCCATTGTCCAAACAAAAATCACAAGCTCAATAAAAAAACTCTTTACCTCAATCCAGGCCACATCTGGACTAACTCGAAATCATGAAAGCATGAATCATAACAATGTAACCGCCAAATCTGAACCCTAACTTGTACTCTTCATCTCGAAGAAACTTAGACTCGACCAAAACCCACAGAAAAACTTCGCCATCATCAAATAGAGTAAAAGCACACAAAAAAGTCGGGAAAAACCTTCTCTACGAGCAGAACTACTAAGCATCGAGCGAAAACAAAACTCTCATCGACGGGCGAAAGCACTATATGTTGGATGGTTAGTTCACTAAGCCGCCGCAACGGCGGAAACCACATAGACTACAGCTTCCGCGGCAAAATAAAACGTCGACGAAATAAAACACTAAAAGCTGCCGCACATGCATCGAAAATCGAAACACTACCCACTAAACACATCGGCATCGACGAACGGGAGGACTAACCATAATGCGTCAGCAAAATAGTTCACTAGAAAGCTGCAACGGCGGAAGACAATCAGACTACGGCTTCCAATCAAAGTAATAACCGTTTCGATAGCAAAGAAACAAAAATAATGAAAAACAATAAACCACGGAATCAGCAAGGATAAGAACTAATCCGTCGGAACGTTTGCCATCTGCCCTCCGAAACGGCAGCGACTTAGAAGACTAATGCTCCAATAGTGATAAAACAAAAACGTCGAAAATGAAAAGTAAAAGTTTTTTGAAAAATAAACCAAGGAGATAAAAACCCATCGGCAAAAAACATGACTTTCCATCAGGACGTTCATTAGTTGGCTTCTGCAACGGCGGCTGCGCAGAGAACTACGGCCCTGATTTATACATAAATAGACTTCTGATAGAGAAAATTTATCGAAAAACAAAGCGTTAAGTGTTCAAAGATTCTTGGCTAAGCAGCGATGAAATCAGTTCGTTTAACCTCCGAAACAGTGGCGGCATAGATAACTAAAGTTCCGACTCAAACTTCAACTGACTTCCAATAGTGCTAAAACAAAATCATCGACAGAGCAAATGTTAAAAAATAAACAAACTCCATAATCAAAGCTTTGGCTAGACAAAGGCAGATTTAGATCATCTAACTTCCGAAACGAAGGAAACAATTGACCTCAATTCAAACTCAAGAAAATCCAAATTTGTAGCAAAGGGAAAAAACAAAGTTCAGGAAACCAAATAAATCCAGGCAAGATAAAATCAAAAGGAGAGTCCAAAATTTTTCAAAAATTTGGAAAAATAGTTGCAGCTGCAACAAGATGAAATGCCCATGTCCCGGTCTCATCCAATAGTAGTGCCTTGGTCATCAATCTTACAGCATAATGCTAAGAATTTTTTTATATCCACAAGTATGAACCTTTGTTCCCAAGAAAAACAAAAAACCTTTATTGAAAAGAGTAAATACAAAATGAAGCTATCTAACTAGGGGACGATTTTGACTTTCCGGCTGATTTTCAACCAGAATCCAGTGAATTTAACTCACAAAATCTTGTAATTTTTGTTGTTTGTTGAGCGATTTTAAGTGCAAAAATGAAATCACATGACAAGAAAACCCCCAAGTACACACACTCTATAAGATGTAGCAATGTGTTTGTACCAATGTTATCGGAACCGGACCGGTCATCGAACCGGCGAAGCCCAAAATGTGAACCGGACCGGAACCAGCAAAAAACCGGGTAAAAAACCGGCTGACTAAAAAATACATAAAATATTCATATTTTGTAAAAAAACATATATATTCATGTGCATACATATGAATCCAAACCATTAATACACAAATATGCAAAGTTTCTCATATATATAGCAAATATGGGTGCAAATATCCAAAATAGCACCTAGTGCAATACATCTGTGAGGTTCTGAACCAAAGTACATCAACAAAGAGGCTCTAAATGGCCCCTACAATCCAAACATAAACCATAGTACTAATGAATAACAATAAAGTGATCATATGGCACTACCCTACTACCCACTACTACTAGAGTCTAGTAGTCTACTACTCATCATCGTCATCCTCATCCTCTTCATCCTCTTCAGGAGTGGGATTCTGAGCCCCACTTGATTCCCCTAGCCCTGAAGATGGAACCTCTGGAGGTGGGTCCAAATCCAACCAAGAAAGGTCTTCATTATCAAATACTGGTGCTTGAGTCTCCACAACCCACTTTGATGATGGATCAAAGTCATCCAAGGTTATGTTTCCTGATGCTGGTGTCATGTTCAACAACTGGTTACGCCTCAACCTAAGATTGTACTGGACATAGACCATATCATTCAACCGTTTGTGTTCCAAACGGTTTCGTTTCTTGGTGTGTATACGCTCAAATACACTCCAATTGCGTTCACATCCCGAAGCACTGCATGGCTAGCTCAATATTCGAATTGCAAAAATTTTCAAATCAGTGCAGCTCCCACCAAACTGCCCCCACCAATAGGCTGCAATAAGAGTTGAATGCAAACAAGTTTCAGCAAATGGCTTTGGAAATTTAACTCAAACTTTACAATGAGTTAAATAACTGTAAAACTTTGAAAATTCTTACCTAGAGGATCCTTGGATCTGCCTCGTATGGCCATGCTCATGCCAAAGCGACCCATACTTTCATTGAATTGCAGTAGCTTACTGTGTATCTCATCTTGTATCCTGGGATCAGGAACCATGCGCTCAATGCATCTATACAATCCGTCTTTTACCTCCCCATCATCATTGGCTTCAAAGTCTTTTGTATAGTGGTACCTTCAAAAGTTCATTCAAAGTTCAAAACACAAAAAATATTCCACAATGAATTTGAAATTGTAACTTATAACTTTGAAAGTTTGAAATTAAAAGAAAACTTATAACTTTGAATAGGAATTTTGAGATTTCTTACCTTGCGTTTAAGTAATAGCCAGCTACATGCAAAGGACGATGGAGTTGTCTGTTCCATCTATCATCAATGATATTCCAAATAGGAAAATACTTCTGCCTTTTATCACCATATGCTTTCTTTATTGCTTCTTTGGCCCGATCCATGGCCTCATAAATAAAACCCATAGCGGGTTTATCACCATCTACCATCCGCAACACTCTCACAAGAGGCTCACTGAATAAAACTATCTCTTCTTCCTTTTT
>LPNX010953832.1:98618-138586 GCA_001517045.1 Pseudotsuga menziesii
CTTGAAGGGTTTCACAATCACCACCCTCAGGATCATAGTCAATATCATCCTCAAATGGCATTGAACTTCTCCCTATGTCTTCTTGAATCTTCTTTGCCTTGGCTTTTTCTTCTTGGTAGGCTTCAATACTACTTAGCATCTCTGCTCTAAGATCATCAGAGACTTTCCTACAAGGTTCAACATTGCCTCTAGCACCAGCTAAGTGTTGTTTTAACCTATGGATACCTCCCCCAGCTATTTTCTTCCCACAATAATTGCATATTTTTTTCCCACCATCATCCACTTGGCAATGAACCCATGCCGCATCCTTCTTCTCTTTTGGAGCCATGGCAAAGTTCAAACAAAAGCTGGAAATAAAACCCTATAATTTATTAATAACTTCTTAACTAAGGAAGAAAAAAAATTAAAGAGAAAAGCTGTGACTTGACATACCTTTGAGAGAGAAGAAGAAATGAAGAAAAGCTGCCAAGAGAAAAAGAGGATGCTGGTCCGTGATAACAATCCACAAATTCTGCACAAAAGCCTTCAATAACCTCCAAAACAGTCCACGTAATAGCTCCAAACGTGCTGCAAAAAATGATGCTTCTAATCTCCTCCAAATCCTTGCTGCAATACACACTTGACTATGCCCAACAAGTTATTGGAAACCACCAGTAAAACTCAGCTGCAAAAGACTACACAATTGCCCAACGAACCGTGCTCTCAAGATTGCCAAACTGATAGCAATGAATAGTGTGAGAAATGTAGGGTATGGGGGGATCTTTAAATAGTGTTAGGATAGGCTTAGGGTTAGGTTAGGAGTAGTAGTTTAGTTTTTTTTTGTTTTTGTTTTTTTAAATTTAAGAAAATGTGGGTCCCTGGCTCGTGGCCGTACGGCTGAGTACGGACCAGCCGGTTCCGTACGGAACCAGCCGGTTTGGTCCAGAGGCCGGTTTTGCAAATTTTTTTACCTGACCGGACCGGTTGACCCTGTGAACCGGTCAGACCAGCCGGTTTTGCCGGTTCCGGGCCGGTTCTGATAACACTGGTTTGTATGTTTTGAAAATTCCGTAAAGATTCATAGCCAGAAACTAGTAAAAACCTGCCAGAAATAGGGGAGAAGTTGTCACCTAGTTAGACAACTCGAATACAAAATTACCCGGTGCTTGGAGAAGTGATCTAACACAAATCATAAACACGCAACCCCTGACAAAAAAATCTGAAAACACCTGTTGGACTACAGAGACCCACCTCAAGTGCGTGGAGAACTTAAGAGACCCACCTCAGGTTATGCCTGTCTTTGCTTCACTGTTTCATCAAGGCTAACTTTTATGGTTGCAGATTAGGAAATGGAACCTTGGTCAGACGATTAACATTCCCTATTGTTCGACAAGTCTGTTAACATCAAGTCTCTTTTGTATGATTCTGCTTCCTCTTTGGGTGTCTGCTCTTTAAGAATCACAAGCATGAACTTAATTATAATACAAAGGAACAGATCAATTCGAAAACAGAAAAACAGAATTATCTCATATAGGTCAATAGTACAAACAAGGGATATCCATTTTTAAAGAAGAAAATCTGCACAAGCTTAGGAATAAGACAGGGGAGGCTAGATCAGGTATTCCTTATAGTAAAAACAAAAGATGACTGGCAAACAATTAAAGAATTGAAGCCGACAGACTTCAATGTCTTCAAATAGTAATCAGGAATGCACAATTCTCCACAACTTCCTTTAGATTCTAAGAAAAAGTACATAGTGGTCAGGATCATAGAACAATGTCAATAATTGAAAATGCAGCCAAAAATGACTCTCTATTGCCTGCCATCACCAATAATCCCTGCAAGAACACATTCCATCCATGAAACAATGGAAACGTATTGCATCCCTCACAATAATTTCTCGCCCCACAAGCTTGGAGATGAACTTGGAGGCATGGTGGCAATCACCACAGACACGAAGATTTTTGGTTATTCGTATGGTTGTTCCAGGGTCTGTGTTGAGAAGCCCAAAAGCTATTGCTAGCCTCTCACTATGGCCACAAAGGAGGCCTATCTTCTCTCCCTCCTGGACATCATGCAGCACAAAGTTTGTGTCAGCAATATAACCTGCCTCCCTCATCTGTTCTTCTAAGTTCTCCAGCAAAGCATAGATTTCTTCTGATTGTGGGTGTGATTTGTCTCCTACAAAAAATGCATGAATCTTGTTCTTCTCCTCAATCCAGCTGCATCCAGGAGTCTTTTTCACTCCCCTCTCTTTCATCATTGTTCTCACCTTTTCAACACCACCCCACCTTCCAGATGCAGCATAGATATTTGACAAAAGTATATAATATCCAGGATTTTCAGGTTCTAACTCGAACAGACGTTCTGCAACTATTTCTCCTAGCTCTGCGTTGTGATGTATTCTGCATGCGCCTAGCAAGGCCCCCCACACACCAGCATCAGGGTTAAATGGCATATTTTTTATCAATTCCTGTGCATCATCCAATTTTCCGGCTCGCCCAAGAATGTCAACCAGGCATGCATAGTGCTCTAATCTGGGCGTTATATGATAATCTCTACCCATGGAATCAAAGAATTGCAACCCTTCATCCACCAGGCCTGCATGACTGCATGCAAACAGGATAGCAATGAAGGTCACATAATCTGGCTCTATGTCTGCCTTCTGCATTTTATAAAAGAGGTCAAGGACATTTTCACCATGTCCATGCATTCCATACCCTGCAATCATTACATTCCACGAGATGACATTTCTTTGAATCATTTTGTCAAACACCTGTCGTGCAACTTGTACCCTTCCACACTTTGCATACATGTCTATGAGGGTGTTTCCAACAGAAATGTCTGCCTCTAATCCATGTCTGATTGTGTGATTATGAATCTCCTTTCCTTGTTTCAAAGCTGCTAAATGTGCACATGCAGGAAGAACACTCACAAGAGTGACTGGATCAGGTTTTGAGTCTGATACTTCCATTTGTCGAAAAAGTATCAAGGCCTTATCAGAATAGCCATTTTGGGCATAACCAGCAATCATTGCATTCCATGAGACAACGTCTCTATCATGCATCTTTTCAAACACTAAACCTGCAAACTCAATTTTCCTGCATTTGGCATACATGTCTATAAGTGCATTCCACACAGTAATTCGGTAATCTAATCCGATTCTGAGAACGTGGCCGTGCACTTCCTTACCCTGCTGCAGAGTTACTACGTTTGCACATGCTGGCAGAACACTCACTATTGTAACCGAATTGGGTTTCACGCTTGTTAGTTGCATTTGACGAAAGACTTCCAAGGCCTCCTCTGCATGCCCATTTTGGGCATACCCTGCAATTATCGCACTCCATGATACAACATCCTTTTTACACATTTTGTCAAACAGCAGGCGAGCAATCTCTAGACTACCACACTTGGCATACATGTCTATGAGAGCATTATCCACCTTTATATCAGATTTTATCCCACTTTCAATAATGTAATCATGGATCTGCTTACCCTTATCCAAGTCAGCCACGCGGGCACATGCTGGAAGAATGCTGGCAATGGTGACTGAATTGGGTTTCACTCCTGTAAGTTCCATTTGCTGAAATATTTTCAAAGCTTCATCACATTTACCATTCTGGGTATAGCCAGTTATCATAGTATTCCATGAAACCACGTCCTTTTCTCTAATATTTAGGAACACATGGCGTGCCTCATCTATGCACCCACATTTAGTATACATGGCTACTAGAGCATTTTCAACTGAAAGATTCGAGTCTAATCCATTAGTAGTTATGTAATTATGGATTTCCTTTCCCTTTTCCAGAGACGATAAACGAGCACATGCCTTGAGAACACAAGGAAAGGTGAACTTGTCTGGCTGTACACCAGTAGGTTCCATTTGGGAATAAAGCCCAAGGGCCTCTTCACAGAGCTCATTGTTGGCATACACTCTAATCATAGCATTCCATACGGATACGTTTGGTTTGTGCATTTTGTCAAACACTTGGCGTGAATCCATCAAATTGCCACTTCCAGAAACAGAGTACATGCTGATAAGCTTAGCAGCTAAGATATTATTTTTCTCAAAACCCATGGTGAGCAAATGGGCATGCACTCGCTTGCCCTCTGCCAATGCCTTCACGCTTGTACAGCCTTGCAAGAGAAAGGAATAGGTATCAAAGTCTACTGCTATGCCTTGCTTGTCCATAACACGGAGTATGTCCATAGCCTCTTTCACTTTGTTTTCCTTGCATAGTATGATAACCTTCTCAGCATTGGTACATCCAACTTCCATGGTGGTTTTATGTGGGGATACACTGCTTTTGATAGCAATAGTAATTGTTGATATGGGTTCTGGTTTGGGTTTGTTGGTACTGTCATGAATGAACCCAACAATGAAACCCATTAATTTTGTTTGAAGGGTTTGGGTTTGGGCTGCTAACAATGATGTTACTAGTGCTACTCTGGGTACCAACGCCATTGTTGCAGCTATGAAACTTAATTTGAGTTTGCTGTGACTGAGTGTTTGTTTTAGCAGCCAAGATCGGCTGAATAAAATCCATCTAATTAAAATGTATGAAAACCGGTTCTGTGGCTTAAGAAATTTATTATTACCTCCATTCATACAAAGTGATTCCGTCGTAAAGGCATAGTATACCACGCAGAATCCATAGGGCGTATCCAACTTTTTATAAACAGAAGATGGAGAAAGCACTCATTTTCTACTGCTCACAGAGAAGTGAGGAGACGAAAGCATCGACATTCCACAGCTCACAGGCCAGGGGTAGGATGTCGATCCTGTAGCGAATAGCCACGACAATTGTGGGAACACTTCTCTGGGCAGAAGTATGCAAGGGCTAGGTCTTTTAAGGATCAAAATTCAACCCGTCACTGCCCGTTAAAGGGCTCCTAGGCAGTCTGTGAGGTGACATTTAAAAATTGACAGTCATCAATGTTGTTTTTTATTTTTGTTATTTTAGGGAAAAAAGTGGAGCACTTAATTTAATATTTTTTGGGGTTCATTGGAAAAAAAGTGGAGCCATTAAAAAGGTTGAGGTTAAAATTGTCCACCAACAATTTTAGTTTTCTTTGAATATCTATGTTACGTGGGCATTGTGGCATGATCACATAATGTTATCGACTAAAGAGTGAAGGTTCATATGTCGTTCAAGAACATTGATGCATTGATGGCTATCTACATGTACTAGCGTTCAGGTCTTACGACTAGAGAAGTTTAACTCCAACATGGTTCAATTGATTCAAAGAATCGGATGGTTCAACTCACTTTTAATGAGCCCTCAACAAGCATCAACATTAAAATCGGAGTGTTCAACTACAACATTAAAGTATTTCACATCATATTAAATACCAAGTTGTTATTGAATCACTATTGCTAGCCTTCACTCTCAATTTTCAAAGCTGAACATTGGAATTTGGAGGATTTAGTGTTGTTGTAACTTGTTACCTTGTAGCCTATGGCTTCTTCGTTTGGAATTTTTAAGCAATCCCATGGATGGTCTCCTTCAAAAGTGCTCAATTCTGTAAATCTCCCATGAAATTGTTGTTGCACTAAATTGGGTGAGGGATTAGAGTTCAAGTATGTACCAGTGCAAGTCTCACATATATCCTGCAAGCAAACAAGCATACAGAATAATGGCTAAGTTTAAATGGCAAGTTACTCTTCTGTTGAGATGCAAGTTACCCATTTGTTATTTGTAGTGAGATTTTCCCTCTCGCTATTTTGAACTTGAATTATTCCTTCATTTTTTGGGATGTGACTGACATTATTTTTGTTGCTTGAGATGCAACTAAGTGCAAGGCCCTGCAAGTGGGAACAATTTGGTAGATTTTAATTGTTTTTCCCCTCGACCCTCTAGACTACACTTGCACTTTGCCTTTAAACTAACCAAGACTTTGCAGAGATAGGAAGATGGTGTAAGCTCTGGCTAAATAAGTAGGAGATCTTGCTTGCACTACTTGAGCTTTCATATTCATGTGAGAGTTGTTGAAACTTAAGACCTTAAGACAGCCAGCTGCTATGTTTACATTTACCAGTGTTAATGCATGTGATGGGATCCCATCATACCTAGTCCCACCCTCGTTTATTGCTTGGAAGGCAATTTAACCATTTTCTATTTCAAATACCAATTCACCGTTCATTTTTTTTTAATGTGAATTACCCTTCACAATCTTTCAAATGAAGAGGAACCATATTAACTCGTCATGCTTTCGACCATCAATCACAACCTTTGTCTTTGCACAATATGATTTCAAATTTCATCACATAAAGTTGTCCTTAAAAAGAATAAAGTTTCGAATGGCAATCCATTCCAAAAATGCATAAACTCAATTATATTCGTGTGGAGATATTAGTCTTATGTAGTTTTTGAATAAAGTTTCGAATGGCAGTCCATTCCAAAAATGCATAAACTGAATTATATTTGTGTGGAGATATTAGTCTTATGTAGTTTTTTGAAGGGATATTTATTAATGAAACTTTTTCCTTCCAAAGACCGAAAGAGACATCTCATTGCTATGTAAGGAATTGATTGACCAATCAAATGCATTGGGTTATGTAACTACCAAGGTTTGTTTATAAGCATATATAGCCTAGGTGAGGATTGTATATCACTTCCCCTAGTTTTTATTTTCACTTTTTAAAGTTGTAGCTAGTTTGACAAGGATGGTGTTCTATGGTATGGACTATGCAGCTATAGCAAATACTTATGTAAAGCAAATACTCTTTCTTTTCTTGATTTCAAAGTTTACACTTCAAGTTTTTACCAAGAATAATTATCTAAATTTTGTATTTTTCTTTGTTTTCAAAATTTTTGGATACTTGCATGTTTTTTCATGTTAGTGAGAAATATATTCCCATAATTTTGTTTGAAATTATATTTTTCTTTGTTTTCAAAAATTTTGGATACTTGCATGTATTTTCATGTTAGTGAGAAATATATTCCCATAATTTTGTTTGACTCATTATGTGGAAAACATAGATTGTAATGAGAATAGTGATGGACTATTGTTAATCATTGTGGAAAATTCAGATTGTGTTATTGTTAATAATTGTAGAAAACAGAGATTGTATTGAGAATATTGATGGACTTGGGGTTTAATCATTCTGGAAAACAGAGATTGTATTGAGAATATTGATGGACTTGGGCTTTCTCATAGGAAGATTTCAACTTTATGTGGAAAACATAGATTGTAATGAGAATATTGATGGACTATTGCTAATCATTATTCATGATATTATGTAGAAAACCAATATTGTAGTGAGAATATTGATGAACTTGGGCTTTTTGAGAGGAAGGTTTTTTTAATTTATTATAGATAATAAGCTTAGTTAAATAAAATATTTTTGGCTTAATTTTTTGTAAGGTTGAATTTCTTTTTGGAAAGATTTGAATATTTGAACTTTGAGTTTGTTATAAATAATAAACAAAATAAGTCAAACATTCTCTACTCATCTATAGTATATGAAGTTGAGCCTCCTAAAAGAAAGATTTGAATATTTGAATTTTAGATTTGTTATAACCATAGTAAGCAAATATTGTCTACTCATTTATAGTATAAAAAATAAAAACTTATANAAATTCAAACTTTATCATCATAAAATGTATAGATAAAATCAAATTTAATCATAATTATTAACTATTATCAATTACTAATTTATTTATAAAATTTGTTACATGGAGAACAATATATTTGATTTATATATTTATAACACTTACTTGTGTTTTCAAAACTCAACTTATAGACACTATTTGTTCCATTGACTACATTAAAAATATATATAAATTAAATAATGATTTTAAAGTATTTATGATATGGACAATAAAACTTGTATCCATAATAGGAGAAGTCTCAACTTTATTTTACTTTAAAACAAGAACAATGGATATTGTGAGCCTTATCTGGTAAACACTTCCATTGACTCAAAGCATTAGTGAATGAAGATAGGCTTACTAAATCTACAACAATATAAATGTGTTAATAACAACACCTTTGGCCTTACATTCTTGAAAGATGTAAAAGAGTTGTGATTTCTCTATAAGGTTTTGAGCTTAACATTACAACTTGATAATACAGCCAAGATAGAAGAAATTTCAAGTTCACAAGTTAGGAGACAGATGTTAACTATATATCCATATTTGATCTCGCTCTATCTTCCACTTACACACCCATGTAAGGTATGTTCATCTCTATTGTAGAGACTAGTGGTGCAAGATTTGCTCTATTGTGATGCTAAGAAGAGCATCAGTTTATAGTGATGCATTTTGTTTAATTGGTTTAACTTGTGTACATAATATAAATGCCACATTTTTATAGGTTTTTGCAACTTTAGAGGTTTAAACAGTGTACCTGTAATAACATTCTACACCGTGCTTCAGTATATTGCAAAGTGGGAACATTCTACACCGTGCTTCAGTATATTGCAAAGTGCATCAAATGGTTGTTTTTTTTTTTTTTTTTTTTTTACATTGTGTTTTTAGTTACAATAACGGTTGAGCACAATGCTTATTGTTCATAAGCAATGCATCTGTCAACTTACTTCAAACTTAACTATGCTCTGGTTGGTTTTTTAATTTAAAAAAAAAATCGATGCATTTCTATTTATAATAAGCATTATATACAATGTTTGATTTTAATAAAATCGCACCAGTTAACTATATTCAAAGCTATTAATTGTGCTTTATGACATTGGTTATCTGTCGTTAAAATTTTATGGAGTCATTAACGGTGTGCTTCATGAAAAACATTATAAGGGCTACTAACAATGATTTTAGATATGAAAAAATGCATTGATAGAGCATCAACAAAATCTTTTAATATTTCTATTAACGAGGTGTCTACATTATTGCACTCTTTGTGGAATGGATATTTCACCTAAAAATGCATGAAGGTGCTTCAATGGATATTTCACCTAAAAATGCATTAAGGTGCTTCAGTATTGGAGAGATGCTGCCATCCTAACAAACTGTTGAAACTTGATCCATAAAGATTAAGTGTGAAGACGAATGACCTTTAAGAATTCAAAGGACAGCTTAGAAGTTGAAACACAAGGGACACCTTCTCATGTATTAATATGTACTTTTTCTAAAGAAAAGAAGGTGCTTCCACACTCTTCTATTTGTAATGGGGTTATCTTCTTGTGAGTATTTGGCTTTGTGCCGGTCAATTTCTCTATATTCCCAAGTGGGAACCTGAGAGTGGTAGCAGAGCTGTCTGAGCCTGTAGCCTATGCTCAGACCTGCTCCTCTTTGCCACTCAACTTTCCAATGTCTGCGTGATCCATTTGCATATTCTCTGCATAGCTGCTACCAATTGTGTGCATTGTCCATGCCTGCTGCAACTTGGTATGTACGTTACTCATATATATATGCAATCATTAAAGTATTATTGCTTCTGTGTGCATTCTCAGACCCACTATTGATGCTCAGGTGAACCCATGACCTAGTATGACCTTCTCTCTTCCTATTCACCGTAAACCCTAATCTTTCCTACACACCATATCTGGAATTCGACTCATCCTATCCACTCCAGCATGAACCCTAAGTTATTCCTTACTCCAGCGACTCCTTCTACATGAGTTTTTTCCATTACCAGGTAACTAACCCATCAGTCGAGACTTCTCTAGTTGGCCTGAGAGCAATACATCTAGTGCTTTCAATGAAATGATGGGAACCTTGCTCAAACCATCATTCTGGCATATGGTCTATTCAAATTTATTGCATGTATAGTGGTATACCGTACCAAGGAAAAGAATCATTGGCATTATTGTTGAAGTAAGGGCACTTGAAGCCAGTTTGCAACCCATATCTGGAGTTATTCCTTGCATACGGTCCATGTTCAGTGCTCCTGTACAGCAGCCTAGTGCAAATTTTATGTGGATAGTTTTTCTTTTAAAATTACTATACTTTCTCACATTGTTGTTGTGGAATTCGTCGAGTTGAGGACTTGATCCAACGATCTGAGATTGTGGCGACGCCCATCTATACTTTCTCACATTGTTGTTGTGGAATTCGTCGAGTTGAGGATTAGATCCAACGATCTGAGATTGTGGCCACGCCCATCTCTATGTTTATGTATGGTTCGTTCCAATGGAGTGTGATAGACGACCTGTTGGCATTATGGGTGTACTTATATTGCAAAGTCATCTTAGAGAGAGTAACAACTAGAGGGAAAATGAAGCGGCCTTTATATGCATAAACCACTCCATGCTATTGTAACTGGTCGCAACATATAGCTCTACTCACAATGAAAAGTTGTACGTTCCCAACTCCTGCAACGTGGGCAAATTCGTATTTGTGCTCTATATCGGTGTATCCCTCCTTCATCGTCTCAGGTCGAAACAAACACAAGGTGAGACCATTTGACGCAGTCGTAGCATTTTTTCACCTTCAACAAGCTTGTTTTGTTAGTAAGTTGGCGGTGCTTCAGTACTTCCTTGAAGAATTGTTGACTGTGGATGATAAAAATCAATAGATAACGAATCTTGAAGCGTTAAGGGTTCAAGCTTGTTTTGTCAGTAAGTTGGTGGTGCTTCAGTACTTCCTTGAAGAATTGTTGACTGTGGATGATAAAAATCAATAGATAACGAATCTTGAAGCGTTAAGGGTTCCCATTGGTTTCTCCATCTTTAGCCATTTTGTTTGAAAAAATTCAAACTCTAAGCATACTATGAGTGGGGCATTCCATGTGGTACGACCTGCCACGTCTTCTAGTTATTATCTTCATACTAAATGTAATTTCCCGACCCTTGTGACACGTCCAAAGGTTCTAAAATTATGTTAAGCACAAGAATTAGATGAAAATAAGGTTAGGACAATTAAAGGTCTAACTTAAGAAACATTTATGAAACATTATTAAGGACAGAATTAGATGAAAATAAGGTTAGAACAATTAAAGCTTTAATTTAAGAAACATTATTAAGGTTGAGACACTTAATTAAATAATTTGTTATTTTTATTGAAATAATCTAAACACTTAATAAACTCTATTACTATTAACTTTAAGGTCAAAACATTATTCAATGTATGGATAATGCATTTATAATCATTATACTTAGTGTGATTAAGGTCCTACTTCATAAACGTTATTGAAAACATAGTTTATAATTGTCAAGTATTGTGTTGTTAATTGTTTCTAAATTTAATTAGTTTTTGGTGTTGTTCACTATGTGTTGTCAATGAGGCTAGACACTAAGGGAAACACACATCTAAACACATACATGGGATGCATCCTACAACCACACCGAATTCAATCACAACCTTCAAAATTAGCTCCTAGTGGTTGTCCCCTACAACCATCTCTTACTAAAAATATTTGATTAAATGGCTGCCACCTTCCAACCAACAATCACCTTTACAATCTGAAAATATTATTCCAAACTCCGATCTTCAACTAAGAACATATGTACATAAAACATATACATTCAAATAATAGGTGCACTCATCTTCGCACTAGGAAATTATTGGATCAAGACGAGCATATCTTGCTCATCTAGAAAGCATTTTTAGTGAAAGGCAATACTATATGGAAGCGTTGTTTTGGACACAATGGGACAAGTCTCACCATTCAAAAATTAGCACATATGGGAGAACCAGATCATATGGTTTCACCCCTCTCAATATCATGGAGCCACATTCATAGATTTTGAAGAAGAGTAAATGAATAAAAAAGAAAGACATAGCACAACAACTCTAATCTGTAATCTATAACACTCATTCATCCTGCATACAAATCCTAACATATAAACATGAACAATTGGATAACTAAATCATCCACCATTGCACACATAAAATAAAATGTTACAATAAACATGAAAACATGACAGAAATACTCATCCACCATATGAGCAACTGGATGCAGTAGGACAATTTTCATCCTAGTCGTAGACACACTCAAGCCTTCCTCGCTTGAACAGGTCACCCTCAAGCTAAGACCACAGATCCATGGGTATAGGGACACTTATTCTAACAACTCTCAAAGCTACATCTTCCGAGAACCACAATGCTTCCCACTACTACTTTCATGTCCCTCTCCACTAGCTATGGGATATGACCTAGCTCGCCATTCCCATTTCCTGGTTTCCTATGCAAGAACCTGGACTAGTAGAGTGATATAATGGAATAAAAGGAGAAATGACTAGACTAACTCTAAGTCTCAATACAGTCCCAATACTACCAAAATTCCCAACATGGTTAGATAACACAAGTCACATGGTCCAAAGCTCAAGATTAGCTTCAACAAGGAGAGGGCATATGAATTTATAGCACATGGTGGCCAACTTTAACCCAAGGGGATTAACTCGAATTAGAGAGATGTAACACTCCAAAATTTTGTAAAAATTAAAAAAAAAAATTCATTGCGACAATTAATGTTTAAAACATCGCCTAAGAGGTTAACTTAACAGCTAACAGTTAACATTCTAAAATATTTAAAACTCAATACTACAAAAAAAATCATTTACTAATATATAAATACATTCATTACTAACATCATCGAAAAGAAATGTATTGAAAGATCGATCTATAAAGTTAAAGAGCTAGACAAGTAAAGTATTGAGATCATCTATTTACTTACTAGTGAGTGAAAGGTGCTAAAGGTTGTTTTCTTGTTTAATGAAGGGGATTTTGGTTGGGCCCGAGGCTTACTTAGCTTATTGAAGATAATGCAGTAAAATGATGTTCTTTTTACAGGTCTTTTACAGGTAAAACCTTTACTTCTAGTTCAGAATCAATATTACTTATCTTGACAGCAGAGAAATTGTTAGAGGACTCATTTAATTTTTATGATAAGTTAAAAGTGTGGTGTAGTGTAAAAATCGTCAGCTCATGGGTTACTAGAGGTACTGAAAAATTGTTTCTTTTCCATAAACTTTATGTCAATGAATAAAATGCTTGTTATGGTTCTGAACTTCCTAAGATCAAAATTTTGTCATGCTTTAGCAGTCATACAATAACTATACCTAAACCAACTCAGTCTAGGTGTATAATTATAATTGTAGCATAGTTTTAATGTAATTGCATGAACCTTTAAATTTCAAAACAAAGCATGTATGCTAACTTAAACATACAACACATACAAAGCAACATACAAATCCTAAGACAATGCATGCGCATTTTCTTTTATATGCTAACTATACTCCAAATATGGACTTTTATCATTTTTATTTTACAAGTTTTGCTTATTTAAATCTTGACCATGTCATAGTTATTAACACAATCCTAATGCGGGGTTACGAAATGTTTGAACTATATCATGATCAAAAGATTTTTTTAGAAAGTGGAGTCCACATGTTGACAGATTCATGAAGGGAGGTTTAATGCATAAAACCTAAGCATAAAAACCTACCAAACCCTAAAATCTCGCTTCCATTTTAATTATGCTTCGCGGTTTTAGGAGAAGAGAGGGATAAGGCTGACAGGCTCTCGGCCTGTTCAACCTCCGAAGCAAGAGTTAAGTTTTGGTTTGAAAGAGGTGTTCGATAGTCCGACACTGAGTGTCCCTTGCCATCGTGGCCTCTGTCATGGCATTTGCAAGTTCTACCCTCCAACTTCTCGTCGTAGTTTGAGGACTAAAGGTCTTCTCGTTTTCGGTCGTTTGAACTGAAGCTTCCTTTACAAGGATTTAAGCGTAGCCCAAGTGGGTGTTTTATAAAATTTACAACGTCAAAAACTACCAGGTAAACTTCGTTTCATTTCTTTTGGTAAATTTAATTCTTTTTAAAAGAACTTTGAAATTATCATTAACCATTGGGTATTGTTTGTTCAAAAAATGTGGTTGTAGGTGAATACTCATCGACACACAGTTGGAGGCGGAATAAACACTAGTGAAAATTTGAGGTTCAAGTTGTAAGGTGCAACGACTCGGGTAAGCCTCGGCTTCACACCCTAAGCTTCCCTTCTTTAGTACTGTGCAGGGGCATGATAACGATGGTATAAGGAAACATTTAAAATAATAAAGGAGAGTCTGTCAGCCGTGATTGTGTTTGGTTGTTTTGTTACTTGTAAGAAGTCGTATGGCCTTAGATCTGTTGTTATAGGTTGCAAAGGGTTTGGTTAGGGTTTTGAAAGTTGTAAGGTTTTAAAAAGGTGATAATCACGTTGGCCCGATGTTTTATTTGAAAGAAGGGTAAAGAAAATGGCTCTGGTTTTGATTTTAAACTTATGGTTCCAAGACTGGAAGACGATATGGTAATTAAGGATTCCTTTTGGTTTTACGGAGATAAATGTGTGAAAAAGATATTTGTTATTAAAATAATTTATATAGTTGTTTGTAAAAGAATTAAATTAGGGTTTTTAAGATAGACTTTGTGTGTTATATAATCTCTAAATTTTAATTGTAAACAGTTTTTTTATATTTGGTAAAACAATAATTTTCTGTCAAGATGACAAAACCATTTATCAAAGATTCTCCGACTGTGAAAAGCGTTCAGGCCAACAGGCAGAGAATAAAGTAATTGGAAAGCTACTTATAAAAACTGTACTTGTTAAGGATTAATCTAGAGTTTTGTTTTTAATTATCGTTTTGATACAGGTCATCCTCATGACTTTGATTTCATGTATAACAATTGTTTAAAATTATATTGTTCGACTATTTATAAAGAAAAGTTGGAATATATCCTACTTCATAAAAGATTCGGGAAAAGATTATGTAATTTACTTTAATAATGTAGGGTTTTGCAAACAAACAAAATATCCGTAGTAATATTTGAGTTGGTTTCGATTGTTTACAATGTAGTTTATTTAGGGATTTTAATTTGTTTAGTTTATACCAATTGGTATTCTTATCTTATTCATTTGTGTCTCTTAATTGTTCAGCATGGACTTACTATGTTAGGTGTTTTCATTTTTTTTTAAAGATACAGTTATAAACTTAACTAAGCATTATTTACTACACCAATACTAGAGTAACATTGTTTGGGTTTTAGGTTCTTAAAATATTAAATAAAGAATTAGTTTCTTTATTAATTGCATTAATTAGGTTGTATTAAAGTAATATCTATTTATTACTTGACTTATAATTATTGTTCTATAGTAGATTATAAATATAAAAATAAATTAAAACCTGGAATAAGGAATTAGTATTTTGTTATATTAAACACAGTTACAAGCTATGTAGTAAAACTTATTCTATAAATTCTGTATAGTATCTAAAAGTAAACTTGAAATGTAAAAATGAAAGGATTCTAGTTAAGGGATTCATTTAAATACCTATTGTACTACAGTACTTCGTCTAAAGACGAGTAGAAAAATACATGCAGGTAATTCATTAATTAATTAAACCTAACCCTAAAACATTTATTCAAATAACTTAACTAGTAAACGTCTTGAAATAAAACAAGTTTACTCTGTCCAATTTGCAGAAACATCTTATCCAGTAAATCTAATTTTAACTTCATTTATTTCAGTACTTTTGCTTGCATAAAGTAAAATAAAACAACATGTAGAACCTGAGAACTTGTAGAGAAAACAACAACCTAAGGAGCTCGTTCCACCCAACCAATTCCTGAAGATAGCTTAGCTGGTTGTCTTAGGACCCCCCGAGCTTGTCCACTAGTCCACCTGGTTGAAAGCACTGGGTGAGAGAATGGGCTATAAAACCTTTGCAACTCCACAAAAGTATTAAGGAGTAATATTTCTACCTTCTGCAGTAAAGAACTCAGCGAATCAGCTGCACTAGTATAGTAAAACAACTTTCACACTCAAACACTTCTGCCTTTCCCCTCCATCGAATATCTTGTGCACAAATTTCACTTCAGAAATTTCACTAGTAAAAAAATTGAACCCCACCTGCTGAATTCGATGGGTAATTATAAGCATGCCTAGGTATTTTGGTTAGTTTTTCATTTAATGAGCCACCTTCTCTTGTTCCACTTTCTTGGGGCATGACCACAAAAATAGGGAAGTTGCCTCCTACAACAGCTAGAAGTGGTTGAGGATGCTGCCGTGTGTCAATTTGCTCTCACCCCAGCCTATTCCACCTATTGGCTAGTAGACACTCATTTAACAACCTCCTTAAGTTGTTGTCTCATCTTTCATTAAATAATTAATAAAATAGTCAAGATAATTAATTACAATCATCCTTGACCCTACTTGGTCAATAATCACAAACTTTACAATAAAATATAATGTCTTCTTGACATAAAAAAAATTTGCAATTTGGGGTATGTGACATACACATCCCCTTAAGTATAACATCATCTTCGATGTTATTTTATTCATCATCCTCAGAGCTGCCCTGGAACAGAATTGGATATGTTGTCTGCATATGACTCTCCAATTCTTAGGTTGCTTCTTTTGGACTAAGGTGCTTCCATTGCACCTTCACCTTCCCAATGGTGCAATTTTGAAGCAAAATCTCCCTCTTGTCGAGGATACAATCTGGTTCCACCAGAAAATCTCCTTCGAGTTCCACCTGCACATCATTCCAATTTATAACATGAGTAGCATCATGTACATATCTTTTTAAAAAAGAGATATGAAAAACATTATGAACTTTAAGATTTGGTGGTAAAGCCAGTTGGTATGCCACTTGTCCAATTCTGGACAATATTTCGAAAGGCCCACAGTACCTACGTTCCAACTTAGCACAACTTTCTAACTTTAAAGAACTCTTTTTATGTTTTACCTTTATGAAAACATGTTCGCCCACCTGAAACTCTTTCTGAGTTCGTTTAAGATCTGCTTGACTCTTCTGTCTGTCTTGTGCAACCTTCAAATTACCTTCTACTTGCTTCACAATTAACTCCATCTCCTTTAATAGCTCAGGTCCTAGTACTAACCTGTCAATTGGGTTACTCCATGGGATGGGAGTATTGCATTTTTTGCCATACAGAATTTCAAATGGGTTGTATTTTGTTGAAGCTTGGTAGTGGTTATTATATGCAAACTCAACCAAGTGTAAGTAGTCCTCCCACTTACTTGGATGTTCTCTAACATACATCCTTAGCATATCGTCTGCAGATGAAAAGATGTACTGAAATTTAAAGTAGTATTCAAACCTTTAAATAGAGATTTCCAGAAATTTCCCATAAACTTAGGGTTTCTGTCAGAAATTATAACTTTCGTTATCTCATGTAAACGAAATATTTCTTTCATAAATATTTCAGCAATATTAGCAGCCTTATGAGTAGTCTTTACTGGTATAAAATGGGCTGCTTTACTGAGTTTGTCAACAACTACCATTATCAAATCATTCTGATTCTGATTTCTAGGCAAACCTGTAATAAAATCAAGACTAATTATTTCTCATTTTCAGCTAGGGATTGCTAACGATTGTAATAAACCGGTTGGATGTTGGTGATCAGTATTAACCTGTTGACATTCAAAACACCTTGCAATATATTCGGCCAACTCATTCTTCATATTCGGCCAAAAATAATCTTTCCGCAACATGGTTATTGTCTTTTGATAGCTAGGATGTCCTAAGTAGGGAGTCTTATGTATTTCATTTAAAACCAGTAGCTTAATTTTAGGTACATTAGGTATATACAACCTATTTTTATAAAGTATTAACCCTTTTTCATTTAGAGTATAACCTATACTTAAACTTTCAGCTACATTTTCGTCCACTTTAGCTTGTAATTTCTGATAATTTTCATCCAATTTTACTCCTTCAAGCTGATCTTCTAAATCTATTTTATAAGCACTGATTGCTACCACGAAATTCAATCTTGCATTCCTACTCAAGGCATCAACTACTTTATTTTCTTTTCCCTTAATATGTTGAATCTCGAAATCATACTCGCTAAGGAAAGCTATCCACCTAGCTTGCCTTGCGTTTAAATTTGGTTGATCCAACAGATACTTTAAACCCTTATTATCCGTCATTAACATAATTTTTCTTCCGATTAAGTGATGGCGCCACATCTTTAAAGCATGTATCACAGAAGCCAACTCAAAATCGTAAGTAGCGTATTTTTCTCGTGAATTTTAAGTTTCCTAGACTCATGTGCTATTATGTGTCCTTCTTGAGTTAAGACCCCACCAAGGCCATCGCTGCATTCATTAGTGCATAGAACAAAGTCTTTGTTAGGATCAACAATTCTTAAAATTGATTCAGTAGTTAATAATTATTTTAATTTTTTAAAACTTTCTTCACATTTTTTATTCCATTCAAAATTTTTCCCTTTCTTCTATAAAGAAGTTATGGGATTTGCGATCCTTGAGAATTCTTCAATGAATATTCGATAGTAACCGGTAATCCCCATAATGACCGCACGTCAGTCACATCCTTTGGGACCGGCCATTTTTCAAGTGCTTTTATCTCATCTGGATCAACCAAGATCTCATCTTTAGTTATTACGTGACCCAAGTATTGTATTTTATCTTTAAAGAAGTCGCACTTACTGAACTTAGCATAAAGCTAATGTTCCCTTAACACTTGTAAAATATTTTTTAAGTATTTCTCGTGCTCTTCTTTAGTCTTAAAATAAATTAAAATATCATCAATAAATACAAATACAAATTTATCGAGATATTTATGTAATACATTATTCATTAAACACATGAAGACAGTCGGGGCATTAGTAATCCCAAATGGCATAACAATAAACTCATAGTGACCATATCTGGTCCTAAAAGTTGTTTTAAAAATATCCTCATCTTTGATCCGGACTTGATGATAACCAGATCTTAAATCAATCTTTGAAAATAATTGTTACTCTGTGCAACTAATCAAACAGATCATCTATGCGGGGCAACGGGTATCTATTCTTAATAGTCATCTTATTAAGCTGACGGTAATCAATGCATAAGCGTAGAGTATCGTCCTTCTTTTGAACGAAAAATGACCGGTGCTCCCCAAGGAGACACACTTGGTCTTATATACTTTTTATCAATCATTTCCTTTAATTGTGATTTCAATTCATTAAGCTCCAAGATATTCATTTGGTACAAAGCTTTTAAGTTAGGCACTGCACCAGGCACCAACTCAATAGTGAAATCCAGTTCCCTTTTATGAGGCAGCCCCGGAATTACCTCCAAAAATACATCCGAATACCCCCTTACGATTGGGATATCTTCTAATTTTAGTTTCTCTTTGTTATTACTATGTTATTTGTCAGTTACAGTTACAGCAAAAGCTTTACATCCTTTTCGAACAACCCTCTTTAGTTGCAAGGCATAAATATGTCTGATTGATGTTTTCCTAGGAATTCGTATTACTGTTACTGTTTCTCCTTCATTATTTACACAGGTAAAAGTTTTATCAAAACAGTTCAATACTACTCTATGCTATTCTAACCAATCCATTCTAATTAACACATCATAAGAGCCTAACGAAAGTACATTTAGCTTCACATAAGTTTCAAACTGATTCATAAATAAAGTACAGTATTTCACAAAATTAATTACTTTTCTTTTTGCTCATGTAGTTAACTGAACTAACCATGACTTTGTAAATTTCTCTACTGGTAAATTACATTTCTCTACTACACTAGGAGAAACTTTACTTGGGCTAGCCCCTAGGTCAATTAAGATAGAAATGGGTTTTTGGTTCAGCATACCTTCTACTTCCACCATGGGAGTTTGATAATCAGCCTGCCTGTTTTCCAGCGTCACATTGATCCTGGGCATCCCTCTTGCTAAGTAACCAACCGTCATTTCTTCATGCACTGTATGAATGTTGTTGACAGTTTTCTTTATGTTTGGACAAACTGATACATAGTGAGGTCCCTAGTATTCCCAACTTTTTACGAGTTCTTTACATTCATAATTTTTAGCGTAATTACTGTGGTTATTCGCAAATTGTTTATTTCTAGGGCCATTAGGGTTTTGTTGAGAGTTGTTTTTATTCCCTTGAAAATTTTTATTAGGAACATTACGTGCATTATTATTCCCAAAATTTCGATTAGGTGTGAAACCCTTATTTTTATATTCAAAATTATTAGACCTCTTGGCTTTCCAGTTTGGCATGTTTTCTCTTTTTCGGTTCTGCTCATAGCAAAAATTTGATTTTCGCATAGCCTCCTCAAGAGTTTTAGGGTTATCGTATTCAATTATTTCTTTAATGTGAAAAGGTAAACAACGTAGAAACCACTGCACCTTGGGTTTCTCATCAACAATGTAAGGCACGTAACGTAGTAAACTTAAAAATTTATTGTTTAACTCCTTCATATTCATAGTTCCCAACTTCAGATCATAGAAATATTTAGCTCGCTCTGCATAGTACTGCTCTGGCATAAACTTCTTTTTAAAGTATTTTTTAAAGGTACTTTAGTTTATATTCTTTTCCTTTATGCATTTTACTCGTTCTATGTCCTTCCACCAGATGTTTGCTTTTCCAATTAAGTTAAATATGGCCATTCTAGCTTTTAACTGATTGGAGTAATTATAAATTTGAAAATAATTTTTCATTCCGGACAGCCATGCTTCGGCTTCCTCCCCTTTCTATGTTTCTCTGTTGAAAGTTGGGGGCTTAAGCTTTTAAATTCTCTAGAAATCTCCTCATAAGGCTTATATTTTCTTTTTCTAGAATGATAATTATCTTCACTGTTGTCACTAGAATACTGGTGATTCTTCCTGTGTGAGTCACCATAAATTTCAGAGGATGAACTACTTTCAATTTTAGAATGTTTCGACTTTTTACTTTTATGTTGGTAGAACGTATTATTAGATCCTATATGTTTGTCCTTTCCTTCATTCTGGAATATTTCCATTAGTATTTGGCTCAGCTCCTCTTGAGCTCTTCGAATTCTTTTATTCTCTTTTTTAACCATTTTCATTTCAGTTTTTAATTCCTTAACGGTTTGTAGCAGTTCTAATGAATTATTAGTTATTTATTCCTTAACATGTTCTTTTCTAGAATTACTTTGTTCATTTAATGGGAACCCCTCTTCAGCTTATTCCTCAAGTCCTTCCATACCTGCAATTCTAGTTCAAAAAAAAATGTAGAACAACATTTAAAAATAATAATAATAATAAATCAGTACCCATGAATTCTATTTTACTGTTTGTTTACGTGATTTGAGCCACTTCAAGCCTAGTGTCCGAACGTGGACTCTGATACCATATGTAACACTCCAAAATTTCGTAAAAATTTTAAAAAAAATCATTGGGACAATTAATGTTTAAAACATCGCCTAAGAGTTTAACTTAACCACTAACAGTTAACATTCTAAAATATCTAAAACTCGATACTACAAAAAAAATCATTTACTAATATATAAATACATTCATTGCTAATAGCATCCAAAAGAAATGTATTGAAAGATCGATCTATAAAGTCAAAGAGCTAGAGAAGTAAAGTATTGAGATCAATTATTTACTTACTAGTGAGTGAAAGGTGCTAAAGGTTGTTTTCTTGTTTAATGAAGGGGATTTTGGTTGGGCCCAAGGCCTACTTAGCTTATTGAAGCTAATGCAGTCAAATGATGTTCTTTTTACAGGTCTTTTACAGGTATAACCTTTACTTTCAGTTTAGAATCAATATTACTTATCTCAACAGCAAAGAAATTGTTAGAGGACTCATTTAATTTTTATGATAAGTTAAAAGTGTGGTGTAGTGTAAAAATCGTTAGCTCTTGGGTTACTGGAGATACTGAAAACTTGTTTCTTTTCCAGAAAATTTATGTCTATGAATAAAATTCTTGCTATGGTTCTGAACTTCCTAAGATCCAAATTTTGTCATGCTTTAGCAGTCATACAATAACTATACCTAAACCAACTCAGCCTAGGTTTATAATTATAATTGTAGCATAGTTTTTATGTAATTGCATGAACCTTTAAATTTCGAAACAAAGCATGTATGCTAACTTAAACATACAATACAAACAAAGCAACATACAAATCCTAAGACGATGTATGCACATTTTCTTTTATATGCTAACTATACTCCAAATATGGACTATTTTCATTTTTATTTTACAAGCTTCGCTTATTTAAATCTTAACCCTGTAATAGTTATTAACACAATCCTAATGCAGGGTTACGAAATGTTTGAACTATATCATGATCAAAATATTCTTTTCGAAAGTGAAGTCCACGTGTTGATAGATTCATGAAGGGAGGTTTAATGCATAAAACCTAAGCATAAAAACCTACCAAACCCTAAAATCTCGCTTCCATTTTAATTCGGCTTCGTGATTTTAGGAGAAGAGAGGGATAGGGCCGACAGGCTCTTAACCTGTTCGGCCTTCGAAGCAAGAGTTAAGTTTGGGTTTGAAACAGGTGTTCCATACTCCAAAGGTGAGTGTCCCTTGCCATCGTGGCCTCTGTCATGGCGTTTTCAGGTTCTACCCTCCAACTTCTCGTCGTAGTTTGAGGATTGAAGGTCTTCTCGTTTTTTGTCGCTCAAACCGAAGCTTCCTTTACAAGGATTTAAGCGTAGCCCGAGTGGGGGTTTTATAAAATTTACAACATGGCTGTGAGCACAAAAACTACTAGGTAAACTTCGTTTCCTTCCTTTTGGTAAATTAAATTCTTTTTAAAAGAACTTTAATGAAATTATCATTAACCATTGGGTATTGTTTGTTCAAAAAATGTGGTTGTAGGTGAATACTCATCGACACACAGTAGGAGGTGGAATAAATACTGGTGAAAATTCGGGGTTTAAGCTGTAAGGTGCAACAACTCGGGTAATCCTCGGCGTCACACCCTGAGGTTCCCTTCTTTAGTGTTGTGCAAGGGCATGATAATGATGGTATAAGGAAACATTTAAAATAATGAAGGGCCGTGATTGTGTTTGGTTGTTTTGTTACTTGCAAGAAGTCGTATGGCCTTAGATCTTTTATGCTACGTTGCAAAGGGTTTGGTTAGGGTTTTGAAAGTCATAAGGTTTTAAAAAGGTGATAATCACTTTGGCCCGATGTTTTATTTGAAAGAAGGGTACAGAAAATGGATCTGGTTTTGATTTTAAACTTACGGTTCCAAGACTGGAAGATGATATGGTAATTAAGTATTCCTTTTGGTTTTACCGAGATAAATGCATCAAAAAGATATTTGTTATTACAATAATTTATATAGTTGTTTGTAAAAGAATTAAATTAGGGTTTTTAAGATAGACTGTGTGTGTTATATAATCTGTAAATTTTAATTGTAAACAGTTTTTTTATATTTGGTAAAACAATAATTTTCTGTCAAGATGACAAAACCGTTTGTCAAAGATTCTCCGACTGTGAAAAGGGTTCAGGCCAAAAGGCAGAGAGTAAAGTAATTGGAGAGCTACTTATAAAAACTGTACTTGTTAAGGATTAATCTAGAGTTTTGTTTTTAATTATCATTTTGATATACAGGTCATCCTCATGACTTTGATTTCTTGTGTAACAATTGTTTAAAATTATATTGTTCGACTGTTTATAAAGAAAAGTTGGAATCTATCCCACTTCATAAAAGATTCGGTAAAAGATTATGTAATTTACTTTAATAATGTAGGGTTTTGCAGACAAACAAAATATCATTAGTAATATTAGAGTTGGATTCGATTGTTTACAGCGTAGTTTATTTAGGGATTTTAATTTGTTTAGTTTATGTCAATAGGTATTCTTATCTTATTCATTTTCAATCTCTTGACTGTTCAGCATGAACTTACTATGTTAGGTGTTTTCATTTTTTTTTAAGATACAGTTATAGACTTAACTAAGCATTATGTACTACACCGAGACTAGAGTAACATTGTTTGGGTTTTAGGCTCTTAAAACATTAAATAAAGAATTAGTTTATGTAATAGATTATAAATATAAAAATTAATTAAAACCTGGAATAAGGAATTAGTACTGTGTTATATTAAACACAGTTACAAGTTGTGTAGTAAAACTTATTCTATAAATTCAGTATAGTATCTAAAAGTAAACTTGAAATGTAAAAATGAAAGGATTCTATAGTTAATGGATTTTACTATTATTCATAAATTCAACTAAAAGTTAAAAGATTACAACACATCTTTATTTGAATGTAATCATTCATTTAAATACCTACTATACTAGAGTACTTCGTGTAAAGACGAGTGGGAAAATGCAGGTAGGTAATTCATCAATTAATTAAATATAACCATAAAACATTTATTCAAATAACTTAACTAGTAAACTTCTTGAAATAAAACAAGTTTACTCTGTCCAATTTGCAGAAACATCTTATCCAGTAAATCTAATTTTAACTTCATTTATTTCAATAATTTTTCTTGCATAAAGTAAAATAAAACAATATGTAGAACCTGAGAACTTGTAGAGAAGACAGCAACCTAAGGAGCCCATTCCACCCAAACAATTCCTGAATATACCTTAGCCGCGTGTCTTAGGACCCCAGAGCCTGTCCATTGGTCCACCTGGTTGAAAGCACTGGGTGAGAGAATGGGCTATAAAACCCCTGCAACTCTACAAAAGTATTCAGAAGTAATACTTCTACCTTTTGCAGTAAAGAACTCAGCGAATCAGCTGCACTAGTTCAGTAAAACAGCTTTCACACTCAAACACTCCTGCCTTTCCCCTCCATCGAAAATCTTGTGCACAAATTTCACTTCATAAATTTCACAAGTAAAAAAGATTGAACCCCACCTGCTAAATTCGATGGGTAATTATAAGCATGCCTAGGTCTTTTGGTCAGTTTTTCATTTAATGAGCCACCTACTCTTGTTCCACTTTCTTGGGGAACATGACCACAAAAATAGGGAAGCTTCCTCCCGCAACAGCTAGAAGTGGTTGAGGATGCTGCCATGTGTCAATTTGTTCTCACCCCAGCCTATTCCACTCAGTGGCCAGTACACACTCATTTAACATCCTCCTTAAGCTGTTGTCTCATCTTTCATTTAATAATTAATAAAATATTCAGCATAATTAATTACAATCATCATTGACCCTACTTGGTCAATAATCACAAACTTTACAATAAAATATAATGTCTTCTTAACATAAAATGTTTTTTCAATTTGGGGTATGTGACAAGAGAGGTAAGTTTATGCTTCATCATGGAGACTTAACTTGAATTAGTAGAGTGGTTTTTTAGTTAGGAGACTCATTTTTCCTCAATTAGCACCATGAGGAGGAGTTACCAAAAACCAAGGATTGGAGCCATGAAGAGCACAAGGAAGCACACTAATGCATAAGGGGCGTTACAAAACATTAATGAGGGTGAAATAGGTGACAGAAGGGATCCAATAGGTTCATAAATATCCTTGAAGCACAAAAATAGGATCATCAATGCATTATGTAAGAGTGGAAGTAAGAAAATAGCTTACAACCTATAAAAACTAGGAAAATGGCTCATAAATTAACAAAACACATAATTATGAGGGAAACTCTTCCCAAGGAGGGCGCACTAGGAAAGAGGGACCCACAAAGGTGTGCATAAGATGCAATAGTAACTACATAGTCCATAAAATAAGAAATTAGGGTCTGTTGCACAATGTTTGGGTGACCATCATTGTTAATGTCACCAAAGTGCAATTAAGAACGAGGATGGACAAATTCCATCAAACAACATGTTATAAGGTGCTAGGGATGTCTCAATTCCCATCACTTGTTAAATCCATGGTCTCCCATACTCTTTTAGTTTCCTTTGTTGAGCCAAATGTTTATTTAATCAACAATAGCAACATTCAAAGATAACAATAATGTCAGTAATAACATTAATATTAATAATAGTGCCAAATCCCAAAGTCATATTATCAAAGAATGATCATAATTCTTTAATCACACGAACATGAAAAGGAACATAGGTCTATAGACACACAAAAGATCATAAGTCCATAATGAAAAAGAACATATGTCACATGAAAGATCATAAGTCCGAGGCTGAACAACTGGGGTATTACACCATTTTGACTTCTTCTTCATACCAACTGCTAAGGTTTGAGAGTGGTTGCTCTCTACATTTGGTCACTCGAAGATCAAGGCTTTGTGTTGGACTATGCATTGGTGCATATATAATTTTGTTAAAGCTTGAAAATCGACTTGAAAATTCCCATTAGCTGCAATTAGGACATTAGCTACAATACATTCGATGATATTTGAAACATTATTGACTTCATTACTCTCTATTTTGTATGTCTATATGGGAAAGTGACTCTTAATCAATAGCGACTGGGTTCGTGTCTTTTGCACAACAATTGAGCATCATCAAAGAAACCAAGGAATTCATCTAAAGTTCTCATTTAATCATCAACGACAAAGAACTTTGAGGTAAATCATTATTTTTTAAATACTTGAAGTTCATCATAACACCATCTAGTCATAGCGCTCTTGGTTGGAGAATCTGAGTACAAATAAATCCTTAAGAAGTTAGACTCAAATGAGTATTAACTGTTGTTGCTACCAAATGTTGAGTTTGAAAAGAAACAACTTGGGATATATATGATGCTGCGTCTACATGTACACATGAACAAATCAAATATAATGTAAATCAAGGATATATTAACCTCTTTGCGACCTTTTAGTTTTAGTTTTTCCATACCCAAGAATTGTAATTGTTTTTCTTGAAGAATTTGGTACAGAAGAAGTTTAGAACTTGAAAATGGAATCTTTCTGTGATGATTAGTGAGCATGGTTTCTCCTTAAGAACCGATGTTGTTGTTGTTTATGATCCAAGTTGAGGAGACCCTCCTTATCCTCCTGGTTCCAGTGGATTATTTAAATCTGGTATTTTATGTTAAATTGTCTCTTGATTGTTTTATTTAAAGTGCACAAGAACAATGATTGAGTGTCTTGGTTCCATAGAATTAAGGGGGAAGGTATTCTCTTGTTGTCATAAAAGTATCCACACAAGCACAATATATTGGTATGTCTTAGCGACCAACTTGAGGATTTGTAGCAACATTTTGGTTTGAAAGAGGAGCTTGATAGTATTGCACAATTTGTTGTGTGGCTTTAACACCACAACCGAGCATAATTAATTAAGGGGTAAAGCATTCATTTTTTGAATTTTAACATGAGGATAATCATCAAATTTTGTAACTTGCAAACTTTGAGTTTGAGTGCACTTACAATAGTTATTGAATTGAATTGAGCTATATTTTACTTGGTTACATTTTCGATTGAGACCGACACCCTTCATTTTCTAATTTGGAGTATTTGTTGAGTGATCCCCTTAGTAGTTGGCATGTTGTCGAAATTCAACAAAGTTTAGCACTTCGACTGCTTCGATAGGTTCAATATCGACTTCAACAAGTCCAAACCTCGACACAACCGACTTCGACAAACTCGACAAGTTTCATGCTTGACATACAATATCTTTACATAGATTGTTGACATCGACGAATGTCTAACATTGACAGAGTGTCTCTCCATCTTCCAGTCGTCTGGAACGATTGAAATTCCAAACCGTTATAACTTCTTTTGTAACTGAACGTAATGCATAGTCACCTAAGCGTCTAAACATTCTATATAATTATGTACACTATTGTATTATCAATCAATCGATCGATCAATCAATCAATAGAAATTGGTTCAAATTCTTCCATATTATCTATGTGCATACTTTCTGTGTATATAGTGTTTTTCTTTCTTTATTTATTCTTTTAATCTTCCACCATAACAGTGCTCGACTCATTCAATCAAACGGTTGTCCCCAATGTGCACCTGGGCACGACCTGGATCATTGTATCAAAGCTTGATCTTGTTCAGAGCCTAATTTACCTAAGCACTTCCATCGAAGTTATTTAACTTATGCCTATTCAAACACGCTCGCAAACTCAGCAACACAAGCAGACACTATCTTCGACTTCAAAAAAGATGGCTGGAGAAGCATACAATAAACATGTAACTGATGAGCTAGAGCAACTCATAGAAAAATCACTAGCTCGTCAGCTAACCAAAATGTTTGCCCAGTTCAACAAGATTCTCATGTGATTCACTTCGACATCCGGAGAATCTTCAACGAAACCCCACTTCGATAAAATCAATCCCTTCAAAGTGCAAATGAATCTGGACATACTGAATCTTGAAGGAAAGATAGGCATGGAATCTGTCGACAATTGGGTTCAACAATTGGAATCTTACTACTCTACAAGTCAACTCTCTGAAACGAAAAAGATCACCATTGTATCCTTGAAGATGTCAACCTCCATACACTGTTGGTGGGAAAATTTATCGACAAACATGGAAAAAGAAGGAGACCCCATGGGCACATGGGTAAAATTTATCGAGTACTCTTGCCCGCCCAAGTATCTTGAACAGTAGTATAAGAAATGGAAACAACTAAGGTAGTGGAATCCCATTCCATGTAGAGTTACACAGATGAATTCTATCGACTCTGGCTAGACTTGGCGTTCAAGAAGAAGAAAAATTGCATTAGGAGAATTTTAAGGTAAAAAATGGGCCTCATAAGAGATATATTAAAATATTATGAACTAGTCATTTTATATGGAATGTATACTTGACAACTCACATTTCCACTACATTAAATGTATGATCTAGATAACCATGGTTGAGTTACATACTAGAAATAAAAATAATAAAAAATGTTACATTGAAGTGACTAAAAGCTAATTTTAATTTCCAAAAAATGTGTAGTACTTAAATGCATTCATGTCCTTGAACTTGGAGATCACTTTTACCAATAAAATATAAACACAATGAAAAGACAATCAAATATATTTTAATAATAAAATATAGACACAATAAAAAGACAATCAAATAATACAAAATGAAAAAACATCAAAATTTTCTCCAACCACACATTGAAAATTGAAATTTAAAATTNAGTTAAAATTTATGATAACATGTCTCTTTTTAATTTTTTATTATAACTTATCTTTTATAGGTTTTTAATAAAATTTAAATCTAATATGCTTAATCCAATATTCGAAAATTAAAATTTAAAATAATAAATATATATGTATTTTTTTAATCTAAATTATTTAATTTTCTTATTAAACTAATTTATGTGTTTTTATAAGGGTATTAATTTAGTTAAATTCTCATAAAATATGATGTTTATGATTTGCATAAAAAATCATTAAACCAATTTATCATTTTTTTCTATATTAATAAATTAATCACCTATTATTATTTTTTAAAAATTTTTCTACATTTTAAAATATATAGAAATATTTTAACATATTCATTATATACTCTAAATTTTATATATGTGTGTGTGTGCGAAATCAACAACAATGTTAGTTTTGTACTCATGTGATATGTGTTCGATTTCGACGGCTCCAGTATAACCCTTAGGCACGACCAACTATGGGCTAAACTTTCACGCATATTTCGTCGAGACTTGAACCGCTGACGTGCTTAACATCCTCTATGCCTCAACAAAACATGTAGTTGTTAATCGGCCTACATCCCTGCCCCTTATTAATATATTTATTATACATTCTAAATTTAAAAAATTTAAATTTTGATTTTAATAATTTGTTATTTTAATATAGGTTAGCACATATATTCTATGCTTAAATCTAATTTTCAAATTTTGATTTTAATAATTTTTTCTTAGCTTTTAATTAATTCATTGTAATATAATTTTGCAAAATATTGCTTTTTAATGTAATTATATACGTTAATATTTAATATTTTAAACTTTGATTTTAATATTTTGTATAAGGTAATGTTTTGTAGTTTTTAATTAATTGTATTACAATTTAATAAAATATCACATTTTATGATGTTTTGTTTAGAATTTAGTTTTTTGAAAGTTAGTTTTTAATTTGGGTTTTGATGAATATATTATTTTGTAATGTTTTTTATTGTAAATTTTTTTATACAAATTTAATAATAAAATATTTTAGAAATATTAGAAAAGTTAATAATATTTTTTTTAAATAACAAAATAAAATAAAGTTCAATTAAAAATATATAATTATATAATATTTTTGAGATTAAGAAAAATAGATGAATATATCATACATGCATAAGTAAAATGTGTAAATAAACTTGATATTTTTAATATTACGAAAAATTGGATAAATATAACATATATTGAAAATTGTGTAAAGAAATGCACATATTGTCTTTTTCAAAATATATGAAGGGACAATAATATATTTTATTGAAAAAGTGTGAAAAGACATTAGTACTTTACTATAAGTGTAAAAGTAATAATATATTTTATTAAACAAGTGTGAAAATATAATAGTACTTTACTCTAGGTGAAAGTACTTGTAGACTACCATGGTTAACCATAGATTTTGATCAACATTTTAGAATATGACAAATAAGCAACCTTAACTCAAGTAATGCCAACTAAACTATTATAGATGATGTCGTTCTCTAGATTGTGATTGGTTCTTAAAAAGTTGATTTTAATATTACATTTTTTGTTTGGAGGCTCATTTTTTACCTCAAAATTTCCCTAATGTTTGTCCTAAAGTACGTCAGCGGGTTATCCCCGTACATTCAGCAAGAGATGGAGTTTCTAACTGTCAATACGCTTGTTGATGCATTTCATTATGTCCACAACCTTGAAGCTAAACAAAAAAGAAAAGCATGTTTCGCAAACAAGCCAACAGGTCGAACATTTGATAAGAAGTCATCGGCCCACTTCGACAAGTCAAAGCACTCTTCTCAGCCAACTCCATCAAAGCTTGATTATCATAAGAAGAATTTTCAGAAAGACGAGAAGGATCGCAACAAACAAGCTCCTACCAGGAAATGGTGTGATTATCACAATTCTTCCTGGCATGATACATCATAATGTAAAGCTCGGAAGACATTTTTGGAAGATTGTCGACCTCGTACTTATCTGACAAATCCCTCGTAGAATCTGCCCCATAAGCATCGACCCTCTTGGCTTTGACATCAACCACTCCGACAGCCTTGATTATCGTCGATGAGGAGGAATGAGAACGTTTGTTCCATACATAGATATGGGTTTAGAAAAATACATTACATCTGATTGTGAAAAATGGTAGCAAGAAGAACTTCGTTTTGAATATCTTGTGAATAAATTAGGTCTTGTCACCACTTCACATCCTCAACCTTACAATATCGGTTGGTTCAAGGATGGACAAGAACTAAGGATCACTCGCCAAATTCAGACTCACCTACTTTATTAAACCTTTTGAATATGAAGTACTTTGTGATGTGGCACCGCTTTCCATCGTCGACACCCTATTCGGAAAACCTTACCTATGGGATCAACACCATACATATCAGTCACGACCACAGAAGGTGATTGTCAAAATTCGAAATCAATGGTACGACATATCAGAGTGACAACCCACGTCTATGGTTGTTATGATATCCACCAAACAAACAAAGAAGCTTATCAACCATGCTCAAAAGTCAACATTGATTATGATAAAACCTCAGAATTCTAGGAAGACTGCAACAACAAGTCAACTCACCGACCAACAAATCTCCGCAAAAAAACAACAGATCGACCATATTCTAGATGAATATTGGAACATATTTCAAGAACCAGATGGAGTACCTCTACATTGTCACGTAAAACATTCCATTGAACTTGTTCATGGTTCTTCATTACCTAACGCATTTGTTTACAAAAGATCCATTCTCGAGAATGAAGAGATTCGCAGACAAATCGAGGATTTGATCAGCAAATGCCACATCCAACTCCTCTCCTTCTGGAATTCCACTCGTCCTAGTCCCTATGAAAGACGAGACTTGGTGCATGTGCATCGACTATCGGGCTCTCAATAAGATTTCAATAAAGAACAGGTATCCTCTTCTAGAGATAGATGAACTTATCAACAATCTAAAAGGTGCTAAGTTTTTTACGAAGCTTGACCTTAAGTCGGGATATCACCAAATTCTGATCAAGTCCACAGATGTATGGAAAATGAATTTGAAGACAAAGGAATGATTGTTTGAATGGTTATTCATGCATTTTGGCTTAACCAATGCACCTGCAACCTTCATGAGATATATGGATGAACTTCTGCGACCCTTTATCAACAAGTGTGTCATTCTCTATCTTAACGATATCATGATTTTTAGTCGATTATGGGAAGGACATGTCAAACAAATTCGAAAAGTCTTCGACACTCTCCAGCAACATCAACTATATATGAACATGGACAAATGCTCATTTGTGATGACCAACATTAAATATTTGGGGTATGTAATTGACTCTACAGGCATTCACGTCAACCCAGAAAAGGGACAGATCCTCAAATATTGGACCATTCCTCAAAACATTCATGAACTGAGAATTTTTCTTGGCTTTTAGAATTTTTATTAACAGTTGATACTTGGCTTCAGCCACATCGCATGGCCTTTGAATCAGTTGACTAAAGGAAATGGGAAAATTGTCATTAAATGGACACTGACACAACAAGAAGCTTTTGAACAACTCAAAAACAAACTTTATACTGCACCAGTACTTTTGCTACCTTATTTGAATCAACCATTTAACACACATTTCATTAAAATTGGAAATATTTTATTACAAGAACAACCCCAGAATTGTGTTTTATGGTTATTTTGGAATTCTAGATCCACTGTTTAATTTCAAATTTAATGAAATATGTGTTATTTGAGATTGAGACAAACGCATCGAACTATTCCCTCAACGCAATGATCACTCAATCGGGTCACCCAGTCGCCTTTCATTCTAAAACTTTCAATGACATTGTTAGAAGTTTTTCGACGTATGAAAAATAATTGTATTCCATTGTACAAGATCTTAAGCAATGGAGGCACTACATTCTTGGCAAGGAAACGATGATTCTTATTGATAATAAGCCTTTACAGTTCGCCCCATCCCAGTTGAAGCTACAGACAACTCGACAACTCAAGTAGATTAATTACCTACAACAATTTCAGTTGGTAATTAAATATCAGAAAGGTAAAGCCAATTCCACAACCAATTGTCTCAACCGACCACCAATTACTCTACAGTCTACAGCGATGAGTATGAAGGGTTACGACACCACTACTTAGCCACAATTGTATTCGGTAGACTATGACTTCTCCGTAATTTATCGACAGCTTCAGGTCGACATGTTGTCTACTACCGACTACTTTCTGAAGGAAACTTTGCTATACAAGCTTGGACAACTTCACGACAGCTTTGTGTACTCACTGGTGAGCACATACAAAATATCATTTGGGACGCGCACTACAACAAAACTGTAGGACATTTTGGAGTCGCAAAAACACTTGTTATCCTCCAAAAGTATTTTTACTAGCCTTCACTTAAATCTGACGCCAGCAAGTATATTTGATCGTGTGTATTTTGTGCCACTGCTAAACCGTTGAATCGACAACAAGGACTATACACACCACTACCAATTCCTAGTCGACCATGGGAATCTATTTCTATGGACTACTTAACGGGATATCCTACTACCAAACATTGGCATGACGCGATCTTAGTAGTAGTCGACATATTTTCCAATATGGCTATACTCATACCATGCAAGAAGACTATGACAACATGGCAAACTGCCCATCTCTTCTTTGAACATGTCTGGAAACATTATGGCCTTCCAGCGACTATTATTTCTGACAGAGATGCCATAATTGTCAGCGTCTTTTGGAAAACTTTGTGGCAACAGCTCGACACGAGACTTTATTTGTCGACATCCTTTTGTCCTCAGATAGATAGACATTTGGAAGTTGTAAATCCCTTGGTAGTACAATTTCTTCGCATGTGCAACCACAAGCATCGTCGAACATGGGATCACATCCTCCCATACCTACAACACAACTACAATCGTGCTCAACAAAGTTCTACGAGCAAGATTCCATTCGATATCTGTTATGGATTTCAACCTTTAGCGCCTATCGACTTGATCAGTTCTTCAACACGGTCGACTGATACTAAATTTGAAGGACGAGAAGTTGAGAAAGCCTTAAAATTCAGAGATCAAATCTACAACATTTAGAAGCAGGCATGAGAAATATTGGAGCGAGCTAATGCAAAAGATAAGACTCGGCACGACAAGCATCATATTCTTCATTCATTCCAAATTGGGGATCATGTTTCGTTACATCTAAAGAAGGTGCGCTTCACTATCCCATATAGGAAGTTGAAACCTTTACGCTATGGTCCATACAGTATCCTTAAACAGATTGGAGAAAATCATTTTCAACTCGACATTCCTGCATGAGTTGGTCTACATCTAGTCTTTAATGTAGAATTACTTCGACCATACCATGCACCATTGTTGGAACAAAACGACTTGCAAATAGCAGAACTGACAGACATCCATCCAAATGTTCACGAACCTCTTATTTGTGACACCATTGTGGGACGACATATACACCATACAAGGAAGAACTCCATTCCCTTGTTGCAAGTGGCTAAAGCTAGACAGCTCCCCACGCAAGGAAAGTGGTACTATGCTAAAGAAATAACCAACAAGTTTCCTCACCTGAACGAATACACAATGGAGACCATTGTTTCTTAAGGAAGGAGGAATGATCCACTCAACAACTGGCATGTTGTCAAACTTCGACAAATTTTAGCACTTTGACTACTTTGACAGGTTCAGTATCGTATTCAACAAGTCTAAACCTCAATGCAGCCGACTTTGACAACCCCGACAAGTTTCGCGCTCAACATACAGTATCTCTACATACATTGTTGACGTCGACGACTGTTGAACATCGGTAGAGTGTCTCTCTATCTTCCATTCATCTGCAACGGTTGAACTTCCGAACCGTTATCACTTCTTTTGTAACTGAACGTAACAAGTAATCACCTAAGCGTCTTAGCATTCTATATAAACATGTACACTATTGTATTATCAATCAATCAATCAATAGAAATTGGTTCGAATTCTTGCTTATTGTCTGTGTGCATACTTTATGTCTATATAGTGTGTTTCCTGCTTTATTTATTCTTTCAAGCTTCTGCCATAACAATGCTTGACTCATTTAGTCGAACCGTTGTCCCAACGTGCACCTAGGCACGAACTGGATCATTGAGTGTCTGTAAAAGGGTGGATTTACAAGAATCCCTTCATTATTTGAGTGATTCTTCAACTTCATTTTATCAATGGAAATATTAGATGGTGTTTGTAGACTTACTGAACATTCTAAATCTCTCCTATGTCGATGATACTCTCATGGTCAACAAGACCACCCTCACTCACATTTGAAAATGTGTAAAAGAATCACAAGACAAACTCGAATTCATACATATTGATTCATAAATCCAACATGATGAAAATCAGCATTCAAAACTTGTTCATGTTCAAAACAATCCTCTCTATGATCTAGTTCAACAGCCTGCACAAAATAACGCCACTTTATAATCACATAAGTAAACCATTGGCACCCCATCATAAGAGAAAGAAAATGAAGATCAAGATATGCATACAGAGGTTATGCATGTTCCTCCCAAGCCCATCATCAAACCTTGGGAAGAGACCAGCCATAACAAACACATAATCGGTCTTGGATACGACAAGGAAGTGGCAGTTGACATTCCCGATTTATCCAAGTTTATCTAGTTTCAGAGTGCAGGATTAGGACTCAATGAGAGTTCATATTAATCTAAATATATTCATAGTTTGACATGTCAAAGGGAGATTGCTAGGGTTTCGGTGAAGGTGAAGGCTATGGAGTAGGCTGTCAGAGAGAGGGTACGGCTGGTCAAGGCCTCTAGCTATGGCTAGGGGTCTGATCTAGATCGAGTGTTCTTCTTCCTCCAAGCCAGTTTCTGTCTTTATCCTACATCGTGGTTTCATGTTGGAAGGTGTTTGAATAGGCTGTTAGCATTCTATGACGGTGGCAGGCTGTTGGGTTTTTTTATGTTTGAAGAAGTCTGAAGGGTTTCTTGACTGCTACGGTTTTCCTTTCTGGCAGTAATGGAGAATTTGGACATTGTTGATTATTCTAGTGACAGGTTGGAGAGCTCTGACATATGGGATGTGCCAGGTGGAGGGGTGATGCAGCAGGTGGAGCAGTTATCGATAGAACCCCTTGTGGATTCCTATTCACACCTGCCTGATGATTTGTTGGGGAACTCGAGCTGGAGGGAAGCCAAAGTTTTCTTTTCCCGGAACCTAGGGTTTTCGACCTCAGTTTTTCAGGGAGGGTTCGAGGCAGTGGAGGGTTTTGATCAGGTGACAGCAGATGGGGTGGCTGGACAGGTTCTGCAGGGAAAGGGCTCAAGTGGAGGAACCTCGGAGGAAGAGTGGAGGGTGTCGTTGGATGTAGCAGAGCAGCGAGGGTTTGGATCCCCTAGAAGGGTCATCTCAACTGGATGTTTAGGGGACTCGGGTGATTCTGATGGGAGGCAAGCTGTGGATAGTGGTACATCAAAGAGACACCAGAGGAATTGGGTTAAAAAGAAGCAGGTTCGGAATTATGCGGTGGGAGAAGATTTAGCCTGGGATTGTGTGTTGAAGATGGAAAAGTGTACTCTGGTCGGGAGGGTTATGGGGAGAAATTTTGCTAAAAAGACCGTTCAGGACTGGGCTGCGGCTTCTTGGGGCAATCAGCTTGGTTACGTTCTGGTGGTTGAGATGTTGAACAGAGGTTGGTTTGCATTCAATTTGGCGAAGGAGGAGGACTTCAGATGGATTCAAAACCAAAGTTGGCATCTTGATCACTCACCTGTCCTTTTGAAACCATGGAACCCTCTATTTGATGCTAGCAAAGAAAGGGTGGATGTAATACCTATCTGGGTGAGAATTCCAGCGCTTCCTCTCCATTTCTAGGGTTTGTATCATTTCAGGCGGATTGGCGATATTCTGGGGACATTCTTGGAGGCGGATTTATCCTTCTTAGAAACTAATGAGAAGAAGGTAGCCAGAATTTTGGTGAATATAAATCTCAGGGAGGGTTTGGCTGAATCTATTAACCTGGAATGGGGGCCGGTGATCATCCCTCAATTACTGGATTACAAGAATGTTCCATTTCGATGTAGAAGATGTCATGTTTATGGGCATCCGGCTTCGGTCTGCACTTTGCCGGTGCACACCCTCAACGGTAGTAGAAGGAAAGGTGTTTCGGCTGCGCATGTGGGACCTTCTGAGAAGCCTGCTGTGTCCCCTGGTTCTGCACAGACCTCTGCGGATGAATTGGGCAGTGATCCGCCTAGTGAAGATTTGATTTATCCTAACCCTGTGGTGGACGATGGGCCTTCAGAACCGCCAACTTAGGCCTCTGTTCCGGGAAATGGTTTTGCTCCTGGGGATCATACTGGTCTGGGTACTCCCTCTTTTCCCCTTCTGTCTAATGTTAATTTTTTCTTGAATAATGTTTCCTTTCTAGGCTTCAATTGGGTAGAAGGATTGAGGAAGCTCTCCCTATCGGGTCAGTCTGGCCCCTCTTTGCCTCTTCCTGTGCCCTTAATCTCAGCTGAGGTCGTCCCGGGTTTGGGTACACATCCTGTTGCTGCTATTACCGCCTATGTTCCAAACCCACTACCTTCTATGGAAGAGCCCTCCTCTGCTGCCTTGGAACCATACCCTGAAATTCTTCCTGAGGAGTCCTGTCCCTCCCCTCCAGATTCTACGGACTCAGGATACTTTTTAAGATCTTGTAACAAGCCTTCTTCTGGGTTGGGTAAAAATCCCTCGACTGTGCGAAGAGGACGGGGCAGAAAGACAAATCTATTCAAGGCTCAGTCCAGAGCCAAGGAGGATCTTTTGGGAGGAAAACAACTATCGATTGAAAATGCCCTTAGAGCGGAGAAGGCTAAGAAGAAAGGTCGAATATGAAGCTCATGTCTTTCAATTGTCGGGGTCTGGCTGGGCCTGTCAAGAAATCAGCCTTCATTAGGGTGCTTACTCTTGAACACCCGGATGTGATTTTGCTACAAGAGAATTTAGGAGTAGGAGAGGTGATCCAAGAGAGGCTGGAAAGCTGGATACCTGGTTGGTCTTTTGTGACTTTAGATGCAAGAGGCCGTTCAAGGGGATTGGTGGTGGGATGGAAGAATTGTTGTGTGAAGTTGATAAATTCTTGGGGGACAGAGGCTGTGCTGGGTGTTGAGATTTTCTCTGAAGAGTTGGGGATTTCCCTTTCTGTGGTTAATGTCTATGGGCCTGACCTTAACAGAGCCCCGTTTTGGGATTCCCTGTTTCAAAACCCTTTGGTGAATGGTGGCACGGTTGTGTTGGGTGGAGATTTTAATTTTTCGATGGGGCATAATGAGGTTTGGGGTCCTCATGCCCAGGTGGATTCCTTGGCGGGTTATTTTGTTCAGAAATTGGTGGAGAAGGGTTTGCTGGATATTGAGCCTGTTAAATTAAAGCCTACCTGGAGAAACAATCGAAGTGGGGATGCTAGGGTGGCTAAAAGGATTGATCATTTCTTGGCAGTAGAGCAGTTGGTGGACAGATTCTTCTTAGTAAGTGTAATGCCCCTCCTATACCTGGGTGCCAATGTATGCAGAGATTGTTAGCAACAACCTTGTTAAGAAAGATTCATGCACATTGTAAACAATCGCCGAAAACAGTAGAATAGTAAGATGACAGTAACATGCTTTAACTAACTTTTACAATATTACTTTCCTGTATCGATCCAGAAAGTGGTAAGAGATTTTCCTCAGTTAATTCTCCATTGAAATAAAAGATACCACCACTCTTGGGTACTTGGATAATGAAAATTGAGCGTATTGCAAAATCAGCCTTTTCATTTAAAATCAGCCCTTCCCTTTATTTCTAATGCTCCATACTTATAATGATTATCAAGGGCCTTTCAGAATAAAAGTCTTCTCTCCTGCTAGACTGTGTATCGTCTTTATAAAGATTAAGAAGCAATCTTCCCTAAAGAGTCCTTCATAGACATAAAAGACTTCCTCACCATGAGAATAAATAAAAAGTAATTATACCAAAAGCACCTAAGATAACAATTGTTAAGGGCACTCAACTTGTGACATCCCGAATGAACTGGAATTTATCCTTGAAACTGTTTTTCTCTACTTCAAGGAGACTTAGTTACACCCATGGGATTAAGCTCATTCTTACATTGTTTGACCATAAATACATCCTTAAGGAACACCAAATGATAACATGCATATTCTTTATTTTTCCATGTGATCCTTATGCTACTTTGCATAACTCTTAAACCAACTTAAGTCATAAGACACTTTTCATACTACAAGCAAGGAATACAAGGAGGTTAACTTGACTGCCTCCATTTGTCACTTACTTTACAACCAGTTTATATAGGAGACATACACAATTACATGTAGATTATGTTCATTTATAATTTTCCATGAGTTCATTCTAATTACCTTGAGTTCTTGTCATTTCAGGATGATTCACTACTTGTCCTGCAAGCATTTCAATAATTCTTATACAATCACAACTAGGAGATCCTTCTCTATTCATAAGTTCTTCAATCATAGGCATGACAGATACAATGCTTTGTTCAACAATTTTAGTTATGCATGAACAAAACCATATCACCAATCTTATAGCAAGCATTGCTCTTCCACGCACAAACAAGAGGCAAAGGGGCAAGAATCCCCAAGGCGGTTTCATCCTTCGCATCCTTATTATGACTCCTTCCCTGCACTTCACAACTTAGCATTAAATATTCAAAGAGGAAAAATATAAACTCTTTATAAATGCAGCAAACCACTTTAACGACTAACATTAATAACTGGAAAACAAAACCAAATTAGAACTTCATTTTCTAAGTTAAAAGACTAGACCGACTGAAAGCTCGACTTCGACTTTCCACCCAACCAACTGACTCCGTCTGGCGTGCGTTATACCGCCTCGAGTCACCCCCGAGCTTGGGCGACGAACCCACTAAGGTAAGGAATGAAGTTAAAACCCTTCTGAGGTTCCATATACACAATCTAATGTTCCATATACACAATCTAATGTTCAACTACTCAGTGATAAAACATATTGCTAACTTGCACTTAACGAAACACATAAGAAGATATCGTTTACTCAAAAATGCTAGTACTTATACGGATCAATTACCCAATCTATCCTTAAATTCCTTTTCTCGTAGGTCATACATGGAATATATATAAAAGGCAGTCATACATGGAATATATATAAAAGACAGATATCGTTTACTAAAAAATGCTAGTACTTATACTGATCAATTACCCAATCTATCCTTAAATTCCTTCTCTCGTAGGTCATACATGGAATATATATAAAAGACAGTCATACATGGAATATATATAAAAGACAGATATCGTTTACTCAAAAATGCTAGTACTTATACTGAT
>LPNX010953832.1:138652-157206 GCA_001517045.1 Pseudotsuga menziesii
CAATTACCCAATCTATCCTTAAATTCCTTTTCTCGTAGGTCATACATGGAATATATATAAAAGACAGTCATACATGGAATATATATAAAAGACAGATATCGTTTACTCAAAAATGCTAGTACTTATACTGATCAATTACCCAATCTATCCTTAAATTCCTTTTCTCGTAGGTCATACATGGAATATATATAAAAGACAGTCATACATGGAATATATATAAAAGACAGTCATACATGGAATATATATAAAAGACAGATATCGTTTACTCAAAAATGCTAGTACTTATACTGATCAAATTCCTTTTATCGTAGGTCATACATGGAATATATATAAAAGGCATTTATAAGTTGTTCGAATCTACTCATGTAGTCATTCAGATGCATCGAATCAATTTCCAACTCCATTATATATGAGGTTCTATTGGTTCTGCGATTTGGCCCACACTGAGGCAACATATCAAGTTGATGGAGCCTATCAACTCGAAGTACAATGAATTTCCAATAACAATCTACTGGAATATCAATTAAAAAGGGAGATGTACTTGTTCATTCGATCTACAGAATATTCCATACATTATATTGGGGAATCGCCAAGTTTGGATCTGGATTGCGATTAGGTGCTCAATAACAAGCAAATGCAAGGCATAGCACACAGGACGGACATTCTGGAGTAGTGATTTTATTTTCAGCAGTTAGCATGCAGAGGATGACATACAGAGTGGATTTATCCATTCGACCTATGAAAATTCCAAATCAATGTTTCAAAGGTCACACCAGAATGGAATTCATATTAGAAATTACAAGTTCAATGAATACAAGCCACACATAGAGGATAACATGCGGGATGGACTTTCTGGAGTAGTGGCCTTGTCTTCAAAAATACAACATAGCATGTAGAGGATAACATACAACCGGATATTAACATCTATTTGATCCATAACGGTTCCAGAACAACATATTGGGGATCTCTTGAGTTTCGATCTAGGTTGTACAAGGAAATATGCAAGGCATACATATAGGATTGATTTTCTGGAGTAGCGATCTCATCTTTGGCATATACACTAAATGCAATAAGCGACATACAAATATGGCACTCTCGATCTGTGATTTTCACGTTCAGCATATTAACCCTATGTAATAAATAACATACAGAGATGGCATACTGTATATAGTGATTTCACATTCAACATATAAAACCATATGCAGTAAACCTCATACAAAAATGACATTCTGTATATAACGGTTTCTCATTCAGCATTTAAAAACCATATGCAATAAACATCGTATAAGGATGGCATTCTGTATAAAGCGATTTCACATTTAGCATATAAAACCATATGCTGTAATCCTCATACAAAAATGGCATTCTGTATATAACGGTTTCTCATTCAGCATATAAAAAAAACCATATGTAATAAACATCATATAAGGATGGCATTCTGTATATAGCGATTTCACATTTAGCATATAAAACCATATGCTGTAATCCTCATACAAAAATGGCATTCTGTATATAGCGATTTCACATCAACACCATGCAGATCGGACTGAAATAGATCTGGACTAGCGATTGCAAATCAATATTAATAAGGCCACAAACATTGATAAGCATATCGCCTATATATAATTAGCATGAATATAATCATTAAATACAATCAGTACGTCGGTAGCCACGTCATTTCAGATTTCGGGTTTGATCTATAAATTACGAGTGAAAGAACGCATAGGTAGAAAATCTAAAAATTTATATACAACAATAATAAAGAAAACCAAGTTAGCCAGAATGCTCTCAATAAAAACCACCAGGACATCAATAAAATACAAAACCAAGTTAGCCAGAATGCTCTCAATAAAAACCACGAGGACATCAATAAAATACAGCTGCAAGAACCTCTAGGTTCCCAAAATAATGAAATCATTCCCAAAATTAATCAATGCAGGTCAAACTGCACTCCTGGATGGAAAACAGAAACAAAACAAAATGCCAAAAAAAGTAACAATTACCACTATCTGCTTACACAGAGCTTCTGGATTCGGCTTGTTTTCCAAAGCTTTTTCCTGCGATCCCTGTTGTAAGCTTCTCCTACTTCCAAGAGGCACCCCCCCCGAACGAAATGCATTTCCCCTCTTTAAAAGGTCACGGAGTTTTCAAATTCTTCTCTTCCCATGCATGTGGGATAAACAAAGATTTCATAACCCGGCAACTAGCTTCACTTTTAGTATTTAACCTTTCTTAGCTTTTTCTTTACTTCACTTTTAGTATAAATTTATCCTTTCTAAAATTCATATTAGCTTTTTCTTCATTTGTAGTGCTCTTTCCATTTAACTAAATTACCCTTTCTAGAAGTGAAGAGCGCTTGGGAAAAAGTGGAACATCCCTGTTTTTTTTTTTTTTTTTTTTCTTTTTTTTAATATAAAGTTCTCAAAAACTACGCTTTACCATTTTATCCACACATTTAAAATTAATGCCAAAAACTACACATTACCATATTATCCACACATTAAAAATAATGCCAATTAATGTCCCATTCTCTTAGCTTTTACAAGCACACAACAATTTCTTCATTGAGTTTCTTAGTTCCCCTTTTTCCAGGAAGTCCTTTCCCCCTAAGTGGGTTCGTCGCCACTTATCGTTTTTAGTCGAAGTGAAGCTTTCAGTCGTTGACCTTATCATTTATAACCATAACTTGAAAGAGGTTTATAGTGGATACTTACAGTGATGCTTACTTACTCTGTGAGCTCTAGGTCGAGGTGGCGAGGGATGCTACAGTAAGACAATGGATGGGCAGTGGGGGACTTTCAGATCATTTTCCTATCTTTTTTGAAATCAAAAAGGGGCCCATCAACCCCCCGAGCCCTTTAAAATTCAATAAAATATGGCTTCAGGACGAGACTTTCAAAAACCTCTTTCTCTCACACTGGAACCATATTGTGGGGGGAAATGATAGATCGGCTACCATTCAGTTTGCAGACAATATTAAAAGACTTAAAGTGATTATCAAGGAATGGGCAGTAGCAAAGAGAAGCAAAGAAGAAGCCAAGCTAAAGAATGTATAAGCAGAACTACTGTTGATCTACGAAGGAGAAGGAGGTGGGTTTTCATCACAAGAGTCTAAGGAGGCTTTGACAAGGTTGGAGGGAAGGCGTAATACTCTTCTTTTGGAAAAAGAGGAAGCGTGGAGACTTAAAAGCAGAGCTATTTGGTTGGAATGTGGGGATGATAACACAAAAAATTTCCATGCTTATGCCAGAGGAAGGAAGGTGGCAAATACCATTTGGAGCCTGCAGGATGAGGAGGGTACTTCTCATGTATCCTTTGAAGAAAAGGCCAGATGTGGGGTGAATCACTTTCAGCATTTGTTCAAAGCCCCTCCACAGGCCTCAATAGAAGAGGTTATTAGACTGGCACAGATGTTTCCACGTTTTGTGGATGAGGCGGGAAATAGGGATCTCATGAAGGAAGTTTCGGAAGAAGAACTCAAGGAGGTTATGGGCAGCTTTCAGAAAGATAAAAGCCCAGGGCCAAATGGATGGACAATTGATTTTTTTCTGGATCTCTTTGATATTCTGGGGCAGGATCTTTTGCAGGTGATAGAAGATTCAAGGTCGTCTGGTTGGTTCCCGGCCAGTTTCAACTCCACTTTTATAGCTCTCATCCCAAAGTCAGATAATGCAATCTCTCTCAATGATTTCAGGCCAATCTCCTTGTGCAACTGTGTCTATAAGATTATCTCAAAAGTAATTGCTTTAAGACTGAAAGCTATTCTTTCAGACCAAATCTCTGCCAAGCAGTTTGGCTTTCTGGAAGGGCGTCAGATCCATGAGGCAATTGGGGTAGCTCAGGAAGGACTTCATAGTTTATAGACCAAGAGGCTGAAGGGGGCTATTCTCAAAATTGATCTTTCTAAGGCATATGACAAAGTCAGTTGGCTTTATTTGAGGTTGCTTCTAACCCATCTAGGCTTTGGCATCAATTTCATAAGATGGATTATGTCATGTATAACCACTGTTTCCTTTTCTGTGCTGATCAATGGAGCGGCCTCTCCCTTTTTTCACGCCGAGAGAGGTCTAAGACAAGGCTTCCCTTTGTCTCCGCTCCTCTTCCTTCTGGTTGCTGAAGGTCTAAGCAGGGCAATTAGAGCAGCCAGAGCTGAAGATCAATTCTCCGGGATTCAGATAGCTCCGAATTTAAATATTACACATCTACTCTTTGTGGATGATGTACTGATCTTCTGCTCTGGCACTAGAGGAGAGTCTAGAGTCCTTTAGGAGATCTTGGAACTTTTCTCAAAGGCCACAGGTATGGAGATTAATAATGGCAAATCTTCTTTGACTACTCATATGTTAAGACCGGAAGAGGAGGCTGAAATTACGAGGTTCTTTCCCTTTAATACAGCAGGCCTGGATGAAGGGCTAAAGTACCTTGCTTTCTCTCTGAAAGCAAATTTGTATCGGAAATAGGATTGGTTTTGGCTGGTTGGGAAGGTAGAGAAGCGACTAATGGTTTGGAGTCACAAGTGGCTTTCGAGAGCAGGAAGATTAGTGTTAGTTAAAGCAGTTTTGGAGGCAATTCCGGTATATTGGATGTCTTTATCCTGGATCCCGAAAGGGATTCTTGAAAGGATTAGGAGGATTTGTTTCATATTTCTATGGAGTGGAAAAAAGGAAGATCAGACTACTCCATGGGTTAATTGGAAAAGGATTGCAGTACCAAAAGGACTAGGAGGGTGGGGCCTTAAGGACATCTTTTTATTTTCAAAAGCCCTGGCTGCTAAGGGAGGGTGGAGGTTGGTGAAGTCTAGTAGTCTGTGGACTCGGGTGATAAAAAAGAAATATCTCCCTAGAGAGAGCCTTTTAGATTGGATCAGAAATCCCAGGAAATCTCACTTAGGGGGCTCAATGATTTGGAAAGTGATTGTAAAATCTTTTTACTTGATCGAAAACAATCTTGCTTGGGATGTGGGAAATGGGGAAAGTGTTCTGATTGGCAGGGATCCTTGGATGGGCAGCACTCATCAGCACCTTCTTCCTATTGATGTCATTGAGGCGTTAGGCCATAGAGGGATCACTACTCTTAACCAACTAGCAGATCCAAGGCCCGCTGGGCCGTGGATTCAATTCTGGAGAAGGGCCAATTCCTTAGGGCTGGGGGAACGAGAGACTGGATATATGGATCTTTACCTTAGGGAGCTGGAACGGGAAAATATATTACTTTCTGATCAAGAAGACTCACTGGTGTGGGAGGCTGATCCGGGGGGCGTTTCTACACCTAAGGCTGGGTACTTATTTCTAAGCGCAGGGGTGGAACAAAGGGAAGAATTCTGGTGGTGGAGGCCTTTGTGGAGGCTTAAATGTCTAGCAAAAACTAAGTTGTTTATGTGGTGTGTACTAAACAATAAGGTACCCACTTGGGATGTGCTTCAGAAGCGATCTTTCCAGGGTCCGGGTTGGTGTGTGTTATGTAAAAGGGAGCTAGAATCTATTTATCACTTGTTTCTTTCATGTTCCTACTCGACTGAAGTTTGGAGGGAAGTTTCCACTCTAGTTGGCTTCAATTTCCAGTGGGAAGGGGCTACAGTAGGGGCTGCTTGGGACTCTTGGTGGCGGAGGACACCACAAAAACAACATAAAATCTTACCTCTGCTGGTCATTTGGGGGATTTGGCTTGCACGAAATAAGGCCATTTTTAAGGACATTCCAAGTACTCCGGCTATCACAGGTGCTCTGTCTGTGGGCTTCTTTAAATCTTATCCGGAACATATAAGGGCTGTAAGAGAACGAAGGATTTTAGAGGTGGAAATAGACAGAACTGCTCCGTGGGCGTTTTTTGATGGGGCAGCCCAAAACAATTCTTGTGGAGGAGGCGCAGTCCTTTACTTAACTGAGTCACATTTTTCCGTTTTGGCTATGGGACTAGGGGGGGGCACAAATAATATTGCCGAGTTAATGAGCCTCAAGCTTCTTCTGATGTTTGCTTTAGAAAAAGGGTGCACTGAACTAAATTTTCTTGGTGACTCAATGAATGTAATAAATTGGATCAATCAGACTCAAGAGTGTAGGCATTTGAGATTAGCACATATTATCTATTCTATACGGCAACTCCTCCTTCGTTTTGACTCCTTTTCCTGCCGACATGTATACAGGGAAAACAACAAGGAAGCGGACAAAGCTTCCAAGGAAGGGCTCCGGCTGGCAGCGGGTACATGGATGGTAAAAGAATCCAATGATGGCAGATTGCAGGCATTTTACCATAGGCCATTCATAGAACATTACTGATTTTTGACAGGTCCATATGAACAGTATGTATCTGCGGTTTTTTGAAGAATTATATTTTGTTTTAAGACTCTATACAACAAATTTTGTAAACGATAGGATCTATGGAACCAAACATATTTTTGAAAGGCATCTGCGTATGCTCTCCTAGAATATATATTATAGAAGACTTTGCAGTCTCTCTAATGGAACCAATTTTTTGGTTATTGGAATTCACGTTTTAGTGAATCTTCATAATGTAATTTTGATCTCGAAAGATGAATGAAATTACGCTTTTTTTTCTTGGAAAAAAAAAAATTTTGACATGTCAACATTGTGATCGAGTTGGCCACATGTCAACATTGTGATCTTCAGACAGATGCTTCATTCTGAAGAAACCTACAAGAGAGAAGATTCAATACAGGTGGATCACTTCTTAACAATGGTCTTCAATATCCAATAAGATATATATGTCATACCAGAGAGTTCGTTCACAAGTATTGACACATCTTGTAGTTGAGAGATCTTCTTCTCCTCACATTGTTCCTAACAGGGGGGGAGATGAACGGTCAAAAATAAGCAAGCGAGAACAAGAGAGCCTGCATCAGATCTAAAGCCTTAATCCTTCCAAACTCAAAGTTGTACCCAGATCCATGACTATCTGCTTAGTAAAATATTGCATCAGATTATTCTAACCTTTCAAAATGTTCCAAGAACCTCTGACCCTTCAAACCAAGTTCCATAGTTTGTGGTCAGCTCAATACCACTCATTCATTAGAAGACATACAAATTCTGCTAACCTTTTATAATGTTCAAGGAACCTCTAAGGATTTAAGCCAAGTTGCAGAGTTTGTGGTCAGCCTTAAACCACCGTCATGGTTCATGATTTTGTAGTTGTTGAGATTGAGAGTTTGTAGTCAACTTAAAACCACCCATGTAGTAGAAGACTTCAGCTTTTGCCATCCCTCTTTGGTTTGTGGTCATCCAAAACCACCACTTAAGAGAGCACTTGTACTTAGTTGGAGAAGTATGCTTCTACTAACTTGCTTGACATAGTCAGATTGTCAAGTTGGAGATGTTCAGCGTTTTGCAGCAATCTTTCCCCAGATTCCAGCTCTCTTTTTCTTGGACTCATATACAACCCTTCAAATTTAGAGGATATTGTTAGAACCTAATTCGTTAGGAATAGGTGAAGACGAAAGGTCTTTGGGAGTCCAAGGGATAGCTTGGAAGTTGAATCCCAAGCATCAACTTCTCATGTGTTAATATGTACTTTTGCATAGCCGAATTGTCAAGTTTGAGATATTCAGCCTTTTGTAGCCATCTTTCTCCAGATTTCATCTCTCTTTTCTTGGACACATATACACCCCTTTGAATTAAGGGGGGGTTGTTGGAATCTAATATATATTAAATTTAGGTGAAGACGAATTGTCTTTGGGAATCCAAGGGACAACTTCGAATTTGAAACCCAATCGTCGCCTTCTCATGTATTAATATGTACTTTTGCTAATTAGAAGAGTGTGCTTTCACGCTATTCTATTGTCCTTCGTGGTTATCTTCTTGTGAGTATTTGGCTGTGTTCATCAATTTCTCTATTTTCCCAAGTGGGAAACCAAAAAAAAATGTAACGTTATGTTACCAAAAGTAAAACGTAATTAAAATATTCAATGTCGGTTCATAAAATAAATTAAATTAAATTAAAACATAATTTTAAATATCCATGTCGGCAGATAAAATAAAAATTTAAAATCGAATAAAAAGTTATTAAAAAATATGTGTTGGCTCATAAACTAAAATATAAAAATAAAAACCAACATAGGTCCATGCATCTATCAAGCACTGAGAGGAATCAAATTTCTTGTGGTGTAAATTTTTTCTGGACATGTACAAAATTTAAGATTAAAAAAAATTACACCTCAAGAAATTGGATCCCTCTCAGTACTTGATAGATGTGCGTTTAAGATGGATCTATGTTGGTTGTAAAAAAATAGAGAGCAATGTCTCTGGCATGAGCCAAACGGCTCAAACACATCGTGCCGAATTTTAAAAAAAAATGAAAATAGGCAAATTATTGACAAATTTTATATTGTAATCCACTGCAATTTTAAATAAATAGGTAAGAAACACTTTACGAAATGTCTTGTCAACTCACAAGGCATGGTCACCATGTACACAAAAAAATAAAGTTTTCCAACTTTTTGTACAATTGGAAAACTTGTCCAATCAACCAGTGAGTCAAAGGGTGAGGAATGTGATGTGTAAGGAGCACTGAAGTTGGTACAACCATACAATAATTTCTTGCACCAATGCTCTCTCTTCTCATAAAATGAAATTCAAAAATCAAATTACAGAGTAATTTTTTTATTATCATATTTCGATGTGCTTTAAAGTATACCACACGATGCACATGTTTCCCTTAAGAGAACCAATGATTGACACATTGTAAAATTCAATAAGTGCACTATTAACTAAAACACACCAATGTGTTTGTTCGACGTTACCGGATTGAGGAGTTTGTGGATATTTTTAAAAATACCAAATTATAATTTTTTCCATCCGCGATATCGAGGTGGAAATATTATATCATGTACTAGTGCGTTTGTTTATTTAACATGCACCATTCAAGTTTTAAAGAGTGTTAAAATTGAGAACCTATATTATTGCTTATTTAATCTAACCTGGGTGCTCCATTTATTATGGAGCACGAGTGCTTTATATCAATTATATTGCATTGTTTTAGTAATGAGAATAAGTTGCATCGATGCTCTATTTACAGTAGCACACAGGTGCATTTCCATGTATCTAATGAACTATTTACAATTGCATATATCTTTAAAATAAAAAACATGTCATTATCCATAAAAAAATTTGACATGACTCGTGTTTTTCAACATTATGTCCCAATGTGTTTTGTCATATTAAATGCATCGAAAAAATTATGCATTAAAATGAAAAAAAAATCATATTTTTTTCAATATCAAAGTATTTTGTCTTTGGTGCCTTGTAACCTATAATGCATTGATGTGTATTATAATATGACATGACTGGTGCATTATGTCCCATTTGTGTGCACCATTAATCAAACCTCTACTCGTCTACCTACGCTAGTGCAAGCAACCTTCTTTATGAACAAGCAAATAAGAGATTTTTTTGAAGAGGTCTCACAAATATCTCCACTACGTGTTTTCTAATTTGTAGTGACTAAATTAGCAACTAATGAATATAAATATCAACCAAATTTCAAATTATAAATTCACCGTTGTTTTTCGATTAATGTGTGAGGTTGTGTTTTTCCCCTGGATGGGGTGATAGGGATGAGTAATGGTGCCACCTGACATCCATATCAAGTACAAAATGTGTCATGACCTCCTCTGCTAGGTACAGGTGGTAGGCACAAGCAAGAGAACATACAAGGCAAGATACAAGGGAACACAAGGTATGTTAAATATCGTTTTGACCTGAACCACAACAAATAGTGAGTTTACTCCTCTTGTGGCTACTTGTGTCATGATGTTTATATAGAGAATGTTATTGTGGGCGATGGGAGGCCATGTGGGAGGCATTGGTGATGTGAATGCATGGCAAGAAACTTCCATTATGTGCTTAGATTTATCAACAGAGGGGTATGGAAACATTTATCAACACATAAAAATTTATTTGGAGTTTATGGGTTCGATTAGTGCACCTCTAGCTTGTTAATAACTCAAAGAAAGTGTCTAGGTTTGTCTTGATAATTAAAGCATGTGTGCCTTTTAGCCTAGGCATTATTATTAGTTGTGAATCCATCTTGTTGTTAAGTATGAAGCCAAGCTTTGTCCCATTTCAAACCATCCACCTCTGTGTTGTTGAGTCCCACTTATTCACTCACTATAATGACAAGCCTAAGCATATGACTATAGGATTTCCAGAGGAACTAGAGTAGGTACACAAACCATATCCATGAAAGAAGCAATCGAAGCTAAGGCAATCCTGTAGTTATCATAAAGGACATTGAGAGAAATGAGGCCTAGGTAAAAATAGAAACAAAATACACCAGCAAGGAGGATATTGAGAATGAGATGCATCCTTGGGTTCAAGATACCAATGCCACCAGATCTACGGAAATAAAATATTTCAAATTAGTTGCCTTATATTGGCAAACGAAAGCTCTCTTAGGGAAAGCCCTGATGGAAACCAAAACTAAGTACCATGAACTTATGATGCAATTGGGCGAGGCTCAAGGTGAGATCAAGCATTTGGATAACAAACTTAACCTCGTCCTCAATGGCACTACTAGGTTGGAATTCATTGAAAAGACTCCCAAGACTACTCTTAAAAGGTGCCTACTATTTCACTCTTCAATAAAACCGCTACAAACTAGTTTGGCTTCCTACAACCTTTGTGTCTTACTATTGTTATAGTTGGAGTCTAGTTTTGTCTAGAAAGTCAATGTTTGGTCAAATTTGTTATAACATATAATTGGTTAATCTCTCTTTAAGTTTTTATGTAATTGGTTAATCTCTCTTTAAATAATTGGTCTATGACAATATGTCATTATGCTCCTGTTATGCTTTCCTTATATGCAAGCTTTCATGTGAATTCGTTCCCGTTGTTCTGTAATTATATGATGTGCCCTACTATTTTAATCCGTTAATATAATTCTCTCTAGTTTAGCAAACAAAACGATGTGTGTCATGGACATTAACACGAGGGTAAGCTTTCATGGGACTTAAACCAAAGCTAATGTATGCTTTTTTTTTAAGTTAAAATGAAAATAGAAATATAAAAAAATAAAAAATAAAAATCATTAAATAAGTAAGAGTATATGGATATTGGTACTATTCTGTTAGTTAAAGGTTCAACCTCTAAGTTTTGTTAAGTTTTTATGTGAAACTTACTCAGTGTTCAAAAGGTAAAAAGTACCTTACTATTACAAGATTACAAGCTAATAGATTGATCGTTGAATGGCTTATTTTATTTTTTTTCAGAGGAAAAAATACGAGTCTTTGATATTCATTAGAATCAAAAGACATATTATACATAAATCAACTATCTAGTCAGATAGAAACAAGAAGAGACCTCTCAGCATATAGACATACAATTCCCCTACCAGTAATCCATCCAAACAGAAAAACAAAAAAAAGTCTGATCATAGCAGACTTTTGTCATCATCCCTGATATATCAGGTCAGAAATATAGAGTATATCGGAGGTGATCTCAAACAGACATTCCTGAGCAAAACTTGCTGGCTGAAAATCTCATACATAACAGACAAGTAAGAATAAATCAAATGCTGAAAAACAAATGGGAATCGGCAGCTAAAAAAGCACAAAATGGCCCTGTTCTATGACCATTCCATCCAATGTTTCAGAGAATGTACCATATCCCATATCCAAATTCAAGGCCTGTTTAGAGAGGTCGTCTGCCAGCGAATTATGCTCTCGGAATATATGCTTGAAGATCACCGGAGGGTCAAGATGGAGCATATTTCTTATATCGTCGCACCAATGCCTCAGAGAAGGAATATCAAGGGCAGAAAGTCTGTTGAGCCATGAAATAATAACCATAGAATCTCCAAATATCAGGTGAATGGGAAGACCCATTATCAAACTTACTCTTAGAACAGCCCAGAGAGCCAATAGTTCCACTCTTGTATTCGTGCTGCATCCACAGCCCAATGAGAAACTAAAAAAATGGTTATCATTCAGAAAGATCACAAATCTTGCACCTCCTAATTGATTTGCAGCAGGCCCATCAAAAAATCCACATGGAAATACCTTCAGTGGCTTAGGACCTATAATCCGGTTTTTATAGATTTTTTGAGGAACGGGATATAGGTTTAGAAAGCTCTCAACCCTGGAGATAAGAGAAAGAAGAGAAGGCTTCCAATTTTCAAAAAGACATTTATTCCGGCTAATCCAAATACACCAAAATATAAAAAGGGGCAAATGTCTGAAAGTAGCAGAGCGTGCAGTAGTGTTGTACCAATGCACCAGAAAGGAAGGGACAGAATTGAATATGGTAGAAGAGAACCCATACCGAGCTGCAAAATAAGAGAATATATCACTGAAAAGGTGCAAACCAAGAATAGATGCTGGATATCCTCGATATTCTTCGCACATAGAACACAACGGCTCGGACCTTGAAACCCACGGGAATGAAGCTGCTCCCAAGTAAGAATTCTGCCTTTTTCTAATAGCCAGATGAAACAGGCTATTTTCGTAGGAATATTAAGAGTCCATAGAATATCAATTACAGGGTTTCGATCCTCAGAAATACTGATCGATGAAATGCAATCATATCCTTTAGCTGCACTTATAGTGCCCACATAGTTGCTATGTGACCAGAGAAGGGTATCACCCAAATCTTTAAGGCGAATTCTGTTGTATTCCAGCCCTCTAATATATTTATCCCAAAGATATTTCCAATCTCCACACAGATCTAGTTCCTCTGCTGTAAACCAGTAACCAGCAACAAAGGATGTTTTATTCCTTGCTTGAGCTAAGGTGCATATCCCATAGTCTTCTAGATACGCTCTTAAGTCTCCAGGGAGAATAAAAGAGTTGCCCAAACCAACTACAGGATCCACTCGCAGACGAATATCTGAGCCATTGCCAACTTGCCAAAGGATACCTTTACCAATCCAAGGCAAAGTTTTTAGGAAGCCTTTCCATATAATCGAGGCATTTTGCACTAAGAAACATTTCTCTCTAAGCCAAGCATGCAGGGGCAGCTTCTTCAATATATTTTACAGAGAGGAGTTGATGCCAGATGCCATCGCTGTTTAGAGCAATCCAGAAGCTCTTCATTCTCAAAGATAAGCTGAAACTAGGGAGATGCTTGATACCCCAGCCACCTAGAGAGGTAGGTCGAGCAAGTAGATGCCAGTCTACGAGGTGGAATTTTTTTTTCTGTGCTGAGGAGCCCCAAAGGAAAGAGAAAATCAGTTTTCTGAGTTTATCTAAAATTGAGGATGGAATCGGAACAAGGGCCATCCAGAAGACAGGTATGCTCGAGAGAACAGAACGAATGAGGACAAGTCGACCTCCCATGGACAAGAGCCTATTAGTCCAATGAGAGATACGCTTCTCAAATTTAGAAATAAGCCAATGTCAATCCTTGACCAGATAACCCAAGGGCTTGAGGAAGTAACCAAGATAGTTGAAACCTTGGTTAAGATGAGCAAATCTGTACGATAGGAGGCCAGTGATTCTGCCAAGGAGGACATCATCCAAGTCATTATGGAGAAAACATGATTTATTCATATTGATGCACATGCTAGAGGCCTCACAAAAAGTGTCAAGTAAAACTTTGAAATCAATCCATTCCTCAAAAGAACCCAAGCCAAATAAAATCACATCATCTACGAATAGTAAATGAGTGAGGGAGAGCTGTGACGAAATCTTGATCCCTTTTATTTTACCATTTCTTTTAGCATCTTCAATCAGAAGGCTAAGGCCTTCGATAACCAGGATGAACAACAGAGGGGACAATGGACAGCCCTGCCTGATTCCACGTGAAGTCAGAAAGAAGGTAGAAGGAGATCCATTTACAAGGACAGCAAAATTTGCAGATGTAATGCAGCCCATTATCCAGTTCACCCCCACAAGAGGAACCCCAATTTGAATAAGTAAAAGATGGATGAAAGTCCAATTAACCCTGTAAAAGGCCTTTGTCAAATCCAACTTGAAGATGAGAGCACATCTCTTCTTTGTTTTGACAGAATGAAGGGCTTCCTGTGTGATGGCTATGGGCTCAAGGATCTGACGATTCTTTAGGAAGCCGAATTGCTGAGGCGATATAGAAGAGTCCAAGAAGGGTTTGAGTCTCAGGGCTGCTACTTTTGAGATCAGCTTATAGCAAAGATTACAGAGGGAAATTGGACGAAAGTCAGTGAAAGAGACAGGATGTTCTACTTTAGGGATAAGTGCTAAAAAGGTGGAATTAAGGGAAGAGGCCACACTACCCATTAATCTTGAGGATTCCACCATATTGACAAGGAGAGGTCCCAAAAGATCAGAAAAAATCAGGAAGAATTCGACTGGCCAGCCATCAGGGCCTAAGGCGTTATCTCTTTTGAAAGTTTTAAGGGCCCTCTCTACTTCCGAGAGAGTGACAGAACTAGTGAAAGCCACTTTTTCTTCCTTGCTGATATAGGAAGGAAAAAGACGAATAACCTTGAGCTAAGCAAAAAGATTTGTCAAATGATCATCAGCAAAAATATTTTGAAAGTAGCAAATCCCAAGAGATTTGATGCTCTGATCATCCGAAACCCAGGAGCCCTCCTCATCTTGTAAACTCCAGATGGCATTATGGTTTTTTCTGGCTGAAGCTATTGCATGGAAATATTTGGTGTTGGCATCCCCATTCACAGCCCATGTAACTTTGCTTTGAAGTCTTGCAGAGTACAGCTCATGATCCAAAAACTTTTGTAGATCAGCTTTAAGTGAATTCAGTCTACCTTGCTGTTCATTATTTAATATCGCAGATTGAGTAGAATGAAGAATATAACATATTTCATCCTCCAAGTAGACAGATTTTTCTTTCATCTTTTGTGATTCCACTTTTGTCCAAGACTTCACTTATTCTTTTAGCAAGCGAAGTTTGAACGAGAGATCATTCATAGCATCCATTTGGTCAATCAAACGGGTAAGCGGCCATTCAGTTCGAATCGTATGGATAAAATCCTCATTCCCTAACCAAGATTGATTGAATTTGAAGGGAAAAGCACAAGGGTTCTGTTGATTCATCCATTCAAACAAAACAGGGAAATGATCAGATATCCCACATCTGTGAGCCCAAACCCTATGTCTGGGAAGAGAGCTCATGAGCTGATTTGATAACAAAAAACAATCAAGTCTTTTGGAGATGCCTTATTCCCCCATCCTACCATTCCTCCAAGTAGGTCCTGCAGAAGAGGGGGCCACATCCATTAATTGATGATCAAAGAAGAGCTTGGAAAAAAAAGGTCCCAAGGGATCAAGTTGAGCTTTTTTGCCCCAAATCTCAGAGGCATTTAAAGTTAAGTTCAAATCACTAGCGAGGATAAGGTTTGGTAACGAGAGAAGACCGCCAGAAGCCACGGCATTCCAGAAGGAATCACGGTTAAGATAAGGGCCATAACAATTTAGGATGGAAAGAGAGAAAGTCGAGCCACGAACAAAGCTTTAAGCAAAATACCAGCAAGAGTATGATAAGCTTTACATTTGAGGAGCTTCGGATTCCATCCAGAGAGAATTCCTCGTGAGAGACCATTGGAACTAAGGGCACAAAATTCCCATCCTGGACACAGCTTGGAAAAGGCAAAGGGCTGGGTAAGAGCTGGTCATGGTCTCCTGAAGGAGAACGATATCAGGTGAGAGAGGCACTAAAAGATGATGGAGGCATTTTTGTTTGGATGAGCCTCCCAAACCTCAAACATTCAGGAATAGGATACGCATCATGTATCAAACTGAAGAGGGGTCGAAGCTCTAAGGGCCCTTTGAGATGAAGTGGGAGGCTTACGCGCCGCATTTTTTAGTCTAATTGATAAATGAGGTTGAATGGCTTATATCCACACAACAACTATTAAAAACACTACTATAAGGTGTGTATTGAACTAGGCTTACCACCATCCCATCCATTTGGGATCCCATTACCACTTAATATGACTTTTGTTTAAACTTTGACCAACTTTTTAAAAGTTTCAAGTAGTGATAGAATTAAGAAACCACCTTTCTCCTAGAGGGCATTCAATAGCTTGCAGGGCGAAACTAATGCCTCGGGGTTTTAAAAGATGATTGAGACGCATACAAATTGACCTTGAATTGTGCATGGAGATTTAAGATGATTGAGACGCATACAAATTAACCTTGAATTGTACATGTACAAACAATGTACGTTAAATTTTAATGCAAGACAGTTGATTCTACCCAGAAGGCTTACGTAGTGGGATATGCGTTCACCAAATCGCCCCGTTTTCTTTCACCCGGATTCTCACAAAACCACTTCATAACCCAGCGCTGTCGTTGTCACGACCCCACTGCCAGGCCTGACATGTTGATGTCCATATCAAACTGCATATCTGGTCGCGTCACTATTCAGACACCGTGTTTACGAGGCGAATTTGAATTTTGAATTTCAAATGCCAGGGCTCCACGAATGGTTCCTCACACCAATTCCCTCCATTCTCTCCCATGGCAGAAGACGCTATCCTTCCATCAAGGATACCTCCAAAAACTCGCGGTTGTAGTTCGAATCCTGCACAATGTGCAGAGGAGGAGTGCCTTCTGGGCTTGCAAGTATTTTTAGAAGGAAATGCGTGAAAGTATGCTGGAGAGATTCTCTCCATACTACGGCTTTGATGAAGGCGCTGAGCATTAAGGTATATGAACTTAATAATCTTAACGTATGCATTCTTTGTTGTTATTTGCATAATGATCGCTTCTGCTGCAGGTATCTCTCAGTCTCAAGATATGTGTCATGAGTTTTTTTTTTCAGGAGTTTACATCCAGAAATAACATCTCTCTGCCATGTCGTCTTATCCCAGCGCTACAAGGCGTTCTTGTCATCCTATCCCAGTGCCACAAGGCGTTCTATTCATACCCAATTAGATCAGAAATTGGATGGGGTTTGGTTTCGGGACTGAGGTTTTGTTAGGAAAATGCCAGAGAATTAAATGAGGAGACAAGATGTTTTGCTAAGAAAATGCCATAGTTTGGATTCGACAGACTTTTCCTTCTTCCTTGCCAGTGCGTGGAAAGTTCATAGAACACTGCAACATCTCATGAGAGATACCTTCCCACTTTGCCATCCTTTTTTCCCTTATATATTAACACTCACTAGCACATGAATCCATTCAAATTTTGAGCAATATTATTCAGTGTAATTATTTGAGTTTGGGGCAGATGAGATTTCATTTCTTGGGTCATCGTCAATTTATCGGATCATCCGGATAAAATCAAAGAGCACAGCTGATAAGTCTGTTCTGGTAGGTGTTTATGTGTATTCCAAAATGCTGTATTGGGTTAACTATTGAGCTCTCATTCTTACTCTCCCTCTCAGGGGAAGATTAGTTGTGGAAATGGAATCCGGTAGTCTTTTCTTCACGTTTACCACTCTGTTGTTGCAGCCTGCCTATCCATGATTTTTGCTCTAGCCTTGGCATTCATAACAGAAACCCATCTGGATTTCATGCAAAGCATTTTAGTACAAGCGATGAAAATATAGAAGGTGGACGCAGCTTTTGTTAATGACTGTAACTTCCATCCATTAACGTTGTTACAATTTGGAGTAGCCGGAGGGCAACATTGTCATTTTATATTTTTGAGATTCACTCTGTTTTATTTGTTCCATTTTGGTTCAGATCATTTGCCCAATAATTCTCTCACAAAGACGTCTATACATTAGAATTAGTCTAATTTCTAGTTTCATCCATTCATCGGACCGAAATAAATTTGGGAGAATGATGTTTGATATGAAAAATGGTAATTTTTAATATATATTTATAAACCTTATGCCATTTTACCTCAATTTTGATTATATTTATATATATATATTATTTGTTGAAATTATATAAAATGATAAAAATTCAATTAAGATTTCTGTTATCATCTTTATTAAGTAAAATATACTTTCAATTACTATATATTATTTATTAAAATTGATAAAAAATCAAGTTGGGTTAAAAGCAAGTTATATATATATATGGGGATAAACATCTAATAAGATTAACATCTTTATTAACTAAAGAATAATTTCAATTACTATTAATCAATATCAATTATTTTTAATTATTTATTTTAAGGTGAAAATGTTTACTTAATTTATTTAAAATTCTTTATTAACTAAAGAATAATTTCAATTACTATTAATCAATATCAATTATTTTCAATTATTTATTTTAAGGTGAAAATGTTTACTTAAAATTTATTTAAAATAGGACTACTATTGAGAAGTTTCAAAGCCATAGCACTAAATTAATATTAATTAATTTGTTAAGACATGTTTAACCAAAAATGGTAATGGTTATTTTCTTTTTCGCTAGAAGTAGAAATGTCAAAATCCATAATGGAAAAATGTTGTTAAAACAAATAGTTACCACTTATTTTTGTTATTTCTAAGTCTCATTTGGTGTATGACTTATATTTTAACCATTTTATGATGACTTTGAAGAGTTTTATAAATGTGTGAAAAAAACAATAGTAATTGAATCTAATAGAAAAAAATATGAATTGGGGCATTATACTTGGCTTTATGATGATAACAAATGAGAACATTACAAATATTTGGATGGCTAGGTATATAGAATGAACATCTTTCATGAAGAAAGCTAATATGACTTGG
>LPNX010953832.1:163598-365666 GCA_001517045.1 Pseudotsuga menziesii
CTCTTTATCTATCTTCCCCCAGCCCCCAAACACACTAGCTCCACATTGGTTCTCTCTCTCTCTCTCTCTCTCTCTCTCACACACACACACACACACCTATGACTCTCCCTACTACTAACCCCTCTCCCCTTCTCTCTTGCTGTCCTTAACCCTTAGTTACCCCTTCTCTCACTCTCTTTATTCCTTTCTCCACTTACCCCAATCTCCTCACACCCCCCTCTGTCTCTACCTTTAACCCATTAACACCCCTCCTCTCTCTCTAAATCTCTAACCCTGAACAAACCCCCTCTTTCTATCTCTTTCATACTCCCCATACCTCTGACCCCCTCATCTCTATGTATCTCCTACTATCCCTCGCCTTAACCCCCCCTCTATCTTTGTTTCTCCTAATCCCCCTCATCCTGCCATTAACCCCCTCCCCCCTCTTTCTCTCTCTCCAACACCCATCCCCCTTTAACTCTAATCACTCTAATCACCCTACTCCCCAAACCCCTAAGCCCGTCAATCTCTCTCTTTCTCTCATACTGCTCTCTTTCTTTGTCTTCCCCCTTCCCCTCATTCTCTATCTTCCTTGTAACCCTTGCTAATATTTAGTGTCATTCTATATATACCTAGCCATCCTATCGTCACCAAGCTAAGTATGACGCACCAAGTCATATTAGCTTTCTTCATGAAAGATGTTCATTCTATATACCTAGCCATCCAAATATTTGTAATGTTCTCATTTGTTATCATCATAAAGCCAAGTATAACGCCCCGATTCATATTTTTTTCTATTAGATTCAATTACTATTGTTTTTTTCACACATTTATAAAACTCTTCAAAGTCATCATAAAATGGTTAAAATATAAGTCATACACCAAATGAGACTTAGAAATAACAAAAATAAGTGGTAACTATTTGTTTTAACAACATTTTTCCATTATGGATTTTGACATTTCTACTTCTAGCGAAAAAGAAAATAACCATTACCATTTTTGGTTAAACATGTCTTAACAAATTAATTAATATTAGTTTAGTGCTATGGCTTTGAAACTTCTCAATAGTAGTCCTATTTTAAATAAATTAAGTAAACATTTTCACCTTAAAATAAATAACTGAAAATAATTGATATTGATTAATAGTAATTGAAATTATTCTTTAGTTAATAAAGAATTTTAAATAAATTAAGTAAACATTTTCACCTTAAAATAAATAATTAAAAATAATTGATATTGATTAATAGTAATTGAAATTATTCTTTAGTTAATAAAGATGTTAATCTTATTAGATGTTTATCCCCATATATATATATATATATAAAACTTGCTTTTAACCCAACTTGATTTTTTATCAATTTTAATAAATAATATATAGTAATTGAAAGTATATTTTAATCTTGATTGAATTTTTATCATTTTATATAGTTTCAACAAATAATATATATATAAATATAATCAAAGTTGAGATAAAAGGGCATAAGGTTTATAAATATATATTAAAAATTACCATATTTCATATCAACATCATTCTCCCAAATTTATTTCGGTCCGGATGAATGGATGAAACTGGAAATTATTGGGCATAAGGTTTATAAATAATTTCAACAAATAATATATATATATATATATATATAAATATAATCAAAGTTGAGATAAAAGGACATAAGGTTTATAAATATATATTAAAAATTACCATTTTTCATATCAACATCATTCTCCCAAATTTATTTCGGTCCTGATGAATGGATGAAACTAATTGTAATGTATAGACATCTTTGTGAGAGAATTATTGGGCAAATGATTTGAACCAAAATGGAACAAATAAAACATAGTGAATCTCAAAAATATAAAATGACAATGTTGCCCTCCGGCTACTCCAAATTGTAACAACGTTAATTGATGGAAGTTACAGTCATTAACAAAAGCTGCGTCCACCTTCTATATTTTCGTCGCTCGTACTAAAATGCTTTGTATGAAATCCAGATGGGTTTCTGTTATGAATGCCAAGGCTAGAGCAAAAATCATGGATAGGCAGGCTGCAACAACAGAGTGGTAAACGTGAAGAAAAGACTAACCGATTCCATTTCCACAACTAATCTTCCCCTGAGAGGGAGAGTAAGAATGAGAGCTCAATAGTTAACCCAATACAACATTTTGGAATACACATAAACACCTACCAGAACAGACTTATCAGCTGTGCTCTTTGATTTTATCCGGATGATCCGATAAATTGACGATGACCCAAGAAATGAAATCTCATTTGCTCCAAACTCAAATAATTACACTGAATAATATTGCTCAAAATTTGAATGGATTCATGTGCTAGTGAGAGTTAATATATAAGGGAAAAAAGGATGGCAAAGTGGGAAGGTATCTCTCATGAGATGTTGCAGTGTTCTATGAACATTCCACGCACTGGCAAGGAAGAAGGAAAAGTCTGTCGAATCCAAACTATGGCATTTTCTTAGCAAAACATATTGTCTCCTCATTTAATTCTCTGGCATTTTCCTAACAAAACCTCAGTCCCGAAACCAAACCCCATCCAATTTCTGGTCTAGTTGGGTAGGAAAAGAACGCCTTGTAGCACTGGGATAGGATGCCAAGAACGCCTTGTAGCGCTGGGATAGGACGACATGGCAGAGAGATGTTATTTCTGGATGTAAACTCCTGTAAAAAAAAACTCATGACACATATCTTGAGACTGAGAGATACCTGCAGCAGAAGCGATCATTATGCAAATAACAACAAAGAATGCATACGTTAAGATTATTAAGTTCATATACCTTAATGCTCAGCGCCTTCATCAAAGCCGTAGTATGGAGAGAATCTCTCCAGCATCCTTTCACGCATTTCCTTCTAAAAATACTTGCAAGCCCAGAAGGCACTCCTCCTCTGCACATTGTGTAGGATTCGAACTACGACCGCGAGTTTTTGGAGGTATCCTTGATGGAAGGATAGCGTCTTCTGCCATGAGAGAGAATGGAGGGAATTGGTGTGAGGAACCATTCATGGAGCCCTGGCATTTGAAATTCAAAATTCAAATTGGCCTCTTAAACACGGTGTCTGAATAGTGACGCGACCAGATATGCAGTTTGATATGGACATCAACATGTCAGGCTTGGCAGTGGGGTCGTGACAACGACAGCGCTGGGGTTATGAAGTGGTTTTGTGAGAATCCGGGTGAAAGAAAACGGGGCGATTTGGTGAACGCATATCCCACTCCCTTACGCTACACCTAAATGTACAAGTAGTTTTCTCGTCTAGTTTAAGTCAATCTTAATTTCTTGACACCTAAATGTACAACTAGTTTTCTCGTCCAGTTTAAGTCAATCTAAATTTCTTGACAATCCTGTCTGGACTTTATTTATGTCGTTGGACAAGCGGAATTTATTTATGTCGTTGTAGGATGAATTTTCTTTGTTTTAGGTTGGTTTTTACTATTTTTGGTTATTAATCTTTTTTGAATTTTTAAAACCTTTAAAATAATGCTACATCTTACAGAATATTACAGAATATGAGTGTTGAGTTTTTTTTGTGTCAACTGATTTTATTTATATCCTTAAAATAACTCAACAAACAACAAAAATTACAGATTTTATAGATTAAATTCACCGTATTCCTACCAGAAATCAACCTAAAGAGTCAAAATCAGCCCTAGTTAGACAACTCCATTCACCATACTGTGAAATACTATGAAAGACAAGATAAGCTGTTGTTGAAGCAAAAGATCATTAACTAAACCATGAAACATAAGCTGTTGTTGCATTGTTGAAGCTAACTGTGCTTACGTTTTGATTATTATTTTCATAAAAGGTAGTTTTGAATTCGTATAAATTTGATGATAGTTTGATAGACATAATAACAATAATAATCAGATTAGGATTGAACCGACGGAGTAGGTGCAAGCTTGCCCACGTGTGACGAACATGAATGTTATTAAGAAATATTAAAGCTTACAGTCGTTGCCACCTTCCTGCCATAAATTCAATCTGCCCATCTAACTGCTAATTGCAGGTGCACCATTTCCAATTTCATGGCCTATTGTGCTTGTCTCTTCGAGCCTTAAAGCTCTGTCTCGATGAGTAGGTGATCCATGGCAGGAGCTTGAAGCCAAAACAGACAAGTCTGACCGCACGTCAGATTCCACATATATTGTTCATCGACAGTCGGGGGTTGTTAATGGAGTGTAGGGTTTCATCAATGACGGACGCCTATGTTGATACTAATTATCTTCATATGAATCTCAAAGGGAAAATGTCCATATGAATCTCAAAGGGAAAATGTCAAGTTGAACAGAGAACTAGCGGTTCCTAGACAGATAGCAGAGATGAGCAGCAACAGTAGCTTCATTGATGCAGAGAATGTGAGTAACGTGGGAATAGGGTATGGAATAGCCATTGCAGTTGGGATTTTGATACTGGTTTCTACAATCATCTTGGCATCTTATGTGTGCGTGAGAGTGCAGGGAAGAGGTCATATGAATGGCAATGGGATGGCCAACAGTGCAACTGTAGTTCCTCATTCCTCCTCTTCCTTTGTTCATGAGGAAACTGCCATTAGTATTGGAGAAATTATTTACAGTGGAGAATGGAGCTCTCCATACATGGGAGCAGGGTCTGGTCTGGACCAGAAGACAATAGACTCGTATCCGAAGATGGTGTTCTCCAGACACCAGAAGCTGCCTCGTAATTGTCGGGATACATGGTGCTCTATTTGCTTGGGAGATTATAAATATAAGGAAGTCTTGCGTTTAATGCCCGACTGCCGCCACTGCTTCCATGCGTCCTGTATCGATGCTTGGCTCAAGCTGAATGCCTCCTGCCCTCTCTGCAGAACGTCGCCATTGCCGACTCCTCTTCCCACGCCCCTTTCCGAGCTTGTTCCCCTTGCCCGTTGACATAAGAGACACAGTGACAATTAATAATGCACGTAAGTTAGTCATCTAATATAATTTATTAGGGTTTATGTTCAGATTAAGCTGGGGATGAAAGGGGTGTCATCTAGGTGAGTTTATTAGGGTTTCTGTTCAAATTTCTGGGGATGAAAGGTGCGTCTATTGATGCACGCACTGTACAGGACAAACAAAGTTAAGCTGTGGGCGTGGGCGTTGGATAAGTCAGTAAAATTTCATATGTTTTCTTTCCTTACTGTGTATTAGAATAGTTTTTGTCTATGTAGTTTGGATTGAATTTCATAAGTTGTGTCACATTTTATATTCAATCTTACCTGGGAATTATGAATCATCATGGACGATTACTATTTCTGGAGAATGGTATTAAAAATACAAGGTGTAAAGATTCAGAATGGTATTAAAAAGAGCACGTGTAAAGATTCCATCTGAAGATAAATTTATTCATTTTTTACATTAGCCAGAGATTTTTTTAAAATATTTTGAAGATAAATTTATTCATTTTTTACATTAGCCAGAGATTTTTTTAAAATATTTTGTTGGTTTTGCTTTAAGATAGAATGCTGACTTTATAGCATCTTAGACATGGATTTTTATAAGTTGTCTCCTATTGGCGATGGTCCATCTTAATTGGGATTTATGAATCGTCATCTCATACTGCTATGGACGATGCAGGAGAGTGGTATTAAAGGTAACCAGGTGTAAAAGATGTAAAAGATGACAGAAGATAATTTAATTCATTTTTTACTTTAGCCATAAATTTATTTTTAAATATTTTTTGGGTTTTACTTTATATAATTTTATATCCATGTGCATGTTCCAAAAGAAACTACATGTGTTCTACTGTCTCTGTGGGGAGAGTATCTCAGTTCCACAGCGTATCTCAGTTATTGAAGTATAATAATATAAGCTACGGTGTGTGTGGGGAGAGTATCTCAACATAAATCGTCATCTCAAACTGATATGGACGATCCAGGAGAGTGGTATTAAAGGTAACCAGGTGTAAAAGATGACAGAAGATAATTTAATTCATTTTTTACTTTAGCAATAAATTTATTTTTAAATATTTTTTGGGTTTTTCTTTATGTAATTTTATATCCATGTGCATGTTCCAAAAGAAACTACATGTGTTCTACTGTTCTACCGTCTCTGTGGGGAGAGTATCTCAGTTATTGAAGTATAATAATATGAACTACAGTTTGGGTGTAAAAGATGACAGAAGATAATTTAATTCATTTTCTACTTTAGCAATAAATTTATTTTTAAATATTTTTTGGGTTTTTCTTTATATAATTTTATATCCATGTGCATGTTCCAAAAGAAACTACATGTGTTCTACCGTCTCTGTGGGGAGAGTATCTCAGTTATTGAAGTATAATAATATGAACTACAGTTTGTGTGGTGAGAGTATCTCAGTTATTGAAGTACAATAATATGAACAGCTTTCTAGGTCACCATGGGATTTATGTAATTGTTTGTATGTGTGGATATATATTATTTTTCTGTGTTATTATATAATAAAAAAAATTATCTTTTTATGTATGGGTTGTGTTAAGAAAAAGTTGGATGCTTTGGATGCTTTATAGTCATAATAGTGAATTGTTTGCATGCTTATGTAATAGTGTATTATTTTGTTTGCATTGTGTATTTATAGTTGTATATGTTAATAAATTACAACTATTACTCTTTTTAGTGCCTTGTAAGGTTAATAATTATCATTTCTTTTTAGTGCCTTGTAAGCTTAATAATTATATTGGTTTGTGCCAAAATAAGTTAGATGCAATATAAGCTGTGTGGGCGTTTTCCTTATATAAATATACAATTGTGTGTATTTGTGGGAATTATAAACCTTTTCAACTTAAGTTATCGTAATATCATTAAATTGATCCAAGATCACAAACCACCACTGCAACATAACTACTCACCTGTTTATAAATGGTAGATGCTTAGTGCTCAAAGAAATATAAACACCCTTATCTATATATAAATTCAACATCTATTAACCATAATATCATTAAACCCAAGATTACAAACCAAAACTGCAACATAACTACTCACCTTTTTATAAATGGTGGATACTTGGTACTCGGAGAAATATAAACACTTCTATTTATATATGAATCCAAGATGTATTAACCACTCACATGTATCTATCTTTATGTAAAATTCGGAGATCTATTACTTCCACTGGGGAGGCTTTTAATTTCATTAGGGGTCGATAACTTGATATATCCGAAAGTATACTTTTTCAAAATGTTAATTCGGTGAATATGGATGTTCTCTTGGAGGATGACGGTTTTCATATGGTTGCAGAGACCGAGCTCTTGTTAAGCAGCCATCAAAATCCTTCTGATAAATTCCTATCGGTTTGAAATCACCAAAGTCTCTTAGGTTTGCCGTATATTGTTTCCAAGTATCTTGCTGCTTTGCTCTTCTTTCTAGAGGCATGGAAAATTCTCACGCTGAAATGATATACTTGTTTGCTGTCACGTTTGGATCGAAGCATATTGCTAATAAATATTTTAAAACGTTCCATGCAGTGGTTAGATTATCTGTTTGGCCAGGCATATATATATATAGCAATGGCTGTTTTATAAATCATGTTAAAAATAGCATAAACGACTACACAGGGAACACAGCAATCTAAATCTGCAAAATTTGTTCCTCAGGACTGTATATCACATATTTATACAAGGCAATTGCACAGGGAAAGTATCACTATCCCAAGGGACTGAAAATACATTCATTAGCACCAACAGTCGCAATTGCAGTTATGGCTATTAACATGACATCTACCATTCTATTGTTGAATGTTATAGGTGCCTTAACATCTACTGAAGCTTCTTTGTGTGTCACTTATAGTTCCTACCATTCTATTGTTGAATGTTATAGGTGCCATAACATCTACTGAAGCTTCTTTGTGTGTCACTTATAGTTCCCAGTTGGGTAACTGTGTTTTCAACAGAGTTGTTATTGGGCAACTAGGAGTTAGCACGGTTGCAGTTATCTGAAAGGATTAACTTGTAACTAGCATAATTTGACAATTGATAATTCACATGCATGTTAGAGGTTGTCATTTAATGTTATGACGAAGTGAAAAGGTTAATAAAATGCTATATCAAATCAATTCACATGCATTTTAGAGGTTGTCATGATGAAGTAAAAAAAAAAAAAAGTCATAAAATGCTATGATAAATCAAGGATCAATTCACATGCATTTTAGACGTTGTTATGATGACGTAAAAAATTCATAAAATTGTGATAAATGAAGTTCATAAGACTATTAATTACAATGTATGTAAAGGAAGGTTGTCATTGATATTTAAAATGAATGATAGGATCAAATCAAAGAGGTTATAATATTATTAATTAACATGTAGGTTAAGATTGTCATTAAGGTTACTAGTTAAATTATTAATTAATAGGTATATTAAGATTATTATTTTAAAGTTAAAAGTTAATTTTTTTAAAAGCTATAAGGTAAATGATAAAGTCAACATTATTGAAAGCTCTTTGGATACAAAGGCTAGCATGTCATAGGTTTGGGTCGAAGAGGAGGCATAATTCTATAGGGGATTAGGAATATTTGCATTATGTGTGTAATTTGTATAAGTTTAATATATATTTAAGTATGTAGTAACAAGGAGCATCGACACCTCTTACTAGTGCATAAGGAGTGTCAGCACTGTCAAAAGGGAAAAAAAGAAAATTTCGAGAACCTTCTAGATGAAAGTCCTCATGGAGGCCTAGCCTAACCGCTTGGAGTATGTGGCATTCGTACCCCTAGCCTCTAGGGATGATCCATCACCTTCCTCCCTAAGAATCTCAACCCCTTTGGGCCCTATTTGGCATATATATAGAAGCTTCATGCTCCATGATAGGTGGGGACCAAGAGAGCACATTTATGCTGCTGAAATCATTGTTGGTATATGAGGCAAAGAGTGTGGTTGTGAGTGAGATTTGTAGAGTTTGTAGAGCTTATGGTTGTGAGATAAAGCTTCGACATCAAGACTTTGGTTGTAATTTTCTTTTCTTATTCTTTTAATACAAATGTGTTCTCCTTTCCCATGAATGATTTGTGTTAATCTCAGTTATTCATTATTTTGCTCCTTGATCATTAGTATAGATCGTTGAATTATCTTGTTGCTTTCATTATTGTATCTTGTTCCTTACATTCTTTTGCAAGTAAAATTGATCGTAAAAGAATTACAAGGCAAGGATCACCTTCTCAGTGAGGTAAGAAAGCTTGGTATTCAAGTAGTTTAACAGTCTAGGGAGAGGATGCATTGTTGTGAGCATTTTGTTCTAGATATGCCCCATGTAGACTAGAGAAACAATCTTTCTCCACATTGATTGAGAATTTCCGCTAACAAAATTGACGACCATATAGGGGATAACTAATCAGATCTATGAGTTTTGACTTTGCTTTTGATTACAAGCTCTCAAAGTTTTTTCTCTTGCTCATTTAAAGATTTAAGGTGTGAAATTCATCTTAAGACAATTTCATCTTCCTCCTCAGGTTAGTGTTTACACTCAACAAATTCCAATTTGATTTGTAATTGCTTATGTTAACTATTATTTAATCTTTTTGGTTCTCTATATTCGTCGACGCGTCTAGGTTTCTTTGGCAGAGTGTAGAGTTGTCCCTGACGCCTTTTGTCTATTGTCATAGACGTAGGCCGCTGACACATTCGTCCAAGAGTCGAGAAGCGTCGTTGGCACTGTGTGCAAGAGAGCAAAGAATGTCGGCCAATAGACGACGCCTTGGTTCTACCCTCCAGAGTGCACTGAGGTAGGTCATCTTCAACTCTACAGTTTCCTTTTGAATTTTTTTGCTTATGTTTGGGTTTTGTCAATTTGTTGATTTGCTTATTGACAGGTCTAACAGTGTGTACTTAGCCTAAATGTATTTTTCGAGTTAAAATCTTGAAAAGTTATCTTAATAGAGGCTCTAAAACTGAGTGATTTTGTGTTTGAAAGTTTCAGTCTTGGGTTTATAGTTTGCATTTAGATCTCTTAAGGCTCTTTACAGATCCATAAAAAGGAAAATGTTGTGGCTTCTTGCACTTTTTTAGAGTGATTTGTGTTCTTTGCATTTTTTTCAAAAATTATATCAAAAAACAAAAGGAAAAGTTAGATCTGTTACTTTTGATTTGATTAGGTGTTTTGAATCTGATTGATCATATAGAGTCGTAGTGTTTCTTTTGAGTTTTGATTAAGAAAAGCATAGGCTTTAAAAAACTTTTCATTTTTATGTTAGAGATCTCTCTAAGTTTAGTATTGAAAGGTTTTGTGTGTCTGGAAGTTTTTTCGAACCTTGAAGAATAAGTTGTTAAAATTGCATGGTGTTTTCATTCATCGCTTGAAAGGAAAAGATCTGGGCCTTTGCTCTAACTAAGATTCATCGAAAAGAGAATTGCATTGCATTTAGATCATTTAATCTTTCAATTGTTCCACACTCCACAAACATTCACTAACCATCAAGATAAAATTGAATGGTATCTTAGGTTAAATTTCTTAGTAATTTGAGTGATAGGTTATAAGACGCGTTCCGACGTCTATAAAAATAGGAGTTGTCATTCTTTGTCTGCACCGCATCACAGGGACTATATAGTTATTCCATGTAGAAATTGGTATATCGAACGACTTTTCACATACCCTCAAGGTATATCGAAAAGTTCTTCACGTACTCAATAGTTTATCGAAAGGCCCATTTCGAACGGTTGTGCATCAGACGACACTAACACAGATTTGAGCTCCCACGTACCTTGCGTATATCGGGAGACCCTTCTATGAACCTATACCAAATGAGAAAGTCTTTTTGGTCATCTTGTTGAAGCAATACACCGAGAACAACACTTGGGGAGCTACTATGCACGTGTTGTCCAGGTAGTCGGGTATTCAGGAAAGGGCACGGTCCCAATTCTCCTTGTTGTGTTTTACTATTGGACCTTGCGGTATATCGCAAGTTGCAACAACTTGACACTCCTAGTGATGATCCGCCTTTTTTACCCCTCTTATCACTTAAATTTGCTTGTGACCTTGACTTGTGTAGGATTGTTTGTGTGTGATCCTTTTGACTAGAATACCTTTAGAGTAAAACGTTTTAGCCAACATTCTGGTTGAACCACCTGTGAGAAGATCTCGCGAGCTACATGGTTTACCACCTAAATTTCTCCTACTGTGGAAGAAAGAAAGGAGTTGACCATGGACCAACCTGTCACAACTAATCCATCTGTAGAGGGAATTCTAGTCACTAACCTAGGGGAAGAGTATTCTTCCTTTGAGAATCCATCTACCTCTACCTCGGTACTAGTACAATTTCCTTCTTCATGTGATTCAACCTTTCACTTCCCTATGGAAGGCCATTCTGGTACACGATATTTTGTGTTTTCCCAGCCATCAGATGACCCCATGGAATCCAAATTTGGTCCAACTACCCCATTTTGGGAGACTTCATTGGGATAGACAATTTCCGAATACAACACTACTTCTTTGTCTTATGTCACCCCCTCGTCAAACCCAAGATTATTATCAAATGATGACTATTTTAGACCCATCTGTGAGATGGTGTCCCAGTTTGCACATAAGGGGGGAGAACATAAGGACGATGAGTCTCTTTCCTTTGCCTAGCCATTCAAAAATAGCCACTTATGAATACCATGCCCCTGTTCGGTCTCATGTTGTTGTCGTGTCAAGAATACTCGTTCACAGTGTGGTTTCTTACGATCTGGGCCATCCTTCAATATCAAAAAAAGTCAAAAAAAGTCCAAGTACTCTAAGGGAAATAAAGTTATCAAAACCAGAATCTGAAGCAATGGAACTAAGCCAAAGAAGGCTAAAAAGTTAAAAATTAAAAATTAAAAAGGAATCACTCAAAAAAACACAAGGAAAGAGTGTCTCGAGAAAAAAAATCACTCCCTTCGAAGGCACACATATGGACGAAAAATCATTAACCCTTGCCTCTTGAAAGCTAAGGGGAAAACTTGGAACTTAGACACCCTCTCATGATAATTAATTTGAGAACCCCTCTCCCCAACATTACAATTAATTCCCCTTTTCATTTCATTATGTTTACCTTGCTTAAAAATTTAGGAAGTACACTTAGTCTTAGGAGTGTAACATGAAAATCTTGATCAATTATGATTGCATCGCCTCATTTGTAAGCGATTTCAAATTAGAGAAAATATTATACGATTGTTGGCTATTATGGATCTTCTGACAAACTTGGAGCTTCATCTACAAGTTTCCGAACATTGAAATATTTTTGTGAAGCCGCCATTTCATGCGTGTATTCATTTCTTATGTTAGAGAATAGTCTCCAATGTATGTTGTTTGAAGGGAACTATTTCTTGCATAGGAAGGGTTGTTAAGAGAGATCTACTAAGCCTCTTACAACAATTATGATTTGAGATCTCTTATGTTTTGTTTGATCATTGATTCTATTCAATATAAGGTTGTTCCATTGACTCCATGCTCTCATATTTGATTCCATATCTAAATACAATTATTTTCCAGAAGCGTTAACGTAGATTTTAAACATTTGTACACAGTTGTAACTTATATTTCAGAACTATTAAGGGCTAGTAATCATCGATCTAGTGAATTTACTGAGATATCTTTTGCTCCTTTGTTAAGATTTAAATTTTCCTATCCTCCCTATCTCCGTATCCCTTGGATAAGGCACTAATCCACTGAAATTCACTAGATAAAACAATTGGAATCTCAAAACATTTCCATTTTATTAATTTGGAAATTATTATAGCGCTGAAATGGCATTGGTAATCCTATCAAGGAAACACCCTTTTGGTGTAAAAGAAGCAACCACTGAGGTGATAGTGGGTGGTGCTTTTGTGGTACCCTAAGTTTGCATCTTTGTTGGAATTGAAATATTTTTGAAGCACAAATTTAGAAGCTAACACTTCCAACCACACTAGGTAACTTGAACTAATATACCAAGTAGCTTAGGAAGCAATCTCCATGCTCCAAATCATCCACCCAATGGATAGTAGTCACCTTAACAACAACTTCTACTCATCTTTGAGTGTTAGGAGAGCTGGCAGTTGATAGTATTTTTTGTCTAGATTTGTTTTTTGGTTCTCTTCAACCCGTCATCCACTTTATGCTTTTGGGATTATTGTTGTTTAATTGTATCTCTTTTGGCACTCACATGTACTCTTTCATTATTATTTTTAATTCCCAAAAATGTTTTGTAATGCCCCACATTTTGATGGGACAGTTAAACAACATTTATACCTAGATTGTATTTATTTGCTTACTATATGTTGGACCCAGTTTGATTGAGTAAACTATGTCTTTAGATTTACAAACCTACCTATACAACTTAGTTATGTTTTAAGTCATCGTTTATTTTAATAATCATGAGAGTGGTGTGATATGCTTCCAGTATGTAAGATTTAAAAAAATTGTTGATTTCGTAGCATCGGACAAGTACTTCCATAGGTTTTGTGCCTAATAGGTGGAAGTAATCATTAATGACTCTCAAGACTTAATATATTCACTTTGGTAAAGTGAACTATTAAAGTGAATATACTTTTGTAATTACTTTATTATATGAAGTGATCTAAAGGTCTCATGGTAATGTCCCAAGGTATTTGGATATTGCAATGTTATAAAAGGAAGCCTAGGCGAGAGGAGGATACACAACAGTGACATAGAGTGATTGAGATCTCATTGGGTGTTTGGAGAAGGACTTTCAACCAAGTGTGCAGGTGCAAGGGAAGGGTCAAAGGAATGGAGAAAGGAGGCAACTGAGGGATAGTAACCATCAAGATCAAAGGGATGATCTTGACGTGTGAAGGCTAGCATTATGTCATTGTAATTCCTCAGTGTGCCATTATCACATGATGGGAGCCAAGATTTTATAGTTAATAAAATCAAATTGTTTGTTGATTTTTCCCCAATTGGGGTTTTCCAAGGTAAATTTGTGTCAAATGTGAATGTGGTTTCCTGTGTTTTTTCATTGCGTAAATAGTTAGGATCTCATTGTGTTTTCAGTTAATAATTGCAGTAAATTATTCGTGATTGAATATCGGGTCTAGGATCGAGTAAAACCAAACATAGTATCAAATCCAGATAAGCTCAGATTAGGAAATAAAATTTGACAAGAAGGGTTACAAAGAATAAGACAGAGAGAGAGAGAGAGAGAGAGAGAGAATATTGTTGTTGTGCATTTGTATGATCATACATGGTCACAATTTGCAGGGAAAGAACTAAGAGGCAGGTGTCCTGAGATTGTTGAGAGAAGGGAAGATTATGATCGTGAACTAAGGATCATGGCTCATAGCCGGCAAGGTGTTGGCAGCAAGCTCGACAGGACGTGGGTTGACCAGTGGTCAAAAGTTAGGACTCGGGTGAGGCTTGGAGAAAGGGACTTGTGGGATATGCGGGAGGTTGGCGACTACAACATACAGCAACAGTGTGTAGCTGGCGAAGGAGACGAATCCTACAAAAGAAGTGGAGAAGCAGTGGATGTGAGTGCAGGAGTCGTGGCGAGAAGACAGTGTTGAAAGGTGACAGGAAATTCATCGATTGCGAAAACATAGGTTGACGGGCCAGTAGAGAGGAGAGGCAGATGGCACATACGTTAGCAGAGGTTTCAAGGCACGAGCACTAAGGAGCATCCATGTGTTGGGTGGAGAAGAGGTTGTAATAGGGAAGAGGATTCATGGGAAGAAGAGTAATCTGCCATGTGGATAGCGTCAGCTAGACATGCAGGTGTTGGAAATCTCGATTGGTAGTGCAGATAAGAGTCGTAAGGAAGCGACAGTTGGTGGATCCCTAGAGCTACCAGAGAGAGTCATTAGTGCTGCAGAGATCAACGGAGCCAGGAGGATTGGTGTCACGAGGGGCAAAGAACGTGGTTGGGTCAACAACCGCCACAGTAGCCACCAAGGCCCAAGGTAGACATAGGAAAATTGTCGGGAAATCCAAGCAACCCTTAGGTTTCCCAAAAATTGCAGATAGTGCCCATAAAAGTTGGGCATTCCAAGTTAGATTTCAGGAAACCTCGAAAAGACCACATATTAGCCCAAACAATCCCCACGCAGCTGTAGAAATAGGCTTGGGAAGCAATAAGTTGCATATAAGAGAAGCAAGCAATGGGTCTGAGCAACAACAACAAGAAGTTGGATATGGTTATTGTAGGAATAAGGTATGAATCTAAGTTAAAGGGTGCCTCCAACTACAAGCCTTGGAAGGCGCATGTCACGCTGGTTCTCATGGAGAACACCCTGTAGGAGTTTGCAAGTATAGGGGTGAAATCACAGACATATTCGAAGGACATGATAGTTCACAACTTGAAGGATGTGAAGGCCAAGAGAATTATCTTGGACACGGCAAAGGATTATTTGATCCCTCACATAAATTAGAAGAAGTCATCCAAGGAGATGCGGGATGCTCTACAAGCTTATATCAAAGTAATAATAAAAACAAGAAGATGGTGTTGATGAAGGAGCTCAGAAGCACCAAGATGTCCAAGACTGATATTGTATAAAATTGAGGAACAACAATCTTAGAATCAAGACAAAAGTCACTGCAGATTGACATAGATCAATTTACTCAATGAAATGCCAGAAATAGTGTAAAAGGCTTGTAGCTATGTATTTCTTAATCATTAATCAGAAGAGATAGATTACAATGTAATACAATGGCATGAATAGCCATGCAATTCGAATTCAAGAGAGGCCATTTGAATTGAGTGCATGAGAGTGGCTTACTTGTCACTTAACACCACTCAGCACATCAGTTAACCACTTAACTCCAACATAATTGACTCGAACTGACTTGGAGGTAGTTTAGGCTGAGTCTAACTGAATAGAACTCAATTGCAAGACAACAAGTAGATGGAGGCGCCTATCTGACTTCAATTAGGTGAGATAAACTGAACTGAGTCACCAAAGTTAGGTGAGGGCGCCTTTAACACTCCAGTTAACTGCATTTAGATCAAAATAAGATCAAATCATGGGAAAGGCACCTTTATCACTTCAGTTAACTGAAAAGTAGGTGAAATAGTTACCAGTTGACTGAGTGTGGTGCATAACTCAAGAATATCAACCCATATTTGCTCCCTGATTGAAGGAGGAGGCTCAATTAGGCTCCCCAATTGAAGGAGGAGATCTAGTTTGATGATGCAGTCACATGTTTGAGTCAAAACTTAGGATAAGTGGTACATTAGGCCAAAATAAGCCAAATAATGATGTGTGGTTGGAAAATGACTCCAACACCCCCCCTTAAGCTAATCTCGTGTGGGGGAGTAGTAAAAAAATAGGGCCCCGACAACAAAGGCCATAAGTCACCCTTTACAAAAATAATCCTAAAATGCTCAAAAAATCTAAGTGAGGAAAAGAGGGAAAGCCCAGTGGGAAAGAAAACCCCCCCTCAAACTGAACACTGAATAATTAATCTATCTTCACCATGATGGAACTCACCCCCAGCAGTGAACAGAGGTAAGATAACTTATTATCAATAAAGCTCTTGGTGAAAATGTCTGCAATTTGCTCATCTGTGGGGAAATATCGCAGAACAATTGTTATGTCATGCACAAGCTCTCTGATGTAGTGCATGTGGATCTCGATGTGTTTGGTTCTCTGTCTTTGAACCAGATCTATCGAGATCTTGATAGCACTCTGATTGTCACAAAAAATGACAGTAGAAGTGGTGCTACCAATGTTGAACTCTGCTACCTTGCAACCAAACTGTCTAAATGCATGCATTGACCGCTCCTCGATACTCTGCCTCTGCTGAAGTTAAGGCAATGGTTTCCTGCTTTTTGCTTGACCAACAAATAGGCCCACTGCCAAACATGAAAACATAGCCAGAAGTGGTTCCGGCCAATGATATCTCCATCCCAATCTGAATCTGTGAATCCTACCAAATCTAGATCAAAATATGCAGCATAGTGGATGCCAAAGTGTCTAGTACCCTGCACATACTATAGAATCCTTTTGGCTGCCCTCCATAAAGTTCACGAGGTTGTTGTGTGTACCTTGATACAACATTCACGACATAACAAATATCAGGCCTTGAATGTGTTAAGTACAGAAGGCTTCCAATCAATTGTCGGTAGATAGTAGAATCCACCAACGGTGTAGAATTCCATTCCTCAAGACTGATTCCTAAGAGGAATGGGAAAGGTACAGCCTTACATTCTGCCATACTAAACTTAATTATCATGTATGAGGCATACTTTAATTGGGTTATCATTATCCCGTCAAAATCCTAAGTGATTTCTAGGCCAAGAAATTGCCTTAGCAGGCCTAAATCACTCATGTCAAACGCTTCATGTAAAGTGGTTTTTATGAAGTTGATTGAAGAAAATGTGCTTTCTGTAATTAATAAATCATCAACATACAGAACTATAATCATAAAATTACCTTCATATTGTTATAGGTACACATTTTGATCAGACTTACATCTTGCAAAGTTTTGTGATAGCAAAAAAGAGTCCATCTTTGCATACCAAGCTCTTGAGGCTTGTTTTAAGCCATACAATGATTTCTGAAGTCTGTAAACTAATGTTGGGTCTAATATGTAACCTTAATGATGCTTGATGTAAATCTCTTCTTGCAGGTCTCCATGAAGAAAAACACTCTTCACATTCATTAGGTGCACCTCCCAGTGTTTGGATGCGAAAATGATCAAAACTAGTCGAATAAAATCCATTTTTTCCACTGGTGCAAAGGTTTCTGTATAGTCCACTCCTTGAACTTGTGAGAAGCCTTTTTCTACCAACTGTGATTTATATTTGTAGGATGAACCATCTACAACAACCTTGGTTCGGTAGACCCATTTTCATTGAACAAGTTTCCTCCCAGGTGGAAAAGAAACTAGCTCCCAGGTTGCATTTTTATGGAGAGAGTGATACTCTTTATCCATAGCAGCTTGCCATCTAGGATCATGGTGGGCATGATAATATAATTTTGGATCATATCTAATCATGATGAAGCATTTCTCAGACAAAAAAGGATCAGTTCATGAAATAGCAATACCTTCTCTTTGAAAGTCTGCTCGAGTTCTCCTTGGATCAGCAAGATTTCCATTGTTTCACCTGGCAGATGAGAGAGTCTTTTCTTCCCACTTTGGTAGATGAGAGGGATCATTCGGATCTAATTCAAAACCTGATTCTTCATGCTCACTGATATCAAACATTACATCTGAAATATCAAAGCACATACTTTCATTTTCATCTCTAGAATCTTCATCAGAAAGAGGAAGCGATTTGGCAGTTTCTTCCTCCACTAGTTGCAGATCTTGAAGAGTTTCTTCAAAGCGGACACTTCTTTCGATGAGTATTTTTTTAGTTCTAATATTCAATAGCTTGTATCATTTTGCTTCTTCAGCATATCCAATGAGGATGCACTCAACACTCTGTGGCTAAAAATATTTTCTCTTATCCAGTGGAATTCTAGCCCATGGAGTGGACCCAAAAGCCCTGATATTGGACACATCAGGCTTGTGACCAGTGTAAGCTTCAAAAGGTGTTCTACCTTTGACGAATGAGTGTGGAACCTTGTTCTGAATGTATGTAGAAACATTCATTGCCTCATCCCAAAGATTGGCAGCCAAATCTTTATACTCAAGCATACAGGTTGTCATCTCTTTTAGTGCTCGGTTTTTCCTTTCTGCTACACCATTCTGCTGAGGTGTGTAGGCAACAGTGTGTTGGATCTTGATTCTGTTTTCCGCACAAAGTTGCAGAAGCTCTGATTTGACGTATTCACCTCCATTATCATATCTGAGAGATTTGATCTTGCTCCCAATAGCAGTCTCAATGGAATCTCTAAAATATTTGAATTTTTCAAAAACTTTTTATTTCTTTTTAAGAAAGTAGACCCATGTAAATCTTGAAAGGTCATCTATGAAGGTAAGAACGTACCTCGAGCCATTCATGGAGGTAGTTGGCATTGGAACGATGATATCACTGTGAATAAAACCCAAAATACAGGAAGCTCTGTTAGTTTTTCCTCGATCAAACTCTTGAAAAGGATGCTTGTTGACTATGCATCCCTTGCAAATACCTTTTGAGGATTTGATGTCTGGAAGGCCTTCCACCTTGTAATCATTTTGTAGCAGCTACAAATATTTATAGTTTAGGTGTCCAAACCTCTCATGCCACAGTCGACTGACCTCATTTTCATGAGTCAGGAGGGCACTTGGCTTTGAACACAGCACAAAATTGGAAAACTCATAGGTTTTTGTAGCATGATTTTCTTTTCCTACTACAATGAGTTTTCCCGTGGCTATCTCAGAAATATCAACATCATTGGGGTTGAATACAACTCTTTTAGGCAAACCAATGTGTGTCATTTGATACACAAAAATCAAGTTTGAGGGTAAAGAGGGAACATATAGAACAATTTTTTAAGCTGCCATGTTCTAGATGAATAGTACATTTTCCTTTTGATGAGACTTGTGAGTCATCTCCCATGTCGATGGAGATGCAGCGATCGGAATCCAATGATGTGAAAGAATCCTTGCATGTAACCATATGATTCAAAGCACCAGAGTCAATGAGGAAAGCTCTAGCATTCAAAACAATAGCCATGAGTGCATGACCTCTTTCAGGATGATTATTTCGATCTCCAATATCCTTCTTCCTTGCGCCTTCTGGAAGAGTAATGTTGTTTTTCTCCAAGAGAAGGGCCATCTGATCAATACTCCTCTTCATGCAAGAGCTTTCAGGATGAAATCCTCTAGCACAGCAAGAGCACTTTGTCTTCTCTTTGTCCCTTTGCTTTTTTTTTTCTCGAGCCTGAGGGCTCATCCGACTGTTGATTTTTCTCCTTCTGCTTGGGAGGATCAAACTTGGTCTTCTCTTTCTTTTGTTTTCCCTTTACATTCGAAGCCTTGGGTCCTCTAGCAAACAAATCTTGATCTTCGGAGGATCTCATAAATCCCATATGAACAAGTTTATCATGCTCATTGGTTAGGGACTCAATGAATGCATACAAGGTAGGTATCTTCCAATTCGGAATTGTGAGCTTTCCTGTATGGAAGGTAGAGACAAAGACATAGTAGTCTAGTCCTAGCTTCGAAAGGATAGAAAGAATTAGTTGGTCATCTTTCTTCTCAACTTCGCATTGCTTCAATTGGAGCACAAGATGCTTAAACTTAGTGAAGAATTCATTTATGGTCTCAAAATTGTCCAGATTGAGAGAGATCAGTTCATTCTCCAACTGATAGGCTCCCAAATCATCTTGCTTGCCAAAGAATTTAGCAAGTTGTTTCCACACTTCTTTGGGAGTCTTCAATCCACTGAGATGGAAGAGGAGGTCCTTTGAAATGGATAGGCATAGGAAACCATACGCTTCATCAAGTTTGTTCCAATATTTTGACTTCTCTACTGCTGCATTTGGCTCTGGCTCGTTGCCCATGGTGACTCTGTAGAGTCCCTTGGAGCGCAATGATATCTTAATGCAATAGGAGTTTATGAGATACCTGCAACCACACAAAACAAACAAAATAAGGTCGAACAACTTGTACTTTGGAGTTGCTTCATGCCTAGATAGACTTCTCTGGACAGAGTCCAGAGGGAGCAAGGCTAAGATTCTCGGACTTATGTGTAAAACTCTCCACTTCTGGTGCAGTATTAGAATATTTTTTTAGAAATTTTACTCAATCTTCATCAAAGATCCATCAAAAACAATGTAAAAGAGTTGCCTTGTCCTGCCATGGATCTGATACCATATAAAATTGAGGCACAACAATCTTAGAATCAAGACAAAAGTCACTACAGATTGATACAAATCAATTTACTCAACGAAATGCCAGAAACGATGCAAAAGGCTTGCAGTTGTGTATCTCTTAATCATTAATTAGAAGAGATATATTACAATGCAATACAATGGCATGAATAGCCATGCAATTCGAATACAAGAGAGGTCATTCAAATTGAGTGCATGAGAGTGGCTTACTTGTTAGTTAACACCACTCGACACTTCAGTTAAACACTTAACTCCAACATAATTGACTCTAACTAACTCGAAGGTAGTTTAGATTGAGTCTAACTAAATAGAACTCAACTCCATGCCAACAAGTAGGTGGAGGCGCCTATCTGACTTCAGTTAGGTGAGATAAACTGAACTGAGTCATCAAAGTTAGGTGAGGGCGCCTTTAACACTCTACTTAACTGCATTTAGATCAAAATAAGATCAAATCATGGGAAATTCGCCTTTATCACTTCAGTGAATTGAAAAGTAGGTGAAACGGCTACAAGTTGAATGAGTGGGGCGCATAACTCAAGCCGATCAACCTAGATTTGCTCCCTGATTGAAGGAGGAGGTTCGGTTAGGCTTCCCGATTGAAGGAGGAGATCCAGTTTGATGATGCAGACAGATGTTTGAGTCAAAACTTAGGATAAGTGGTAAATTAGGCCAAAATAATCCAAATAATGATGTGTGGTTGGAAAATGACTCCAACATACTGTAGCTTCTTATCTCACCTGGGTCACACAAATTTGTGATAAGTTGGCAGCATTTGGGGAGAAAGTGACAAATCCAGAGTTGATGGTGATTTCCTTAAATGGATTCACTAAGCCATGGGCATCCTTCGTCAAATGAATTGTTGCATGGGAGAAATTCCCTGACTGGAAGAGGTTATGGGATGACTTCATCCAAGAGAAGATTCAAGAGGAATTTGTATCTAAAGGCCTATAGCAAGATGATAAGAAGAATGTTGCTCTTTCCAGTCAGCAAAAGAGAAGCAAGAACAGCCCGCGGGGGGGCAGAGCAAGTGGTAAAGTGGAATTGTTGAAATTGGTTGTAAATGGGAGGTCTCGTGTTCAAATCCCCCCCAAATTTACCTGTGTGCCATGGTTCGGACCCTGTGGATGCACCTAGGGGTATAGTGGTAGCGGGATTAAATCCCTGGACCCTGTGTCATGCGAGTACCAGCCCGTCCCTAGTTGCTGATTCCCCTAGTTAAAAAAAAAAGAGAGAGAAGCAAGAACAATACAACTTCACAAGGGGTGAAGAAGAAGAAGGACATGAGCAAAGTCAAGTGTTTTGCATGCAACAAGTGTGGCCACTATGCTTCACAGTGTCCAGAATGGAAGAAAGAGAAGAGCAAGAATTGGCAGTTAGTAGCAACTTCAAAAGCTCGGGTTGATGAGTTTGTTAAGAAGCATGAGAAAAAGTTATGTTGGTCTCTCATATTTATGGCACAGTTTTCAGTAGTGCCCGGTTCACGTATAGTGGGTCTTCTTGTCACATGACGAGGACATGTGAGTTGTTCACCAGGTTGTCAAGGATAGACCCAGAATTGCATGTGGAGCTTGGCACTCATTCCCAGTGTGTTGTGAAGGGAATTGGAGCAGTCAGGTTTCATCTAGACTCATCAGGATCTCTAGAACAAACGTGTTGTATGTACCGGAGCTCAGGATGAACTTGACCTCAATATTGGCATTGGAGGAAAGTGGATACGCAGTCTCTTTTGAGAGGGGGGGGTTCTCATTCAACCGATGGAATATGGTATAGACATAGCACACATTCTTGTTGTTGAAGAGGGAAAATTTTATAGGTTATCATGGAAACTTATAGTTGGATCCAAGGGGTTCTTGGATCATGGATCAATATCAATAATAGAGGTCAAGGAGCAGAAGACTTCAAATGGTGAGCAGAGTTCATAGACTTCCAGTATGGAGAGTAAACCTTCAGAACGGAAGAGGGAGTTGGCCCCTTCCAGTGCTGCCATTCTTTAAGGAGACCTAGTTGGTATGAGATGACATTGATGGATGCTCAGGAGCAAAAGGCTCCTAGGAGCACAGTGAGGAAGAGCAAGCCTTTGACGAAGTTTTCAAACTTCTTGGCACTAAAGTGCAGCATGTACAGAGTCATTGATTATGTCTTCTAGTAAATAGGGAGAAGCTAACCAATGGCGTTGGAGGAATAATAGTGTGCAGTATGATATGAGCAACAATGTGCGAAGGTTAGAGAGAGAACCAGTTACAGGTAGTTCTCAGAGAAGTACACTTTTTCGCTAAAAGGGAGTGTTGATTTTGTAGCAACGGACAAGTACTTTCACAGGTTTTGTGTCTAACAGGTGGAAGTCGTCATTAATGACACTTAGACTTAGGAGATTCATTTTAGTAAAGTGAACTACTAAAGTGAATGTACTTTTGTAATTACTTTATATAAAGTGATCTAGACGGCCCATGGTATTTGGTAGCCCATGGTATTAACCCAAGGTATTTGCATATTGTAATGTTATAAAAGGCAGCCTAGGTGAAAGGAGGATACGCAACAATTACACAAAGTGAGTGAGATCTCATTGAGTGGTTTGAGAAGGACTTTCAACCAAGTGTGAAGGGGCGAGGTCATAAGAAAGGAACAATGAGTAGTTGAGGGTTAGTAACCAGCAAGATCGAAGGACTGATCTTGAGGTGTGAAAGCTAGCATTTTGTCATTGTAATTCCTCAGTGGACCATTATCCCTGGACAAAAGCCCAAGATTTTCATAGTTAATAAAAACCAATTTGTTGCTAGCTTTTCCCTAGTTTCGGTTTTCCAAGGTAAATCTAAGTGTCAAATATGAATGTAAATTCTTGTATTTTTTCATTGCATAATAAGTTCTGATTTTAGAGCGTTTTCAATTAATAATTGTTGTAAATTATTCAAGATTGTTAACCAGGTCTGGAATCAAGTAAAAGCTAACATAAATGATAGCGTATGTGGATACCAACGTACATTACAAATAAATAAATGAATGGATTCCATGCACATGGTAGATAGATTAACTTGTTTATACTGACTGATGGTTGATAAATCGATAATTGACTTGAAAACATGAAAGAATATGTTTGATCTTATGTTTTGCATGAGATTAACCCATAAAATAGAGGGGAAAATCAATAGCCAAATACTTGTTATTATGTGTGGGCTAGTGCAGGAAACCAAGTTGCCCAAATTGGTCATTCAATAACGCAACTCTAAGAACCACAATAGAAGCACAATGTGATTACTAATAGGGAGTTGACCCAAGTTCCATTAGGAGGGGTGGAGGTATTTCCTGTCATGCATCCTCTAAAACCTAGGGTCATGGAAGGGTTATGTTGAGTCACGCTTCCCAAGTTTTGTGGTGACGACTACCAATTGCATGTTCAAGAAGTTACGTCAATTTAGTTGACACTTCTACTTATGATTTATATCTAGGTTTAGGTCAATATAGTTGACACCCTGTGATATTCTAACAAAGGAATAGCTAAAAAGTGAAAGTTGAAAGTAGGTTACGAAGGAAGGATGATTAGATTAGTAATATTTCATATTAGAATTTGAGACACCAATATGGTTGTACTTGGCTCCTTTCATTGATAAATCACGGGTTAATTCATTAAGTTAGATATAAGTATAATGTTGATTGGTGTTGATGTGTTGTGACTTATTTTATGAAATTTCTTAATGTGGTGAGTGTTGAATTACAGTCTTGCATGTATGGTCACATTATCTCACAGTTGTGGTCATTATTGTCTTGTCATCCAAGAACTATGCATTACAGGCGGCGATAGTTGCCTCTAGTACAGGCATAAGCTATGTATAAAGTGACCACGTGCACACACCTTGAGCGCATACACTAATATTAGTTAAGATGTAAAATGTATATATATACTTTGGTGATCGTTGCATTAACATTTACGATGGTTGATAGGTGTAATAAGGTTAAGTTATAATATTAATTATAGTCTTACCGTGTTATCATTTAAATTGCAATGCATTAGTTACATTCTATAGTGTTAGGTTCATTTACATTAACTTCTATTAATTACATTTAAAGTGTAGTTGTGTTGATTGCCTCTCATTTAAATCTCATTAGGAATAACAATTAGATTAAGTAATCTTATTATTATTTAATTATAATTAATATGCATAATCTATTTATTAATTGCATGTCATGATATTAAAGAGAAAATTAAGTGTTTACCAAACAAATATGATGTGATACACATTGGAGATATTTGGTTATTTAATAATATTTGGCCTTATTGTTAGTGAGGTGACTTTAAAGTATTATTTTATTTTATTTTGGTTGACCATCTTAGGACCCACCCTAATAGAGGGAGGAAGGAGGTGGAATGTGGGATAGTTATAGACTAGTAAAGGGGGGCTAGTGATGGCGACTGGCGACGGATCTAGGTTTTTGTACTTACAGGATGGCCTACAGGCGGTACGCGACACATCTCACTATGATGGCATCTCGAGGCATTATCAACGTCAGGAGTTAAAAGGTGGGATCTGTTTTCCTGTCACATCTGGAGGTAGGTTGGGGGTTTTTCCTTTGGATTGGCCTTTTGCTAATCAACCATTTGCACAACCCTTTTTGTCGTCGTTTTTTACTAAGGGTTTTTTAACAGAGAGGTTTCTTTTAACCTTTTTACTATGGCTGACGGGGATATGGTGGATTACTCGAGCGATCATATGGAGGAAGGCATTTTCTGGCAGGGGCCAGGTGGAGGGTTTTCTTGTGCTACGGCGGATTTTCCTTGCCCAGGGGTGGAGGGACTTTCCCTACCTCCCCTTTTACCGGTAACTTCGGGGTCAGTTTTCTCACCGACGGATCTGCCCTCATCACCGTTCAACAACCCTTTGGAGTTTCTTTCCCCTCTTGTCAGAGCTGGTATTGAAGATTTAATGCTTGTTAACTCCGAGGGTGTGGTTTTGTCGAAAGTCGACTCTTTCAATGCAACTAGGAGCCCTGGGGATGGAGGACTAGTGGGGAATCAGTATGAGGCGTCTTTGAGACCCTCCTCATTAGGGTTTTCTACTAGGGGTGGTTTGGACTCGGGGGTACCTGGCTCTGGTGCTCGAAAGGTTGATTCGGTCTTTTTCTCTCGAGTGGCTGTGGGCTCGGGCTTGGATGCGGAAGAGGGCGATGGGGGAAAAAAGAAGCGTGGTGCCAGGAGAAAGAAACCCTTTGTGAAAACTTTTAAGCCCGAATACAACTATGCTTTGGGCGAAGATGTGAGCTAGGACATGGTTATGCAGATGGTCAATTGCTCTTTGGTAGGGAAGGTCGTTGGCATAAAATTTTCTTTGAAGAGGGTTGCGAAGTGGGTGGAGGACTGCTGGAAGGAGACTCTGGGGGGAATCCCAGTGGTTCTTGGATTGACCCGTGGATGGTTTGGTTTTAATTTTCAGCGGCAGGAACAAGCACAATGGGTACTTAGCAGGAATTGGTCGATGGATCATTCTCCGGTTTTATTCAAGCCTTGGCATCCCCAGTTTGATGCAAGCTGTGAAAGAGTGGATTTGGTGCCCATTTGGGTTCGGCTCCCGGGTCTTCCAATGCACTACTGGTCTGAGGAACATTTCCGTTGCATCGGGAATATTTTGGGCACCTTTTTGGAGGCGGACTTGTCTTTTAAGGAAACACGCCTCCTTAGGGTTGCTCGCATCTTCGTTAATATAAATATTAGACAGGGCCTGGCAGAGGATATGATGCTGACTTGGGGCAATTATAAAATTAAACAGGTGTTGGATTATGAGAACATGCCTTTTCGCTGCCAACGGTGTCATGTTTATGGACATCCTGCGTCGGATTACGAACTGCCAGTTCGCACCATCAATGGTCGTGGTCGTCAGCAGGGGAAGAGAAGACATGGGGCGAGGGGAACGGTCTCGGCTCCGTCATCTCCACCACATCCTACGGACGTTGTAGAGGTGGAGCCGCCTTTAGATGTGGAAGAACATATGGCTTTGGTACCGGTTGCAGTGGGTGATGGGCCGGATCCGGAACATGGTCTGCCTGACATTTTTCCGTCAGGTATCTCTTCTTTCTCCCTATCCCCATCTGTTAATTTTTTTACCAACTGTTTAAATTTTCCGGGTATGGAATGGGTTGAAAATCTTTAAAATTTGACCATAAATACACAGTCGTTGGTTGTTTCATCCCCCAACACTGTTGTTCCATTGAATGAGTCCCACATGCCCATTAGAGAAAATTTGGGGTCTAAAATGGGCCTCATAAGAAAACGTGCCAAAATAAGTTTTTGTGAGTTGGAATTCAAGAACCAATAGAATTTCAATAAAATAAGTCAACCATAATGGTTGAATTGGCATATTTGTCATTAAAAAAAACTACTTTTTTTGTTCGTATTTTTGACATATCTCATTGTGTTTTTACTCAAATTTCGATCGGGAGAGCTCGTTGGATGCGGAATCTGTTTTTACTCAAATTTCGATCGGGAGAGCTCGTTGGATGCGGAATTATCCAACGAGTACCCACACTGCATACTTTTGATGGACCCTGCTACCCCAAAAACAAGAAATACCTGGAAAAACGTGATGATGACATCATCATCACGTTTTTCCAGGTATTTCTTGTTTTTGGGGTAGCGGGGTCCATCAAAAGTATGCAGTGTNTCTGAGCCCTGTCCTGACTAAGGTGGAGGTTAAATCTCCTCCATCCCCCTCAGAATCATCGGAGCCGGGTTACTTCCTTCGTTCTTGCACCAAAGGGAGCTCCGGGGGTCTTAGTGGTTTTTCCCCAGAGGCCTCTAGGGGGAGAGGTAGAAGATCTCTTTTGGCTAAAGCACAGTCTCGAGCCAGAAAGGATGTGGTAGAAGGAAAACAACAGTCCATTGAAAGGGCACTTAGAGCGGTGGATGCCCGAAAGAAGGGTCGAAGATGAAAGTTATGTCTCTTAACTGTCGGGGTCTTGTTGGTCCCCAGAAAAGATCAGCACTGCGTAGGGTGATGGAAATTGAACACCCTGATTCTGTGATGCTACAAGAAACTTTGGGTATTGATGAGGTTGTTAAAGGTAGGTTGGAGAACTAGTTTCCGGGATGGGATTTCGAGACCTTGGATGTTTGTGGTCGGTCGGGGGGGCTGGCCATTGGTTGGAACTCTAGAAGAGTTAAGGTTCTGAACATCTGGGGTTGGGAATCAGTTTTGGGTCTATCGGTACAAGCTCTAGGTCTTGTGGAATGTTTTACGGTGGTAAACATTTATGGACCATATTTGAACAAAATCCCCTTTTGGGATAACATTTTCAAAAATTCACTCCTTGATGATGACATGTTGATCTTGGGGGGTGATTTTAATTTTTCTTTGGGGCAGTCTGAAGTTTGGGGTCCTCATGCTCGTGCAGATATCCTGACTGGTTGCTTCACTCAGAACTTGGTGGAAAAAAATTGGTTTGATATTGCACCAGTAAAGTTAAAACCTACATGGCAAAACAATCGTTGTGGGGAAGGAAGGGTGGCAAAGAGGCTGGACAGATTTTTGGTTTCGGAGAGGGTGGTGGATAAACACCACTTTATCTGGTAGTGGGTTGGTAGTGGTTCTGATTTTTGGCATTTGATTGATGGTTATGATACTTACCATGATACCTTTGAGGGAAGGGCCAATACCGAGGTAGAACACTTCCAGACCCTCTACAAAGCTCCGGCTCGGGCTTCCATTGCTGATATCATTAGGGTAGTAGAATTTTTCCCTAGTTTTGTTGCGGAAGAAGACAATATGGCACTGATGGAGGAAGTCACTGAAGAAGAACTGAAGGCAGTACTACAAAGCTTTCAGAATGACAAAAGCCCGGGGCCTGATGGGTGGTCGATTGAATTTTTCCAGGGATTATATGAGATTTTGGGTGTCGATCTGCTAAAAGTGGTCTAAGATTCCCAGGGGGCTGGGAGGATCCCAACTAGTTTCAATTCGATCTTTATTGTTTTGATTCCTAAGGTTGATAATCATATTTCACTGAATGACTTCAGGCCTATCTCCCTCCGCAACTGTATCTACAAGGTCATTTCGAAGGTGATTGCTTGTAGGTTGAAAGGGATTTTGTCGAATCACATAACTGAGGAACAAATTGGTTTCCTGGAGGGCAGACAGATTCATGAAGCAAATGGGGTTGCTCAGGAAGGGTTGCATAGTATGAAGAATAAACAGATCAAAGGGGCAATCCTCAAGATTGACTTGTCCAAAGCATATGATAAGGTAAGTTGGTTATATATTCATATGTTAATGACTCATCTTGGTTTTGGTATTGCTTTCATCAGGTTGATCATGAGCTGTATTACTATGGTCTCCTTCTCGGTCCTAATTAATGGTGCAGCCTCTCCTTTTTTTCATGCTGAAAGAGGACTTAGACAGGGGTGTGCACTGTCTCCTCTACTTTTTTTACTTGTGGCGAAGGGTTTGAGCAGGTCTCTCAGGAATGCTAAGCATGTGGGTACTTTGAAGGGCATTCAAGTGTTCGCCAAGATGTTTATCACTCATTTGCTTTTTGTAGATGATATACTCATTTTTTGTTCTAGATCGACAAGAGAAGCAAAGGTTATTGCTGGGGTTTTGGAACTATTTTCAAATGCCACGGGAATGGAGATCAATGTGGAGAAATCAACACTGTCAACCCATTTGCTGGGGGATGATGAGATTCAGTTGTTTTCTGGGATCTTCCCTTACAAGATGGAAGTGTTTGAAAACGGGTTGAAATATTTGGGTTTTGTGTTAAAACCTAATTCATACCAAAAGAAGGATTGGCTTTGGCTCACACAAAAGATGGAAAAACGCCTCAATCTTTGGTGCCACAAATGGCTTTCAAGGGCTGGCAGATTAGTGCTGGTTAAATCAGTACCGGAAGCTATACCTGTCTATTGGATGACAATAGCTTGGAATCCAAAGAGTACTTTAGAAGCAGCGCGAAAATTGTGTTTTCATTTCCGTTGGAGTGGCAAAACCTGATGCTTATGTCAGACCATGGGTTAGGTGGGAACGAATTGCAATACCTAAAAGACTGAGGCTTGGGGGCTAAAGAATACATTAGAAGAATTTTGAGGTAAAAAATGGGCCTCAAAACAAAAAATGTACTATTAAAATCCACTTTAAAAAACCAATCACATTCTAGAGGATGACATCATCTATAATAGTTGAGGTGGCATTGGTCGAGTTAAAGATGTTTATTTGTCAAATTGTAAATGGTGAATACACATAGTTAACCATATCAATATTGTACGTACTCATTATGAAAATAGTACTCATAAATTATTTGTGAATATAATATAAATGTACTAAAGTACTATTAAAGTACTTAGAAATAAAAGTACTCTTTATATTTCAATATAAAATAAATTTCAAATATCAAAAAAACTAAATGTTTTATTCAAATGTATTTACTTTTTTATATTTTAATAAATAAATTGCAAATACCAAAAAGTGAATTGTCTATTTAAAACTAAAATTATGTAATTTTTTTTAATATTTAAAATATATATCTCAAATCTTTATTTAAAATTATAATCTCTTAACATCTTATTAGAAAAACAATTTGATCTTATAATAAAAACAATTTGATGATTAATAGCTTTTGTTTTTTAAATATTTACTATATATAATAATCTATTATAATTATTATTTAAATATAAAAAATATATATTTATTTATTTTATAAAAATATTATATTATATTGTAAGAAATTACTATATATATTATCATCGATTAAATTTTAATATTAATACCATTTTTTTTTAATTTAGAAATTATTCAAGGTTCATATTTTACTATAAGTTTTTAACCTTTCAAACACCTCCATCTATACTAACATAAATTAAATACGTGCATTCAAGTTACAAAACATAATACATACATAAAACTTTAATGTAGCAATTTGAATGAACTATTATATCATAATAAGATATTGTATTATTAAAAAATTTATTACATATAATAATAATGTTTATTACATATAATCTCATTTGCTTAATATTAATTCAACTTTTTTGTATTATGATTTTATGTATTATTCTTTCATCTCAATATTAACACTTTGTTTTTTTAATTTATTTAATGATATTATTAATTATTACATTAAAACGATATGTGATATACATAATATATATCATAAGAAACTATAAGAAAGTATAAGAAACTATTAAAAATGAGTTTACATGTATTTTTGAAAGTGTATTAAAAAGATGGAAAAAAAATTAATTTATAGTTTTATATTTGTATTTTAAAATTAATTTTTATTTTTAATATATATATAAGAAATGACAATTTATTCATTTAAATTTAACTTTATATTTAAAATTCAAAATTATAAATACATGGTTTAAAAACATATTTTGAATATTGAAAAAGTAACTTATGTTTCAAATTTCAAAATTAATATATTTTATTTTATGAGTACATTACGTTATAAGTACATTCATCATATTATATTCAAAAGTAATTTATGTATTCAAAAATATTTTACTTTTAGTCATATCAAATATGATTTTTTTATTGGTTTTATTTTAGACATCTTTTCAATTTAACTTAACCATAGTTGCATTGGTTATAGTGTAAGAGATGAGTTGTAAATATATCTTCCCCACAAAATGTGTAACTCGTAATATTTTATTACATCTCTTATGAGACCCATTTTAGACCTCAAAATTCTCCTAATGTCTTCTTATTTGCAAAAGCACCGGAGGCTAAAGGGGGCTGGAGGATCATTAAGACAGAAAGCCTGTGGTAGAAGGTTATAGTGCAAAAATATATAGCCCCACTCTCGGTGGAGGAGTGGATCAGGACTCTGAAAATAACACACTCTGGAGGCTCGATAATATGGAAAGCAATGGTCAAATCCTTTGAGGTAATTGCAACTAACTTGGCTTGGCAGGTTGGTAATGGATGGAAGATTAGGATCAACGAGGATCCGTGGGCAGGGTGCAATAATCTTCACAGACTCTCGGGTCCTACTATGGAGGAATTAAATCAGAACGGATATATATTTTTGGCTCAGATCGCTTCCCCTATTCAAGTTAATCGTTGGACTCAAAGCTGGGTTAACGCAGGAGATCTGCACCTGTCTAGACCTGCTTAAAGAGAGTTGGCTTCCTTTATAGCCAATTTAAATCAGCTTCAAACTCTTTTTAGGGATAGGGAGGATGTTCTTATTTGGGATGTGGATCCTGCTGGTCGATATACCTCCAAAGCCGGCTATATAAAAATTAGCGCAGAGGGTGTTCAAGGGGACCTGATCTGGTGGTGGAAAGCACTTTGGAAAATTAAAAGCCCCCCAAAACTAGGGTTTTTATGTGGCGTGCCTTAGAAAATAAGGTCCCTACATGGGACAATCTACAAAAGAGGAACTTTCAAGGCCATGGGTGGTGCTCACTCTGTCAGGTTGAGGCTGAAACAGTTTTTCATATCTTTGTCACATGTCCGTATATTATGGAAGTTTGGAGGGAGTGCCATAAGGTGTTGGGGAGGGTCTGCAATTGGGCTGGTATATCCATACTTCAGGCTTGGGAAACTTGGAGAAGAAATGAACCTTTGGATTCTATGACTTCCCTTCCATTATTGGTTATTTGGGTGGTTTGGCTGGCCAGAAACAAAGTCGTTTTCTCAGATAAATTGGTAACTCCTTCCATCACGGCCTCACAAGCTTGTGGTATTATCTCAGCTTTCCCACAACATATCAGGGTTACTCGACAGAGAGAGATTATGGAACTAGAACTGGATAGATCGGTGCCTTGGGGTTTTTTTGATGGGGCATATCAGAATAATTCTTGTGGGGATGGGGCTATTCTTTACTTATCTGAACGCCATTTTTTTGAACTTATGGTCACGCTGGGGGATGGAAGCAACAACACTGCGGAATTACTAAGTTGAAAAATCCTTCTAATTTTTGCAGCAGAGAAGGGGTGCCGAACACTCAATGTTTTTGGGGATTTGATGAACTTGATCAACTGGATAAAAGGAACACAAACTTGTCGGAACATCAGACTTGAAATTTCCATCCGGGCTGTGATTGAATCTTACACTACTTTCAATTGCAATCATGTTTACATGGATAATAACAGGTGTGTGGACAGGGCTTCGAAGGTGGGCAGGTGGCAAATTAGGGAGTCCATAGATGGACTCGTTCATGAATATTATCATCAGCCTTTCATGGAAAGGGCAGACTTATGATTCCACAATATTATGCAGTTCTAGCAGCATACTGTGTTTTATTTTTACTGTTATTATATGAGGCATATATTGAACAGATATATATATTGATGGTGATGCTCCGTGATATATGATCTAGGAACTGATCCTAGGTCGTATGGATACAACGATTTTTTTTACTGTGCTTTATTTTTTTTTTGGCATATCAATGCAGTACATGTGCTGGAATATGAACAGAATCTTAGGTGTAGACTTTATTATCTTTGTGGGATCCCACAAAGGCATATATTTTTCAGCATACTATCTGTTTTATTTATTTTGTACTTAAATACACAGTTTTGTGTATATACTGAATGTAACTTTGTTATCAAAAGATGATATAAAGTTACGCTTTTTTTTCCAGGGAAAAAAAGTTATAGACTAGTAAAGAAGAAGTTGTGGTTATTGGAGTTGTGGGCACCGAGGGTTGGGAAACCCCGCTAGTTTCTTAGAACTAGCAACTAAGCATAATCCCACTTTGGGCAACATAATTAGCTAGTTGGAACTGACCTACGAGATTGCTAATTCAACTATACATTAAGGTATTCTAATTGATCTTACTCACTCGTATTATTTTGTATTATTATCCCATTTTAATTTTACATATGATCTAAAATTGTATATCTACTATTAATTTGTTAGATAAAATAAAGCAAGTAAAAAACGCAAACTTAAAATCACAGAGTTAATTGTTGCTAATTAATTTTCTTAATAGTTGCTTTAACTTAACACCCATCATTAGGATAGCGCTACATGCTTTAACACTCTAAATGGTTCACTCACTATGATTTCCTTTATTAAATTATATTTAAATATTACAATTTCCATTATTGGAACACGACCACCAAAATAAGTTACTAATTAACCTAAAACATTATTAAAGTAGAACTTTAGTAGGTCTAACTGTTAAAACCATGTAGGTGCTATATGCTTTAGCACTATGGTTCACTAACTATGATTTTATTTATTAAATTATATTTAAATATTACAATTTCCATTATTAGAACACAACCACCAAAATAAGTTACTAATTAAACATATTAAAGTAGAACTTGAACAGGCCTAACTGTTAAGACCATGTACTTCGTCCTAAGAGGTCAGAGTGTATTGTTATTCCATATCAAAAAGCTCCCAGATATCGTGATACAATCTTTGTTAGTTTATTAGGCCCCAAATCCATGTCCCCAACTGTCACACGCATGAATTAGAACATGTCATACATTTAGAGTTGATATAGGGCTGAAGGGCTCTGGAACTAGGGTTTTGGAAGGGCAGCTCAACGACAACCCCTTTGTCTCGGGCTGCTCCTTGGAACCTGTACGCAACCTTTCCTCATATAGTGAGCCTTAGCTAGTCCCATGTATGACCTGCAGCCTCTTGGATTAAGGCAATACTCTTGGTTGTATTATACTCCGAGGTTACTTTCCCTGCGCCAATTGCGGGTCGTTTGTTGACTATAGATATTTCATTGGTTTGGGGTGGCATCTTTAAGCTTTTCTTTATGAGTAATGGTGCAACTTTTGACATTACTACCGAGAATGTGGTCTTCGCATAGGGTTACATCGGTCACTGTCTCAGAGCGTTGTGGTTTCACGAGAGGGTTTCTCGGTTTGTCAGGCTGACGACTATGCACCTCTCCTGTGTTGTTGGTGGGGCTTCCATTGATTGTGGTATTTTTGGCCGCGGCAGATAGTATCGGCATTATTTTTTGGTATTGCACCTTACACTGCTCATCTTTCTGCGATCGGACTGTTCCAGGTACTCCGCTTTGTCGGTACTGGTTTTTCGGTCTTTGTTTACTGTATTCTTGTCTTTAGTGTTTGGGATGGCTGGGTCTGCGGCTACCCACATGGAGTCCGCCCTCTGACCAAGAGGGATTTGTACCAACCATGTAAAACAAGTGGGAATTAGGTTGGATTTGTTATTTTCTTTGGGTTTTTTTGTCATCTTTGCTTATTGGGTTGACGTTGACGGTATTTGTCGTTTTATCGAAGCACTGTATTGTCGGTTCCCTTCTTGCTTTGGCTGGGGTTTCAAGGTTGTTGTCGGTTATTGGCTGTCACCTTACTGCTAGGGTTTGGGTCTTACTGTTTTTTAGTATGGATTCCTCAGGGCTCTGCCCACCTTTCGGCTCACAGGGGGGGTGGTACGTCCTCCTCGCTATAGTTCCCGTAGGAAGACCAAAGTTATGACGGCACTCAAATCTAAATGACGTTATGTCCTGGGGCGAGATGTTATGTTGGATAGGGTTTCAGATCTGTGTCGTAGGACTCTTATCAGTTGCCTCAAATATTGATCCATGAATAGAGAAGAATGGGTGGTGTCGGCAACCAAGAACTGGAAACTTATCCTTAACTACATCCCTACCATTAGTTTACTCGCTAATAAGTGGTTGGTTATTGTTTTTCTTGAGGATGTCGATGCCACCCGTATCCTAAATCAGCTCTAGACTATTGCGAATGGTTCATTGGTTCTTAGCTGTTGGCAGTCCAATTTTGACCCACTCAAGGAAAGAGTAGTTAAAAGACACCTTTGGGTATTATTACCTGCCCTACCTTTTCCCCTATGGAACAGAGAGATCCTGATTGGTATTGCCAACACATTGGGGCAGTTTGTGTCCTTAGAAAAAGACTTCCACCTTATCTTTGACAAAAGAACTGCCAATATCCTGGTAGAACTTGATGTGTCGAAGGGACTCCTCCCCGAGATTGACATTATGTGCAACAACACAGTCTTCACCCAAAGATTTGACTTCCTGAACATGTCGTTCAGGTGTAGCTATTGTCATGAAACTGGACACTTGAGAAATAAGTGTCATTTACTTCAGGGACATCCTTTAAACCTTGGATACTTAGATTCGAAGCTATCACTTGCCTCGCCTTTGGTAGCCTTGCCATTGGACTCTGAGCTTACACCTAGCTCCCCAGTGGAGGTCTCTCCACCTGTTGAATCCTTGGACACGCCTACCCCTGTCGGTCCCTATGATTCTTCATCCCCTACTTTCTTTGGTGACCTAACTAAGGGGGAACTTCAGTGTATACAGGACATAAAGAGTATAGCCCTCGCTACTTCTACAACTTCACCCTCTTTGGCTAAAGCCATTCCTTCCACTTTACCCCACACTACTGATACTTCTCACAACACTTCTTCTCCTAGGATTACACCTTCCTTTACTTTAGCAGACTTTCCTCCACTCCAAAGGAACTCTCCTCCTATTATGTCTGATAACCTGCACAGTCCAACATCCACTCCTTCTTTCTCTGGTCCTTCCTTACTTTAATCCTTAGCTATCTTTTCGGATAAATCACCAATCTCACCTTCCACACTCCCCCTGGACTCCATTAGGTTTGAGAATGTTACTATCAGAAAATCCAGGAAAAGTAAATCTTCCTCTATCCCTTCAGATGAGACTGGACCCTTAGGTCTCTACACTCCCCTCTCAGCTAGGATCAAAGCGGCAGTTAGATCTCAAAACTCACCACAGGCACTTAGAGCACAGTCCTCTCTTGAACAGGTTGAACCATGAGGATTATCTCTATGAACATCCGTGGGTTTGGAGGGCTTACAAAGCAAAAATCTCTCAAGACACTATTCTCTTCTTTAAAACCTGATATGATACTTTTACAAAAAACTATGTATGACCATTTTCCTGCTCTTCGTCTATTTGCCAAGCTGAGACCTAGCTAGGACTTTTGTGCACTTGACTCACAGGGCTTGTCTAGGGGACTTCTCACTGGTTAGAACCCTCACCTCACCAGGTGTAAGGCCTACCATTCCTTTGCAGGCAACCTTATCAATGCTCGATTTAAAGGACTTGATTCTGTCTACTCCATTTTGAATTGCTATGGGCCCTCCTCTAATAGAGCTTTCTTCTGGGACAATGTTTTCGCAGGGGGTATCTTTAACTTTCCCAACCTCATCTTAACTGGGGACTTGAACTTTACTCTCTCTGATGCTGAAGTTTGGGGTGAAAAACCCCGCATTGATCACATGGTTCATTATTTTTCTCACCTTCTGGATACCACTAACATGGTGGATTTAGCCCCCAACTCTCCTGGTCCTACTTGGAGGAATGGTCATTTGGACATTGATGGAGTTAGTAAAAGACATGATAGATTTCTTGCATCTATCCATCTTATATCGGCTCTGAACCATTACAAATCTTGGATTCATCCCTCTGAGATCTCAAATCACTACCCTATTTGTCTGGAGTGGATCTTTTTGCTTACTTGTCATCTTTACCCATTCAAATTCAATAGGCCTGGTTTTTGGATAAGGAGTTATGTACACTTGTTAATTCCTCATGGAATTCTCTAGTACCCTTGACTTTGGGTCCTATGTCTGCCCTTACCTTTAAACTCCAGAGACTCAAGTGCACTGTTAAGGACTGGGAAAAGAGGACAGCCCTGGCTAGAACTAAAGAGGCTAAGGAAATTGATTCAGCCATACTTGATCTCCTTTCTTCCAGGATCTCTGGTATCTTGACTGTCGATGAAGCCAATCAGCTTGCACAGCTTAAGGCTAGAAAAGATGCATTATTAGCCCATCAGGTACTCACCTGGAAACTTAAGAGCGGGATTGATTGGTTAAACGAGGGTGATGCAAACACTAAATTTTTCCATTCCTACACCTCTACAAGAAGGAATTCAAAATCTATATGGGCCCTCAAGAATCAAATTGGTGAGTTAGTTGAGGATGAAACTAAGCTTAAGGGTTTGGGTGCACAACACTTTTCTGACGTATTCGTTGATGATGGTACATCAAACATTGAGGCTCAACTAAATGTCATCAGACTCTTCCCTTCCTTTGTCCGGGAGGAAGATATTGAGCTTTTTTTTTGTTGATTTCACTCTCTCAGAGATTGAAGGAGTACTTAAAGGCTTCAAAAAAGATAAAAGCCCTGGACTAGATGGATGGCCTGTAGAATTCTACCTCCATTTCTTTGATCTGGTCAGTCTAGACATTCTAGAGCTGTAGAATAGTCGAGGGCTGAGGGGAGGGTAACTGGTGCACTCAATGCTACATTTATAACCCTCATACCTAAATGTGACAAGCCACTTACATTTGTTGATTACAGGCCTATCTCCCTCTGTAATTTGGTCTACAAAACTATCTCTAAGCTGGCAGCGATCAGACTTAAGCCCTTGCTGGACAAATCCATCTCTAGAAACCAGTTTGGGTTTCTCCACAATAGACAGATCATAGAACCTGTGGGTATAGCTCAAGAAGTTCTACATTCCATTAAACATGAGAAGAAGAAGATCATGGTCCTTACATTAGACCTGGTAAAAGCATTTGACAGGATTAATTGGACTTTCCTTAGATTGGTCCTCTTACAGATTGGTGTACCAGTTGTGAGAGACAATTGGATTATGGGTTGTGTGGAATCTTCTAACTTTGCTGACCTCATCAATGGGACACCTTCCAGATTTTTCCCGGCCTTGAGGGGCATCAAGCAGGGATGACCCCTCTCTCCTCTCCTCTTTATCCTGATCATTGAGAGTCTGAATTTACTAATTTCAAATGCACAGCATAGAGGGCTTATTACTGGTGTCAAGGTGTCTCATAGCTTATATCTTACACACTTGTTATTCGTTGATGATGTCTTACTGTTTGGTCTTGGGACTTGGATGAATGGCAGCAATATAAAGTATTGTTAGATCTATTTTGTACTGACTGCTACATGTATGAAAATCAGTGATGAAAAGTCATCTTTCCTGTTTAATGACATTGATGAGACATGTAGAGCAAGGATCTTTTCATTCCTGCCCTACAAAATGGAACCTCTATCTATGGGCTTCAAGTACTTAGGATTCTACCTTAAGCCATTGGGATATTGTGTTAATGATTGGAGATGGATTATTAAAAAAAATGGAAAAAGGATTAGCAACTGGACTTACAGGTTATTATCTCCCCGAGGTAGGCTGATTTTGGTCAAATCAGTACTATTGGGACTGGCTATTTGTTGGCTTTCTCTAGCCCGCATGCCCAGAACTATTATAAACTATCTTCGTCGAGCCATTTCCAATTTTCTCTGGGGAAATTCATAGGGGAACTCCATAACACACTTGGTTGATTGGCATTCGATCTCTCGTCCTAATGTATTGGGGGGTGGAATATTAAAAATTTGCACTGATTCAGCCTGGCTCTTAGACTGAAAAGCTTCTAGTTGGTGTTGAACGGTGATGGCATCTGGTCTACCATTGTCAAGCATAAATATCTAAAAAATAAACCGGTTGAAGATTGGCTTCTACACCAAGTGTTTACGGTCCAGGGTACTTCCTATTTCTGGAACGGTTTCATCAAAGCGATCTCTTGGATCACTAGATGTCTGGGATGGAAGGTTGGAAATGGTTGCAAAATAAAAATTGGCATAGATCCTATCGCTGGTCAAAACACTGAATATATCCTGCCTAAGGATTTTAGGGTATACTTGGAGGACTATGGTATCAAGCACCTCTCTGATGCACGCAACTAGGGTATTGGAACTGCCTCGCAGACTTACTGGCTCACTACGGATGATCTCGATTTAGATGGACAATGGAAGGATACTTGGACCAAATATGTTGATGGGTTATCTCATGGTTGCATAAGATTGGGTGAGGGAATGGACACACTTGTCTGGATGTACAATAAGAAGAGTGGCATGATCAACGCTAAGTTAGCTTACGAACTTATCGCCCACACAGGGCACTCATACAGATCTGGAATTGTAATATCTCGCTGAAGATTATTTGTTTCAATTGGTTATGTTTATCCAACCAGATAAATACCTGGGATAACTTGAATAAAAAGGGTTGGATCGGTCCAAACTGGTGCTGCTTATGTAAATGTTCATCTGAGATTGTCAACCACCTTTTTATTGACTATTGTTTCACTCTAGATGTTATCCAGTCCCTCAGTACTGTACTTCACTGCCCTATTGTTTAAAAGGAGTCAACCTACCTGCAGAATCTTGATCACTGGTTTAGTATTGAAAAAGAGCTTACCTACCTGCCTCTCTTGATGTGTTGGCAACTATGGCTAACCAGAAGCAGGAGTATAATTGAGGATCACAAGCCAAATATCAAGTACATTGTGCATAATATTATTGATCAGCTACAGCAACATCCGGTATCTTCTCAGCTGGATCCTAAAAGGAGAATTATCGGCACTGCTCCTGTCTTTGAATATCCTGCTGGGTTTTTTGATGGGGCCTCAGCCAATATGAAGGGAGGTATTGGTGTACATCTCCTTATCAGCCAGGATCTTTGTTGCTATTTGAAAATAGGTGTTGGTCTGAGCACCAATACTAGATTGGAACTACTTACTCTTTGGACTCTCCTGACTATTGCTAATATGATTGGTCTGCCTCATCTCCATATACGTGGAGACTCATCTGCCATTATCAACTGGTTCAAGGAGAGCTGACCTCTCTGCTCTCAATCTTGATGGCTGGTGCCAAAACATCAGAGAACTGGAATCATCCTTCCTCCAGCTCAATACTTGTCATGTATACAGAGAATACAACGTTAAAGTGGATGGCTTATCCAAAGAAGCACCTTCTTTGGCCTCGAGCCTTCTCTGTTATTCAGAATTTTCTGAGGGGGTATGTACTGTGAATGGTACATTACAGCTATTTTAGCTTATTCATGTCTACTCTATTCACACATCTTTGATGTCCTTGAGTATGGCTGCATATTTTACATCTTGTTGGATGTCAGAGGTGGACTTGTCCTCTCTTTCTTGTCGACACACCCAGAAGTGCTTCTCTGGATCAGCCATTCTGCTTTGTCTTGACCTCTCTGTATCGTGGGTATTGAATGGAGAATGGGTGATGACAGTTGATCCTATTTGCTACTGTTGGCAGATTACATTTTGAATGTTGATACTTTGATATGAGACAAGGCTGGACATATATTTTGCTGTGGACCATGCCATTTGAAAGCTTTGCTTGCTGATGTAAACAGGTTACCTTTGATTCTATTGAATAACAAGGAACTGATATTTTCTTCTGGAAAATGAGTTGATATAAGGCTGTTTTCAAATTTATTTCTATAGAAAAAATAGAGAGAGAAAACAAAGTTTCTCTTATGGTAAGAAAATGAATGTCACGAACATCAAAAAACCGTGAAACAGAAATAGCAATCTGCTATCCGAGGTTTTCCAGACGCTAACCAATTTCTTCTAACCTTGTCAAAAACATGATTGCAAATGAGCAGTGGCACTTTTGAAAGCTACGCCAAGCGAGCGTCAATATTATGTAGAAAAAGCCTCAATTAAAACTAATTCGATGCTTCTGCTCTCTTTCTTGCAAAGTATTCATCAGCACGAGCTATGTGTTTAACCACTGAAGGTTTAACCCACTTCTTCCTCCCTGGCAATGTTATTAATGTACATCCAACGCTTTCCAATTTCTGTTTTGCAGAAGAAGAAAAGGCACGTGCTTTTATCGTGAGCTTTGTGGTCAACTCTCCATCTCCAAGAATCTGCAATCAAAATACAACTATTAGGACAGCACTTCAGCATCAATCCAAATCTATTTATCTATTCTGAGAAAATCAAGAATAAATAAATAAGTTACCAGACTTAAGTACACAGATAACTGAAATTTGCTCATGCCCAGTTTAGCACAACCGAGGCTGTTGAATTAGACCACTGAACCAAAAAAAAAGGTAAAAACACACTATTCTTTGCTTGCTTCAAAATGTGCAATTACCAATGAGCACATGGTGTACGAAATTCACTAAAAACCCTGTGTATCTAAGATTCTAAAGTCTCCTAAACACTGGATGCCAGGAATCTTATGTATCAATAAATCTGCAGCAAAATCCCTGGACTAAATACATTAGTGACCACCTTCACAGTTAAAAGCTCCTTCATTCTTAATTTGACTGTATAATCTGTCTCTTAATATCATATGGATGCAGCTATAACGTTCTCCCATAAGCCACCATTGTTAGACCTCTGTAAAATGATATTGTTTTCTTAACTAGGCATGCATTTGCTACAACCCTTTCCCAAAAAAACATCCATTAAAAAGCATGAGTGCAGAAGCCAGAGAAGAGGTACCCTAAAACAAACCTAAATACCTGTTGAAAAATCCTTGATAGCAGCGTAAAGAATAACATATGAAATTCACAATGTCAAAATCTCATGTAGGACCAATTGCTGCTGCTTCGAGTTTAATGAAAGGGAAATATAAATAAAAGGTTCTGAATAGATTTATAAATAAACAACTGTTGAAGTAATAATTTGCCATGTAATTATATCTTCGATATTATTAATTTATCAAAATGTTGGTTTACACCCTACCCTATCCCCTTTGCTTGCTTGCTTGCATGCATCCTTTATATCACTAATTTGTGCATCAAATAGATACAACCTACCATTACTTTGGCCAGTAAGATTATAAATAAAGGACGATATCAAGGTCATTATTTGTCATGGATGTGTAGTAGTGTGTCTGTGCGTGCATGCAGAGAGAAAGAACCGGTTGAAACTCTACTCTCTTCAGTATCATATTATATTATGCATGCGATTAATAGATCATCCTTAATATTGTGGTCATCAACTTCAAACATAAAGCACTATATTGTGGCCATTATTTGCCATGGGGAAGGAGATTAATGGCAAACTTTACTATGAAGATAGCATATACAATGAAATTAAAGAAATAACAGTACCAAATGATAATTGATGCAAGGTAATCCAATACGATAGTACTTTTGTTTAGACAATATACCATTTCCAAGGTAATTCAACAGATATAGTCAATCATAAATATTAGAAATTTATACTCAAATGGCCCACACATTACACTGAACCAGCATATTTCTAACCAATGAAAATTGGTTAACTTGACCGCTACTTAGCTTCTTGAAAGTCAATGAGTCAACACATAACATTGACCAAGTCACACACATAATTATCCTTATCACAGCTATCTTATAAACCAAGCTTTGCCCTAACATTGTAGAAATTTCAAGAATCATGCAATATATTGCAAATTCTGAAATTTCACCTCAACCTTGAGATTCACAGATCTATCTCCAGTGAAATTTCAGCCTTAGGGTTGAATCTGAAATATGAATTTACAGCATCAATATTTCATTTCTCTTCAACCCAATTTCACAGGATAGCCAAAGGAAATAAAGACCATTCAAGTGTACTTCAATACCACAAAGCTATAGCATTGGGGGCACACTTTTCCAAGCATATAACAGATCTGAAATGTCTTATTACAGCAGATTATAGCAGTAAATATGTTCCTTTATCTTTTAGACGTGTAAAATCACTTAACTAATTCAGCTCTATATTATGTCAAATCAACATGCACAACCAGCACTAGAATCTACCCAATCAAGATAATGTAAGCTGAAAATCAAGACTACAAGTGCACAAAATTTGGACAGCTGGAATAGTTCATATATGTGTGGGTGTGGGTGTGGGTGTGGGTGTGTAAAAGATGAAGTACATGTATATACCAACAACTTATCACAAGCTAGTACAAATAAAGCTATTCAAACCATAGCTCGGAAACCATAAGAAAGTCCTAAACACCAACTCCTCCTAGCTAGGAATCACTCCCAACCAAAGCTGATCACTCCACTATAGATCCTCAACAAGCTAACATACATATCAGCAAGTCCTCCTTGGCACATACACTTGCATCCCACAAGTGTACAAGGATATCTCCCCCTCTAACCTCCAAAACAAGCACACCAACTAGCACTTAGGTTTCCAAATGCCACGAAACTCTAGTGACTAGTCTTCTTATCTCATAAGCACAACAAGATAAAATCCTTCCTTTGCTCCTCTAGGATAGTCTCATTAGGGTGAAACCCTAACCCTAGTCATCCCTTCAAATTCCTCCAAGCACCCTAACGCTCAAGACAAATAGAGCAAATACACATGAAAAAGAGTACAAGAAGACAAGTTCACCCTAGTCCTCACATCTATAACTCAATTGTGTGATGCTATGAGTGAACATGTACAGATGATAAAAGACTCTCTCCTCCCTTTATCTATATAAAGGAGGACAATATTGAACAAACCATAAAGTGGATCAAGTCCACAACAACCAACCTATCTATCTCTGTTGAAATTTCCATTTATGACTTTTAGTGCAAATTCAGAAATTTCACCACCAGAGATTTCCCAAACTAATCCCCGAGAGTTTTCAGCCTAATATTTAATTACAACAACAAACAGCAGCAAATAGTTCGTTTCACTTCAGTCCAAATCAGTCTGAGAAAAGATACAAAACAAGTGTACTTCAATGTCAACAAGTTACAGCCCTTGGGGTACACTTTTGATGCATATAACAGATCTGAAATAACTTTATTATAGTACAATTTACAGCAATAAATTTGCTCCCATTATATTCAAAATGTATGTTATATCTCTTAACAATTTCAGCCATGTTATGTCAAATCGGCATGAAAAACAAATGCTGGTATTTACTCAATAATGAAGCTGTACACAAAATGTGGACAGCTTGAAACTTCATATAAATTTAACAATTTCAGCCCTGTGTTATGTCAAATCGGCATGAAAAACAAATGTTGGTATTTACTCAATAATGAAGCTGTACACAAAATGTGGACAGTTTGAAACTTCATATAAATATAAGATAAAGTACAAGTACATACCATAGCTTTCTCACAAAGCTATTAAAAGTCAAGCTCTCCAAACCCTGGCTAGGGAAACTATAAGAAAACCCTAGCCACCAACTCCTCCTAGCTAGAAATCACTCCCAATCAATGTTTTAAAAACCAGTCAACTCGTAATTGGAACTAGCCGAGTTGACCTGTTTAACCCTCAATGACCTTGAACCGGAACAAAATTCGGCCCGGAGGCCGGTTTGGTACCTAACCAGTCGAGTCAGGCCTTGACTCGACCGGTTCGGTACCAAACCAGCCTCAAACTGGCCAGTTCTGCATCAACTCAGCCGAGTTAATCCAAATAGGCCTGGGGCGCAAGCGTGGAGGTTAGACACGGATATTTTTTTTAAAATGACTAGTGTTGTACAAGTGACATTGAATTCAATAATATTAAATGGTAATGTTAAGTAAAAGTGACATTCTTCTTATCTTTCATTTTCTATCCTTTTACTTAAAATTTTAACATTACCATTAATTGTTTCAAGATGTTTGAGAGTGGTTCCAACCTCATCGAACTTCATTTGCAAAAAGTAGAATTTTAGATCCCATTCAGAATTCAACAAACTTAATAGTTTTCAGGATTTCAGGATTGCAACATTTCCACTGGATTCTATCATGTATGAGGGTAAAGGATTGGAATTTAAGCAAGCACATCAAGCACATCAAACTCTCTATGTACCTTTGATGTTGGTGGTGTTGATGCCTGATTGTTGAAGTTGATTGAAATCCTCTGTCATAACCTTAATAAAAATGTACCCTTCAGTCCAGCAAAATCACTTATTAAGCATGGGAACCTTCTTCTACCTTATTTTAATTTTTAACGCTTGGATTAGGAAGTTTCATCAAAATTGTAGGGTGTTGACTAAAGTCCTTGGAGTATCAAATTCGAGATTCAAGGTGGAGGCAAGGGCTAGAGCCTAGAGGAGGAGGGAACAGGATGCTATTAATGAATAGGACGCAATATAGGCAATGATTTTTGATGATTATGTATTTTTAATTTTGATTCAGATATGTATCGCACTTGTGCCATTTTGATAAATTCAGCCTTACATGGTATATACATGAGTAGGTTTTGCATAGTTTGTCTCTAATGGTTTGGAATCATAGCTCATAATCTTTAATATTTTTTTTCATTAAAATTGTATAATTTTATGTATTTTTTAGTAGTTCCGAGTCATTGAAATCAAACCACTCCGAGTCATTGGCAGTTCTGGTTCCGAGCCAAGTTGACCCTCGACCGTTCAAAGTCTGATTCCAAGTTTTAAAACATTGAGAAATTCTACAAAGGGTTTGAGACTGGAGCTAGGTAACTTAGTTTTTGTTCGCAAACAGCTGTGGCTGAGCCAAAAAAGCAACGCAATATTGTTCTTTCACAAAATGATGACCTTTCTATGGTTGTGGGTGGCAATGTTAACATTATCGACATTGCAAATCTGAAGGGTCAAGTGCTAGTAGGAAAGCTGTATGAACAATGACATGGTTTGGCTTCCCTTTTGGAATGGGTGAAGGAGTGTTAGGCTCCTATGGTGAGTGCATGTCCCATCATACATTCTCTAACAAGATGATAGTTTGGATTTGCTTTCCAAAAGGAGGAGGAAGCGCAAAGGATTTTGGGTCGATGTTGGCTCATCGAAAAGCACTTCCTTGCCTTGAAACTTTGGCATCCATTATTTGACCCTAGGGATGAAGTTATGACTTGCTCTTTCATTTGGCTAAAGCAACCCAAGATCCATTGGAATTCTGGACAGAAGCGGATTAAAAGCCATAGGGGATAAGCTGGGCAATTTCATGGTTGTGATGATTGTTGTCTCATTGGCTCTTCACAATCTATGGTGAGAATTCCAGTGGAAATGGATCTTAGCAAAGGAATTTTCAAGTCAATACACCTAGTGGTAGGTGACTGGTCCTATCAACAAATCCTAGACTATAAAAAAGTCCCCTTCCGTTGTGCAAGATATCATGCTTATGGCCATGTCTTGGCCAATTGCAGCAAGGGTTTTAGGCAACAAATTTGGAGGCCTAAACAAATGATTGATCCGAGAGAGGTTGGTCATTTAAAGGTTGATTGAAGATTCTCCACTTCTAGGGGAGACATCTTTATCGATGAAGAGCCTAGAGAATCGAGGTGGGATTAGCTCTGAAGGGGGTCTAGTAGAAAAGTTGGAAGGAAATGGTCAAGAGTTAATTGTCGGAGAGACTTGTCCATTCCTTTGATCTCATAATTTGGGGCTTCAGACACTCGACGTGTAACCCACCTAGAACTAGAAGCATTTTATGTTGTGAAAAGACATTACTTTAAAAGTTATTGTAAAGTTTTATGTTGTTGACCAAGGATGGTCTAAGATGACTGTAATTAAATATTTTATTATTTAATAATTAAAAGAAGAGACACCTAGCCAAATAGGACTGTTGAAGAGTGTTCACTGACCCACTAGGAGGAATGATCTGACGTAGAAGACAAAAATGACAAATGGAAGCAACAACATTCACTTTCTAGCTAATGCAGGAGGCAACTTCCCTATAATTGTGGTCATGTTCCCAAGAAAGGAGGAACTGAGCAGGTGGCTCATTAAATTACAAACTGACCCAAAGACCTAGGCAAGCACATATATATCCATTGAATGAGCAGGAGGCTCACAGAGAATTATAGAGATTAGAACCTTGTGCTTTGTTGGAAACTGAAAAGTTAGGCACATAAGAGGAAATTCGATGAGGGGAAAGCTAAAGTGAATTGCTAGAGTGTTGACTATAAATGTGACTGTTGAGTTGCAGAGAGGACAGAACAAGCTTCTACACAGTATCTTCGTCTTGGTAGTTTAGTGAACAGGCTCGAGGATCCTAAAGCAAGTAATCTTGGCTGCTTTTAGGAGACGATTGGGAGGAACTGTCTTCTTTGGATGTTTGTCCACTTCAAAAGTTAATAGGTTCCATATTGTTCTGGTTTATTATCTTTAACTTATTATCTGTTTATTTCTGAAGTATTTTATGAATGATGGAAGTTTCTAGAATTATTATTGTTTTCGAAATAAAGTAGGAAAGTTTTATTTCTGTAAATTATAAGTTAAGATGAATTCTACTGCTTCAATAGCTTTCCATTTTAGGAATCGTAAACTAAATTTTCTTTTACTTAGAAATAGTATCATATTATATATATAGTTTCACCTAATGTTAAGTATAATACACGATTAGTAAATGACTAGCATTCTTTATTTTCTTATAAAATTATACATAAATAAGCAATACGTTAAACAAAGCTATCATCAGCACACTTAATAAAGGTTTCCTAACTTTTCTTTCCACAGTTAGGGCTTGCCTTAGTTAGGTACAATAAAACCCTAAATCAAAAATTATAACCCGCTAAAAACAATATAACTAATTTTAAAACGCAATGAAATCCAACTGAGTGTTTGAGACCCATACAAATAAAAATATATATGAATTATTCAGTATCATACAGCTGAAAGGCTTATTGTATTCATAATTTATCCAAGTATTATTTTCACACAGCCGAAAGGTTTATGATTTTAATAAATACCCAGTATCAATTACCTATAGCCGAAAGGCTTATCAATTACCTATAGCCGAAAGGCTTATCAATTACAAAAACGATTTTAGGGTTAACACTTCACAATAACAAAATGAAAGATTCAATATAACTGTAAAATCAAATAAACATTCCTTCATAAGAACTTTTAGCATAGGTCAAAGGTTCGAGGCCTGTAAGGCTAAATAACCAAGTAATTTATAGTAACTGAAACCTACAACAAAAACTTTTAAAATACAAACATTTCATCAACGAAGATAGGCTGTAACTAGTTTTGGGCCGTAACTATTTCAAAAAAATAGAACGACGTTTCTTTTAATAAAAACATAGATGCAACACGATTTTATCCACATATTAATAAACAAATTAAACATTATACCAAGTAGTGCTAACATTACAGAGTAGTGATAACAATATTATAACAATTACAGAGTAGAACCGAGACCAAATCAAAGGGTTAAACCAAGATGGAAACGAAAATCGTAAAGACTGTTTGCCCATAAACCTTGCAAAAATTTTACATTAATATTTATAAAAACGACTAAAATACAAATTCCCTCACAGACTCCATGGTCTGTAAACAAAGGGGATTTAACTTAGTTAACTCTGTATAAACCTCCATTACAACCCGAAGGCTTTTAAAAACCACTTATTTATCTCTGCCAGTAACGTCGTAGAAGCAAAAACACGAGAGTGTTTACCATTTTAAAACGGAAGAGTTCATATAAACCCTTGTAACATCCAAATGAAGCCAGACCAAAAAGAGAAACGTTGTTCCAGCTATCTTTTCACACCATCAAGGACCGTAGGGTTCAAGGCTACTAGGTCTTACCAGAGCCTACGAAGCCAATTACCCTCGACCCAAGCTCTGCATGCCAAGCTTCATCGTTTAGGGACTGTCGAAACCTCCTTCCAGACAAAACAAAAAACAGAGGTTAAAACTTGGGCATTTCAACTTTATAAACAATAATGCAACAAGCTGAAACGAACTATGCAAAGGAGCCACTTACCCTCGACAGCTCTGCAAAGGAACCTAACGGCAGGTCAAGACCATAACTCCGCAAATTTCTGGCCAAGAGTAGCAAAGGCAATGATGAAATCGTTTCACAATGTGTTTGAAGGGTCGCGTGGTCTTTTGCATACCCAGGCTGGAAGGGCCGAGAGCCCTCAACTCTCCTCATCCATCCATAACTCTGCAAATTTCTGGCCAAGAGTAGCAAAAGCAATGATGAAATCGTTTCACAATGTGTTTGAAGGGTCGCGTGGTCTTTTGCATACCCAGGATGGAAAGGCCGAGAGCCCTCGACTCTCTTCATCCGTTTAACTACAGGAGTTAACACAAAAACATAAAAACTCCTTGGCTTTTCGCTTAGGGTTTAAACCCTTTTCCAGCTGGATGGCACCATGGGGTCCTTTCACGTGGGCGCCTTAACTCACAACCTACCTCCATGTGGTTTTTAATTTTCACCACCCACTCTCTATAGTTTAGAATAGTTTCGATTTAATAACAAATCCATGGTATAAGTATTTAAGCTAGGTCAAAGCATTTTATAAAATGACCAATTCAGAGCTGTGGTGCCAAAATCACTTTTGAACTCGTTGTTTCTTTAGTCTTTTGTTTGTCACCTTGGTGCTTGTCACCCTTAGCTCCTTAGTTTGTTTAGGTTGCAAGGGATGGGGCTAACCTTTCATGTGAAACACCTACATAAATACATTTTTAACAATGCATTAGCTTACAAAGCTAAGTAAGACTTATAACCCTGTAACCCTAGCATCGAAGCATCGAAAAAGGGCTAGTAAGCAGAGGGTTTAAAATATTAAAAACATGACAAATCCATACAAGATAAGCACACAAACTGTAACTTACAAGCAGCAGGCATGACACTTAATAAGTAAACCTGTATACCAGTATAGTGTTATATTGTTTCATAAATGAAGTTGTCGTAAATGAGTTTTTAAGTATTAGTGTTACAGAATTGTGATTATAAGCTAAGTCTTAGATTGATAATGGAATGTAGGGTTTACTTTATTTCTTAGAAGCTATGTGAAACCGGATTAAGTCTTATATTGATCTAAACCCTCCATAACAATTTTTGTTTATGGAATTTTGGAGTTGTTACACGACGGGTGATAGCTCAAAAAGATTTTGGGGATATTAGATTATCTCCCCGTCAATTGGATAATCTTGAGCATCTTTGGAAGGTGAAAGCTACTTCAATCAACCTTTCTAGTAAGCAGTTGGACTCTACCCCTGTTTTGTATATTTTTATTTCGGAACCTATCTCCTCAACTCCTTTTCTTCCTATGCGAAGTACTTTTGTCCTTCCTAAGAATAGGGAGATGGAGGTAGGTTCGGGCTCCAGGGTTATTTGGGGAGATGGGCTAGTAGTGGGTATTTCAAGTCTGATCTGTCTATTATGGGTACTTGTCCTCCTTCATAATCTTATGGGTCAGGAAGATCCTCTTGTAGTCGAGGGAGCGTCCATACCTCTTAAGGTCTCGGATCCAGACCAAAGAACCTTCTCTATCAGGGTGACTTGGTCTCGATGTCATTAAGGAGTATGTTGGGTCCAAGGTTGGGAGGAAGTATGCTATAAAACATGCACGAGAAAAGGCATTTTGTGAAGTTTGTTAAGGTTTAAACTGACGTATTTATGGGATTTTTAGAGCAAGACGAGCCTCAAGGGGAGTGACTTGATCAAGGTATTGTCCATCAACGCAAGAGGCCTAATGGGGCAAGCAAAATTAACCCTTAAGCGTTTGGTTGATTTAGAAAACCCTAATTTGTTCCTTGTTCAGGGCACTATGGATAGGGTCGTGCAGTTGGTGTCTAAATTACATAGTCATTTGGGGGTATGGGAGTTCAATGCTCTAGGTTCAATGGATCTTTTGGGAGGCATGGTAACTAGGTTGAAGAATCAACAAACACTATGCAATTGTTTTGCAGTGCGGTCGGGTTATGTACCAAAGTGTATAGCAAAGAATTGAATTCTATTTTCATGATACTTAACCTTTATGGGCCTTATGACGTTAGGCAGGGATTTTGGGAGAGCTTATGTTCGTTACAATGTTTCAAGGTGAACAACATGATTGTTGATGGGTATTTGAATCTTCCTCTCAGTCATGAAGAGATTTGGGGCTCCCCATCTCACAAAGTTTTTATTAACAAATTCGAGGAAGTTGATTAGGTGGATGTGGCCCCTTGTAATCTTCATCCAACTCGGTAAAATAACCGAGTGGGAGCGGCTAGTGCGGAAAAAAGACGACAAATTTTTAGTTCATTTCAATCTGCTTGAGGAGGTTAATAGATGCAGGTCTTGATTGGAAACCAGGAAGTTTTCATATCATTTCTCGTATATTTGGAGATTGGTGGTAGAGAGGAGAAACCAGGTGCCACCATTCAAGTATAATTCAAGTTGGTCATCTGAAGAAGATAAGAAAAGCTAAGATAATTTTATTGATGTATGACAAATGACCACTAAAGTAGGTCAAAGGGATTGTTGGTTATAATGATGTCAATAAAAGTGGGAGTGCTAAAGCAACTCCTATAAGAAACAATATCCAGGAAGAAAAAACAATCTAATTATGCAAGAGCAATCTCTAGGCTCCAGTCAGGAGGCCCCTCAACAAGAAATATGAACAATATCCAAGATCTAGATCTGGAATATAGCAATGAGTAATGCAATGTGTGTCTCACAACTTGTTGGATCTGTTTCCCCTAGCATCTGAGGTCGAATGGAGGAAGCTCAAGATAGAGAACTGGATAGAGGAACTGCCAAAAGGGGAGTTGCATGACGTACTATGTTGTTGAATGGAGAAGGCCTGCCACTAGAATCTGGACGATCTTTGTTGCCTATTGGTGTGAGATATGGACTAGTAATGTTGCTAAGGTCTTTGTGAACTGTGGGTGGTCTCTCGATGACCTGAACAGAAGAGAGCACCATAAAAGAGGAAGTGATACACTGAGTGGATGCTGATCTCGAAGGTGGTTGGATGGACTAAGGCGAAGCCGGAAGGCATCCTGTAAGTAAAGGGCCAAACATTTATGATTTGGAAATCTGAAGAAACTAGAGAGAATCTCGGACTCTCTGAATAAGCAATATAATTGTTATCACAATTCTTGTAGTTGCCCCGTAAGGTGATCCTTTCCAAGATGGAAAAGGGGAAAGGAAACTAAAGTCATGACCTTTGAAAGTACTCAAATGTCACACTGGCCAAAGCTAACGACACTTTAGACTAAGCAACAAGCCAAGTCTAGGGGGCATCCCTATAACCAAGATAACCTAAAAGATGAGTGTTTAACATGTATTAAGCCAGGTATCTTGAGTAAATATTAGTATGATAGTTAATTAGAGATTCAAGCAGTTACTAAGAGGAAATGTGTGCCCACATGAAAACCCTAAATTATCCTAGGGTTTTAAGAATGAAAATCAGATCTAAGGGTAACTAGGTGATTCTAGAATTAAAGGTGATTCTAGAAATACCCAGTTTGCAAAATCAAAGATACCATTTCCCTCAAAGAGGGCGTCCCTATCCTAAAGATAGACCAGTTCATTAAATAGGCAAATGCAGTCTGATGGTCGTGAAAATCTAGATCTAGAGGTTTTGAATTATTTCCAAAATGGGTTTAAGGTTTTATTAACCGCCGCAAACTAGAACCTATAGATCTAAAAGTTGAGGGTTTTAAAGTTAGGGTTTTTAATTTTTTAATTGTTTTTATCTTGTTGAGTGAATTGGAAATTAAAACTAGAGAAAACTAAAAGCAAAACGTACACAGGACTTGGCCAATGCCAAGATTGTGAACACTTTTACGAAGTAATTCCCAATTGGTGAAGATCCAGTCAAGATCCAAGCTCTAACCAAGTCGCTCCAAATGACCAATGTGCCCCTCTCTCTTGAACAAGCAAACAATCGAAATCAATTTGCAGTACCTAAAAGAAATGCGACCGTTACAAAGTAAGAAAGCATATCAATTAACAAAATGCACAATAGACAACTCCCTGTCAAACCACGAACAAAGAAAAAAAGCCACGTCCTCAACAGTGCGCCCCTCCTCTCCAAATCGCTACCCTGCCAGAAGGATCAAAATGAATGCATGCAAAGATATTTACCAAATATTCTCCAAGACTTCATAGTGTAAGATGATGCAATCACGAACCAAGTGTTGTTGTAAATGTAACTTGTGAATATATTCTTCATTGTATTATTTGTATTATTATTATTATTACATGTTGTTGTACTTTTATTGTACCTCCTTTCGAGGATGTTTTCCCTCTGATTGGAAGGTGTCATTAATGTAATTGGTCATGTAAGAGTTGAGGTAAAACGTCCATTGTAAGTCGGAGCGATAGTCCCCAAAAGAATATTGTAAAATGTATATTTTTTAATACCCCCAAAATAGGTCGGCCCAGTAGAGTCCAGAAGTCGGCCTTGTTGGACAAAAAAGGTCACACACATGATCAGTATAAATAGGGAGGCGCCCTCCCTCATTTGAACACACTGCAAGCTAAAATAAATTTGCTCCAAGAGAGAAGAAGACAGGTTCGTTGGGGTAAAAGAAGAAAAAGCAGCAAAAGATATCTTACCTTTGGATTTTCTATTTTCGTCTGACATTGTACTAAGTGACGAATCTATATAGAAGAATTTGTTGGGTTTTCTACCTTGTGGTTTCCCAATATAAAATTATTATGTCTTTCTTTTGTGTTGCACGTGTCTATCTTTCAGTGATCCTATTGCATATGGTTATGATGTTATGATGCTAAATATTTTAAGATCTTGTATAAGCATTAAAACTCTAACATGGAATCAGAGCCACCCTGAGAGAAGGCATTGTATAGCCGAAATAATACTACAATTGCAGCTACTGGAGATTAGGGTTTCATATCTGAAAACCCTAGAATACAAAATCTAGTAATCTTGGCAATTTCGCTATAACTACAGTTTGGAGAAGGATCAGGAGCTAAAACTTTGATGGGCCGAAGATGAAATCTTGATGTACCTTGTGTGCAAATTTCAACCTCAGATTTGCTACACTTCAGGAGATATGATCCCTCCAAAATAGGGTTTTTGCCTCTTCCGTAATTTAGTATTAAACAGGTGACCTAAGGAGAATTGCTATATATCGGGCTAGGAAGATCCAAATAGAATTTCGTAAGATGTTGCAGATAGGGCATGGACTGTAGTTTCTATGGTGCAAGTTTCAAACCCCGAAGTTGAAACAATGACCCATGTCAGTATGTACAAGTTCACTATATTGAACCAGTCCATAAACACGTCACCTTGGGAAACTTAGCATAAGTTCCACTTGGTGAATCCAATCTTGCTCTACCCTGTGGGGTTGGAAAGAAGACAGATCAGGATACCTCAAGACGAAGTTTTAGACCTTGAAGAGCAGCAATTTCGAAAATACATCAGAATTAAGACAGGACAACTATGCAGAAGAAATAGAAGAAACTAGGGCTTCCTGTTCCGGACACTTCCCTTCACCAATCAGTTGAAAAAGGAGGACCATATAACTCACCCTAGGAGGGTGCATATTGCTATGAGAAGAGTTTCTAATTCTGTGGATTTTCAATTTTTAACTGCAAGACACTGCGAGAAAGAACTAGGGCATCAAGTTTTTGGAGTTTCCCTCCACAGTTTTTGGAAAAGGACCTCACTAGACAACTCACCTCAAGGAGGCACATCTTTCTATCCAGACATAATTTAATATTCCAAACTTGAAAATTTTGGGTTTCTCTATCAAACCCTAGGTCCACCAAAAGCAGTCTTCTAGAAAAGCACTGAAGCAAGCATCCAATTGAAGCAATTTCATTGGTAAGTTCTATTCTCTATATTTCCATTTGAGGTTCTCACTTTATCATGATGACAGACAGTACCAAGCTTGAGCATAAGCTTGAAGGAGTCGAGAACTTCCAGGCATAGAAGTATAAAGTGCTTCTGATACAAAAGAGCATGGCCTGGAAGCCTATGTCAAAAGAGAAGTTGCAAATCCAAAGGGAGATGAGGACAAAGCTAAGCATGAGAAGAACCTAGTCAAAGCCAAGAAGATTATTGCAGATTTGATCAAGGACCATTTGATCCCACGTGTGTCCTCTTTGAAGAATCCCAAGGAGATGTCCGATGAATTGAACCAGCTAAGAAGAGAACAAGGGAAGATTCCTCGAGTAATAAGGAACATATACTTTAATCCAGAAGGATTCAGCCCATGATGAAGAAGAACCTCTTATTCATCTCAGCATTGGATAAGAAGGGATGCAGTGATGATTGATAAAGAAGAAGGGACACTCAGATCTATGGTGTAGAAGACTTGCTCATCATTACCGATCAAGAATGAGACAAGCAAAGGTCCTCAAAATCAGACAATGGAGTAAAGCACACTGTCAGAGATTCCATCAATTTTTGTAAGGAGACAACGACCAAGAGGGAGTCTTCCAAACAAATAAAGATAAGTGTTTAATTGTCATTTCCTCTATATCTATTTACTTAAATGATATTGTTCAGTTGTGTTCCTAGATTTAGGAAATGTATTATGCATGTTTTAGTGTTTGCATTTATGAACAGTATACTACTAACTTGCATGTGATGGGTAAGTAGCCTATGGTGTTGTACAACATTCCATTGCTACTTATCTAGAATGAAACCTCTTTGCTGACATGTTGGGAGTAGTGCACACTCTTAATAATGTTCTGGTAGAGATGGAAGGCATCTAGAAAGAAACCATATATGATGAATGTTGTAGCATTGGCTAAGATGATTGCATGATTGTGTCCCATATATCTTTATGCATAAGAATTTGTTGTTATTAATATGTTTTGAAAAATATGAAATGTTTCTAATCATGCAACTAAATTTTACTTGTAGGAAAGATCGTTTACAATCACCTACAAGAAAAGAAGGATGAGACTTGTTCCGAAGAACAAGTGACGACGATTCAGCTATAACACTCAAAGAAGATTCACTCCAACAAAAATGAAGAGGAACCTGAAGCTCCCAGGATCAGAGACACTCTTACGGAAGAAAGAGCTTCAGAAGAATATGAGAATCATGATATGACCGAGCCACAAAGACCTGTAGATCCACCATGAGAAGCGAACATCCACAAGAGAAGACCAACTTGGACACGATTGATCATCCAATATGAAGAAAAATATGGTGATCCAAAAGGGATTTCCAGAGGAAGAAAGAGGTCTTGGACACATTCAAGTTATGCGAGACTGTTGTGTGACATCAATGATGCAAATCCTTCCAGTTATGAAGAAGCAGACGAGAAGAAAGAATGGAAGGAGGCTATGATCAAAGAGTATCAGTTGATCATGGAGAATGATCTCCAGGATGCATTTCTGATACCTGAAGGGAACTCCATAGTATCTTCCATATGGATCTACAAGATCAAGCAGCAGATGGCAGCATTGAGAAATACAAAGCAAGATTCATGGTTTCTCTTAGAAAGAGGGAGTCGATTATGGCGAGACGTGCATATTAAGCAACCTCCAAGACTTAGGACTCTCTACAGAGAATCACATGTGCACAGAAGGCTTTGTACATGCCCAGAAGGCACCCATGGTATAGCACATACAATTACATGAGGAGTTTGAGGATCACCTAGAGTGATGGAAATCTCAACCTTTGCTACAAGGTTGACGATAGAAACCTACAAAGGACAAGAAGCTCATAGATGGGTGCAAGAGGAACGTTCAACAAAGTTAGAGATGGAGGATCTTGGTATCCAGTAACCTTGAGAGATAGCATAGATGGATACACAGAAGATCAGCAGCAGAGGAAGTTACCTGTCACTCCAATGTCCCATTGCAGAGAATACAAGATGCAAAGGGAGGATGGTGCTCCACTTCAAAGGGAGTGACTACTGTAGATCTCAAAGCTCTAGAATCTTGACATGATTCTTGGGATTAGAGGTGTGGCAGAATCCAGAGGAGATTTTCCTTAGCCAAGGAAAATGTGTTGTCAAAATACTAAAAAGATTCGAGATGTTGGGCTATAGCTACACAGATGGCATCAAACTTGAAGTTGTTGTGTGATCCTACTTCAGAGATAGTTGATGCCACAGTCTATAGGCAGATGATTGGTTCGTTGATGTACCTAACGAGCATGAGGTCGGATATATGCTTTGCGGTGAATACTGAGAGCCAGTACATGGTGGAGTCGAGACGTATTCACATGGTTGCAGCAAAGCACGTGTTGAGGTACCTGGAGGGTACGATCGACTATGGCCTCAGATATGTGAGAGATTTAGAGGATCTGCCTGCAAGGATATGTTGACTCCGATTAGTATGGTACTGCTACATATAGGAAGAGCACTTCATCGTGTTGCTTCAGCTTGAGGTCTGAGATGACTTCTTGGTGTAGCAAGAAGCAGGCGAGCATAGCACTGAGTACAGCCGAGGTAGAGTATATTGCAGCTTGTTCAACAAGTTGTGAAGTAGTGTGCCTTCATAAGTTACTTGCAAGATCGTTCAATGTCGCGTTAGAGACGGCTTGTGTGTTGGAGACATCGAGATCAAGTATCACTATATCCAGGATTTGGTGCAGAAAGGAGCATTGAAGCTCTAGTATGTTGCGACGGACGAGCAGATAGTCGATGTCTTGACCAAGCCTCTAGCGAGAGTGAAGTTGGAATACTTTAGGGATAAGCTTGGATTTGTGCAGATCAATGTCCATCGCAAGAGCGAGTAAAGTCCTGGTTGGAGTTGGACCTACATCCAGCATGAAATATAACTGGCTCTATAGTTGATGAAGTCCTAGTTGGAGTCGAGCCTACATCCAGTATGAAATAGGACTGGCTCTGTAGTTGATGAAGTCCTGGTTAGAGTCAGGCTTACATCCAGTATGAAATAGGACTAGCTCTGTAGTTGATGAAGTCCTGGTTGGAGTCGGACCTGTTATCCATTAAGTTGCACTTAGGTGGATTTCTAGTGAGCTACCAAAGTTATGAACAAGTCCTTTGTTCATTGTCAATGCTCAGAAGTTAAGAAGACCTTTCAGGGCCAATCTTGGCCCCTTTTTTTAATTTTTTGCATGTCCATACCCTGCAAGAAATTTGTAATAAGTTGACATAGCATGATAACTTTTTGTAAAAGGCTTGGCCTACTTAGACTTAGCTATAAATGCAGTACTCTAGAGTGTTTTTTCCTTGTTAATTATCAGTTGTTGCACAAACGACTTATAATTTTCGAGTTTTTCACTCAGCCTCCAAAGTTGGAGTATTTGCCTCGGTGGTTAGGCCTTAGGAGGTTATTAAAGTCTAGGTTCCTATGTGTAGTACCATGTTAGTCACTTTTTTGAGTCATATGAACATTGCATTAAGTCCCCCATAGGTTTTTTTAAATTTTCGAGAAAAATATTTTTTCCCGTAAACTAGGCTATTTTTTAATAGTTTAATTGGGAAAATTCAAAGTGTCATAAAAGTGTGGCTAGGGGGGAAAATTTGTCATGGGGGTCCTCGTTTTCAAACTCAAAGCACCCACTCTACCCCAAAACCCACTTTTCTCAAGTTTTAAGTGATTATTTATCACTCAAGTGAAAAAATCTCCAAAAAAACAAAAAAGTGAATAAAAAATTAGAAACAGGGAAAATATGGAGAAAAAACACATCCCTAAATCAGTGGAAACTTGTCCCAAACATGTTCCAGTTGAACTAAGGATGATGTTGGGGCTAATTGGAGACCAAATCAAGCCGATTCTAATCAACTCCATGAGGGAGGGAATTTCTCCTTAGAGGGGCACATTTATCCATGAAAAATCTCACCTCTTGTTGTATATGTGTCACAGAAAGAGGCAAGGGTGACCTACCTTGTGAGAGGTGGCGCCTACCACCTCTAGTTCACTCTAGTTCGCCCCCTTGGAGTTTGCTCTCATTTTTCTTATATCAGCAACGCCTTGGCTCTTATTCAAACTAGTTCGAGTTGGATAGAGAGTAGGCTTGCTGATTGTAATAGTTATAGTTCTTTTGCTTCAAATAAAGAAGGATTTGAAGGCTAGAAGGTGTTGTGTTCTATTGTGTGGATGAGCATTGCCATGTCTCATTGAGGTAACTTGTAGTTTTTTCATAGTTTGCTTATTATGATCTTGTGGATTTGGCCTTGAAGGATTGCTATCAATTGGTAGGAAAACATTTTAGTTAATAAGTTTATTGGCTAATTCTTTTTTATATGTATGTTTAGAGAAATAGATCTTACATGTCTAATAAGTTTATTGGTATGTTGTTTTAGTGACTCTATATATGTATTAACCAGATCTCACAAGTATCTTAGCGGCCTTCTGATTAGTTGCAGATGTCCTAGTTTGGAGAAAGCATTGATCTAGTTTGCTTCCTCATTTTCTCCAACATATTCAAGGCATAGTCTGACAAAACCCCAAAATTTCCGAAAATTTTTAAATTTTTAAATTTGCCTATCATTAACATAATGTAGTTAACTAAACATTTATTTAGTTATAAACTACCACATTCCTTATCTGAATTTATCTGTTGGTTGTGTTTAGCAGTAGAACAGTTCTTTTCAGTTTACTGACTTTGTTTTCTTTTCGTCCACAAGGTGAGACTGTCATGCAAAACTGGGCTTACTTAGCTTTCAAGCTAATGCAGACGTTTTCCTGTTCTTACAGACTACAGGTAAGAAGTTCGGTTGGCAGCTTGTCGAAATTCTAAAGTGTTTATAAATACCAGTACGTTGCAAAAATAAAAGTTCAAATAGGAAGATAAAATGCTAAACCATTTTCAATACTTAATGAGGTAAAGTTCCATAACTGTCCATCATTCTAGTGGAAGTAACTTTATGATTCTTTAAAGATTATTGTGCTATTCGATATTTATCATAAATGCCCAGTATTAAAAAACTCCAATTAAACTCTTTGCAACATAAAGTAGAAAAAGGTAGAGTTATAGAATTTACAGTTTACCTTCCAAGTGCACACATACACTTACATTGTAATGTTCATTTATAAGGGGTTACGTACCACTGTTTCCAAAACTAAGTTTATTTCTTAGTCAAATAGATGACTTACTATAATAGCTTTTGATTCCTAAACCTTTCGTATCAAATAAGTGGACTTGTACTTAGTGGCTACTATTTTTAAAGGACTGCAGAACTGAACCATTAGTCTAACATTTACGATGATAATTCTTAAATGAAGAGTTTTAAAAGCTTAACTCTTATATGTCACCATTGCTTGGTTAAGAGTCTTTATTCTAGACAAAACAAAATCAAAGTAAATGTTATTATTTTCTTTGTATTACTTACCAGTTTCTATTCTTAGGAAAATATGATGAAACCAAGGGGTTAACATTACTATCCGTAAACTTACCATGGTCGATTTTACGACACCCTTGATATCATTCATTATTATAATTTATACTTAAAATATAGAGTTTAAGTAATTACTTGCGTGAGTATTATTCTTTCCTAAGCATATATACTATACTTTCCATCTACAGTAATTTACGAAACTTATTTCTTTTAAGATTGCAAGAGTTAAAAGACATACTAGTTACCCCCTAGTGGAAAGGGCATGAATAAGACCAAATCATAAAGGATTTAAAAGAAATACTTAAATAAATCTTTAGGTTATACATTCCAAGTTTATACATAAGATTATATCATGCACTTACTACTATAGATATAATATACTCTTAACCAAATGTTATTAAGTAAAAGCATCATGTTATAAGGTTCTAGATTTCAAAGTCAAATACCTCCACGATGAATATAGGGTTATATCCCGTTTTCATTGCATATTGTAACATATTGTAATGATTTATTAAAATCTTGCATCGGTGGTAAGTTCCATTTATAAGTTTACGTATTAACATGATTCTTGTTATAATGCTCCAATGATAGGTTGACTCGGCCGGGACTAAGGTATAACCTTGGAGACAGCCAAATGATTGTCAATACTGGATACTTGTGATTAGCTCATTGAAAACTATAGAAAGGAAACCCACTGTGGCAAATTATTTGCATGGAGACGTGGCTTCGTTTGGGCCATGCATCGCAGGATTTAAAAGAGTCCTCTCCAAAACCTAGCTCATTATCTTCCCTCGCCTTCGGGCACTCGTCCATCTTTAGCGAAATAACTGACCGCTCTGTCACTTATGATATGCTACAACTGCCTTTAGCTTACTCCTCCCTGGTTAGTTGTCCAACAGCACCAAATTGAAGGCCGTTCCATAGTGTTTCTGTTTATCATGCGTTACTGGCTCTCCTTTTAGCTTTTCGCTGCCTCAATTGCTTAAACTCGAACCCTTGACTGTATCAGTCCTTACCATTCTCCTTCAGTTTACCACTACGGGGGTGGTTCCTCTTTCAGAGTATCGTGGCTTGAGTTGCACTATAAACTGTGTTATTTGGATAGAATAACATCACGGCTCTTAGGGTTTTACCATGTCCGCCGAATAACTAGGGTTCTCTGCTGTCAGTGGTTGATGAAGTATTGTAACGTCGTTTCCTTCTGCAGCTGAATCACAGACTTCTTGCTCATGCTGGTCACTGGTCGCTGCACTGCTGGTTAGCTACGTTTAAATGCCGAGGTAAGAAATATATTAATTGTTTCTTTTAATGATAATGCATATTTTCTTGTTTATAACTCTTTGCCTTTGATATAAAGCTAACAGCCGGTTGTATAATGGTTTTGCAGGTACAACTTACCTCTCTTCTCTGTCTACGCAATGAGTTCGAGGTTACGGCAATAAGAGGCCACGATAAGCCCTGGTTTTTCCATGGCTCATCCACCTTGTGCAAACCCTTATGGGGTAATAAGGGTTGGCTGTTGCGGCCTAAAAGACCCTCATGGTTTTTGGTTGTTTGTTCGTTGTTTTTCACAGCTTTGTTAAGACCCTAGCTTTACTGCAGGGATCTCCGGCTTCGGCCGTGAGTGTATATTTTGTTCTTGTAAATATTACTGTGTTTTAAAGTAAAAGAACAGGCTGTAAGCCTCCATATGTAATTTCTCATTACGGCCGTGAGTTATTATTACTGAACTGGGTTTTACAGTCATTACTTTTGTATATTCTGAATGAATAGGGTTTTTACCCTAATTTGACAGTCAAGAAAAATAACTCCATTCCTTTTTCTTAAAAAAAAATCACTGTTAAGTTGAAATGTGAATGTTAGGATTACTAGTTATATTTATAATATGTAAATAAGCTCGATAAAAGAGCATCCTACACTTCTGTTATTTATTTCCTGCACAAAATGCATTTAATTTGTTTACTGTTAAAATAATATTATTAGGGTTTCTGTACCTGGTTTATAATTTGACTTTCTTGTTAATAAGAATTTGTAATTATTGATGTATAGTTTATACCCTTTAATGATATAGGGTTTTTTTATGTCTTTCTTTTTACAATAATTTTAAGTACTGTCAATATACTTGTAGCTCAAACAGTATAATTAGTTCTGGAATATACTTACAGTAATAAGAACACTACTTTATATTAATAGTAATAATATTCCTATATTGCATAAATAGAGTACATTATTACTAATATAATAACTATATTATCTCTCTGTGATTACTATAGCCTCTATATTAATATCCTTAGTTTATTTTATAAGTATCTCGAAACATAGTACTCGTTATTTAATTCTTATAAAATTTTATGCTATACTCTCTAAGTTCTTTTATAATTAATTTGTCTTATTAGCTATGATATTTCTTTTACATATAAAGAATTAATTAACTCTATCTAGAGTCTATCTCAGAAGCATAGATAGTAACATTTAATCACACACTAAAAATAAAAGGAATAACAGCTCTGGACACTGTTCGAGCTCAGTCCCAATAAAAGAAGGAAAATAATGAAATGACTACGTCACAAAACATACATAAAATCTAGACCAAATTGGTTTGACAGTAGTATTTATTCATTATGTAACTATTCCTACTTTCAATTTATTATTAGACAAAGTAGTGAAGTTATTCTAATCTGGAACAAAGAAACTGTAAGGGATAACAGTAGGTACATCTATTTTAATCCTACTCTTCTATTCGTTCTTTACAAATAATAGAATTTCTGAAATATAAAATACTGTACAAGGAAAAATATTTTTTAACTATAATCTCATACAATTGTCAGTAAAATATCTTGTCTGAAATTAGGTAAGAAACAATCTATTATTCAGCAATCTCATCATGCTATCCTTATTTAAATTTACCCCTATGTTGGAGTACGGTCTGGTAAACCCAGATGTGGAAAAACACAGTGGGTCTTTATTCTTCATCAACAGATTCTATTACTGATAAACTAAAAACATTTACATCACTAACCAGTAAAATCTTTAATCATAAACTACATACATAACATTCAACCATTCACAGTTATTAAAACATAAATAGTCAAGTGACAGAACCTGTTCGAACTGGGACAACAACAGCAATGGGAGGTCGTTCCTCCCTACCAATTCCTGGAGAGCGCTCAAACAGCGACTCCTCAGGACCCCCGAACTTGCTCTGGTCTCCCTGGCTGGAACTAGGTGCAGCAATAGTCAGATACCAGTCTTCAAACTCAGTATTAATCCAGAACTTATCAGTAAGTTCTCCCAGCTAACAAGCTATAATAAACCAAGTTACTACAGCAATCCTCTCAGACCAACTTCCTTACTGTTTTCCCTTTTTCCCCAAATGAATTTCCTGAATAGCATTCCACCTGAATGTTTCTTCTCTGGAAAATATGTGAGCAGCCTCGGCTCTATTCATTGGGTACTTTTTAAAAGATTGCCTAGGTCTTTTTGGGTTAGTTGTCATTTAATGAGCCACCTGCTCTGATCCCACTTTCTTGGGGGATCATGACCCCAAATATAAGGAAGTTGCCACCTGCAACTTAGGAAGTGTCTAAGGATGCTGCCACTTGTCTTTTGCCCTCCACCTAGTTCCATCCACCAGTTTGACCAGTAACCTCGTTTTAACAGCTCTCCCATGCTGTTGTCTCCACAATTTATTTATTAATAATAAAATATTCTGAATTACATTCCACTTCTGTTGACTCTGCTAAGTCATCAGTTCCTACTTAGCATTAAATTTAACATAATGTCTCAAGAATATAATTAAAACAATTTAACATTATTTTACAAAATTGGAGTATGTGACATAGTCCCTTGACATTCCAACGGAAAGTTCCATGGCTGATCATTCAGGCACCAAGCCACCTCTTCTTCTCTTTCTCCATTTAAATCACTTCTTTCCTTGGTTACTTTTTTCTTATGTCTTAGATTTGTGGTCTATAAGCTAACATTATTTTCAGATCTGATATATAAGAATTACATGCATAGATCTAGAATCATTTGAAAGATTCAAGTCATTTTTAACTAGATTTAGCGTCAAGAAAGTTTTCATTTTTACAAGTTGTTTTAAAGTAGATGTTAGACACTGAGAGGGGGGGTGAATCAGTGTGAAGCCAATTTTAAAACTTTTCTTAGCTTATCACAATCAACTGTCAATTCATCATACGATTAATCTCTTAATCATTTCATAAGCATCTTTCATTTCATCATTCACATATCAAAAGCATTTGAATCATCAAGAATTATAACACAAAAGAACACAGCACCATATACTTTTGTAATCTGTTTGTATTAGTTTTGGCTCGGCTACAACCGTTAGGTAAAATCAGCACCTACTCCGCATCCAAGACCCTGCCTAGTTTTCTTAGACCCTGCTAAGAAGAGTTTGAGGTATCCTAATCTCAACAGCAAGTCAACCTTGCATTTACATTAAGGCTTACTGTCACATCATCTCATCAATCACTTGTCTCTGTAATCTGTTCTACTGCTAGTCAATACTGCTGATCCTCTGCTCAACACTCTCATCAATACTGCTGCAACGCACTTCTCAATCTTTGTTGTTCATCAACACCTGCTGCCAAGTCATCAAAGTCTGCTAATCTTTGCTCATCATCTCTGGTTAATCTGCTCATCAATATCTGGTCAATCTGCTCATCACTATCTGGTCAATTTGCTCATCATTGCTGCTCAAGATGCCACATGTCAACATCATCAAAAATTATGTTAGTCTGCATACATCATCACATCATAGCATGTCTCATATTCACCAACTCTGTCATGTCAGTCTGCTGTAGGTGTATTGTTTATGCACCACAAGAAATCAGATGTGTCAATACTGTCATCATCATCATGGTGGTCTTCACTTTGTCACTGAGCATAACTTGACAGAGCTGAGCATGTCAAGTCATCAAAGAAGTCTTCAATACAGTCACAGAGATGCCATCAATTCCCTTCATTGCTGAGAACAAGTCAGTTCATGACTAGGGCATCATCCTTACTCAATGTATGTGCATTCAAGGATCTGCTTAAACTCATGTAACTCTGCTGATGCCAAAAACTGCTCATCAATTATGCTCAACTATCAATGAAACAGAAGGATAGATATGTCTTTGATTAGCCCTCATAAATTCATCTTACCACAGCTCTGCCCCAAAACTCATCTATTTGTTAAGGTCATTAGTTCACCCAATCTCTATCCTCTGTCAATATGATTTCAGACCTCTGTCAATATACTTTTCAGACCTCTGTGAATTAAGGAAAGTTCTTGCAGGCCTCTCTTAACCCACAGTGACTGAAATAGTTTTGCCATTCACTTCTTTCTCCACAGCTCTAGACATTCATCACTGTATAAGTATAGCATGCATCACCACATCATCAAGGTATACAACATAGGAGGCATTATCATCGTTGAGTATCATCAACATGGGACTTCATACAAATATACTACTATTTGCATCACAGTAAATGTAAAGATGCTACTGTATGTATGTCACTGACTTAGGCTATGTATGTAGCCTAGCACTTTAAGCTTCAACCTTGAATGGATAAGTCTTCCTTCATCACTGAGCATGCATCTTAATGATAGAGTGTTCACATCATCATCATAGTGTTACTTCTGTCACATAGATTTATTGCACATTCACTACATGTCACTGTCACTTCCTTACTGTATACTGTTACTTGTCAATGCACACCTCACTGTTTATATTACTGCTTGTACATCACTGTACATGCATCTTCATCATCAGCAAGGTAGTGGTTGTACATGCATCTTTTATTGAACCAACTCAGAGATCTCAACCTCTATCAACACCGTATGCACCAGTACTGCATACTTCACTGTTTAAGGTCCCCTTTACTCGCTGTTGTTATGTTTTTATGTGAGTGCTGGTGTATTTTTAATTCTGGGTTTTTAACTTTGTCAAACACAACACCAGAATGCACATAATCTTTTACACAAACAATAACTTCACCACACATCACAGAATCAGATTTAATGAATTTTTGGGACTGTTTACATGCCTGAAAATTGCTTGGACAGACATAAAAACAGCATAGATGAATTTCCACAATGTCTCCTTCGGTAAACAAGATACAAAATTCAGAACTATGACATAAACTCAAACCTGGAAGATACAAACAAGTATGGCAGCTTGTTGACAGTGAGAACGTCCTCCTATGGATGCAATCTTCCTCAATCCTCCACTCTAATGAGCAGTAGAATACTCTTCTGCATCAATTCAACCTCTGTAGCTGACTGAATGTGCCCTCCAAGGGACTGATATAAATCTTCAGTTGGTGAACTTCCTGTTTCCTTGTAACCAAGTGATGATTGGGCCCACAAATATCCAACCACGATAGAAAATACCTCAGATCTGATCAATGCAGGGTCTTTCTTCTCCTCAGTGAACCACTGCAAGTTGGCGGTTATCTCCTTACAGTGCTGCTATCAAGAGTCTGTACTGTGGAGGTGTTATAAGAAGGTCTGCTGCAAAATTAGGGCCTTTTCTTTACTGTTGTAAACACTCCTTCGAGGATCGGGTCTGTATGTCACAGACTTCTTTACTCCATTGCAGCTGCTCTTCTAGTGGACTGTGGCTGCCTCAATCCACTTTTAACCCCAAAAAAAAACACAAAAAAAAATGTCTGCTCCTGCGATTTTCAACCTGTCTGCTCCTGCGATTTTCAACAGTCTGCCATCCGAAATTTGCCTCAGTAAAAGACCTCAGAGCTCATCCCAAAATTCCACTTCAGTCTGCTCCTTTGCATAAGCAAAGGTGTCCTTAGTGGGCTTCTTCAAAATCATTTTCAAGGCTTCTTTAAGACACTTCAATGCTTCATCAAGCTCACAAGAGGGACCATGCATCATCAACAAGTTTCCAAATGTGTCTAAGAGCCATGTTCTTCATGGTTATTTCCTTCTTGCCATGTCGTCATCAAAGTGCCATCATGCCACCATATAAGTGGGTGCAAAGACTTCCTCATGCCCTTAAACCATCTCCAAGGGTTCTAAGACCCCATGAACCTTCAAGAATGCAAGGACCATCAAACCACCAAGCGAGGGCACTTCATGGGCTTCTTCAACAATCCTCAAGGCTTCAGGACCATCTCCAGGGTCTTCAGCATCATCAGCGGGACTTCTTCAACATCTTCAGCAAGGTGGTGGCATCAATGACATCTTGTGGGGCCACTGCAAGTCCATGTTGGCATCAATGACAATTTCATCAACAGTAGATACAAAAGCTTGTTAAGTGAGTAGTTTTCTTAGAGTTTAAAATTTAATATCTAGCATCAAAGTGCTTTATGGGAAGCCCCTTAAAGGCTGTCCAAGATCCTAAGAAATTGGGTCTCACAAGACCAAATTTCTTAGTTCATTGTTTCCTTGATTTAGTCTCTAACTTAGCATAATTTTATAGCATTTTTCTAGTTGGCTCGAATCACTCTTAAAGTGATTTAGGGCACCTTTTCTACTAATTATCTTTGGTGGTTTATGTATTGTGACAGCAGAAAAAGAGGATTTGGGCACCAATCTTGGCAAAGTTCAAGCAAACAAAGACATCCTTGAACCCTCCTCTTTTTTCTTAGCTCCTTTCCAATAAATTGTAACCTCTTTCCTCCGACCTTATAAGGAGAAAGAGGGTTTCTTTAAGCGTTGTAAATATCATAATAAAGGAGATTAGGTGGGAAACCAAGTGCCCACACCCCATCCCCCCTGGGTGGGTTTGCACTTGTCTTCTTGTGGTGTGTGTTTTTTCTAACATTTTGCTTTACTTTTACTTTTGTAACACAATCACACACTCCGCCTTAACAGGTTGTATAGTTTCTAAATCAGTTTCAGAGTTTAATATTATGCTTTTCCCTTATTCAAGTAAAGTAATTGGAATAAAACATCTGCCATTTCCGTGTATGCTCTTTCCCATTGCAGGTTTGCCTTGAGCTTTGGGATAACCAAAAGCGGAAGTGTGCACTCATTCATTTTTCACATCTAATTAAAAACTCATTTTAATAAAATCAATCACCCTTGAAAACATACAGAAATCCAACGTACACGAAGTTTGTCATTATGGGCAAATTCTTCGGAGAAGGCGGGAAAAACTAGAAAGTGACTGCAGGGCACCGTCAAGCTACACCCTCGTTTGGTGTAGTGTTGGACACACCCCCATGACTCCATCTAACCCACATCTTCTTGCGAGGAGCCACTTCTGTCAAAATCTGGCCACATTCCTCGTACCTCATGGTATATCGAGAATCCCCTTTTCCCTTATCCATTTTATCCATAATAATTAAAACTGACCAAGATACACTTGCACAACATTTCCCTTACAGCACTATTCGACTCCATTGGCATTGGTCTACTTGCAATGATCATACTTGTATTTAAGTGAATATTTATTGATGGAATATATTATTGTATGTTGTTGAGGTTATCTAAATTCTATGCAAGTCTTGTTTCAGTGATCTTTTATTTCAAACTCCTAGACTAATTCCATCTTTTTGTTTCTTAGCTTAAAAACCTTAAATTGTTTTATAGGGACCAACCCCCTTGGCTTCGCTGGGAGTTGGCCTAGACGGAGGAGTTGAGTGTTGAGTGACAGTATCTCAACTCGAGACTTATCCCCAAGGACACACTTAGTGGCTTGAAGATTTTTGCCACGCCATTAAAACCCGAGGTGCATGAAAGGCGGCAACAGGGCTTGCATTCAATATGAAATAGGATTGGCTTTGTAGTTGATGAAGTCCTGGTTGGATTCGGGCCTACATCCAGTATGAAATAGGACTGGCCCTGTAGTTGATGAAGTCCTAGTTGGAGTCGGGCCTACATTCAGTATGAAACAGGACTGACCCTGCAGACATCTGCATCCAATATGAAACAGGACTGACCCTGCGAAGGCATCTAGTATGAAAAGAGATTGGCACTGCAGAGATCCGCATTTAGTATGAAACAGGACTGACCCTGCGAAGGCATCCAGTATGAAAAAGGACTAGCACTACAGAGATCCGCATTCAGTATGAAACAGGACTGACCCTGCCAAGGCATCCATTATGAAAAAGGACTGGCACTGCAGAGATCCGCATTCAGTATGAAACAGGACTAACCCTGCGAAGGCATTCAATATGAAACAAGACTGACACTACAAAGATATGCATCCAATATGAAACAAGACTGGCAGTGCAAGGTACATCCAGTATGAAAAGGGACTGGCACTGTACGAGGTACATCCAACATGAAAAAGGGTTGGCACTCTAGAACTTATGAGGACGTACGTATAGATTCGAGAGATGTCACTAGTCAATGGTCGACGAGATGAGAGTTGTTGCAGCCGTGATGATGATCCAGATTGATGATGATCCAAATTAATGATGATCGAGCAACGATGATCCAAAGTGATGATGATCCAGTAATGATGATGTCCAGAGATTGTGTCCAGTTGTAGTGATGACCAGGTCAAAAGAATACCTTCCTTGTTAAGAGGGAGTGTTGTTGTAACTGTAACTTTGAAAGATATCCTTCATTGCATTATTTGTGTTATTATTATTACATGTTGTACTTTTATTGTACCTCCTTTCGAGGATGTTTTCCCTCCGATCGAAAGGTGTCATTAATGTAGTTGGTCATGTAAGAGTCGAGGTAAAACCTCTGTTGTAAGTCAGGGCAATAGTCCCCAAAAGAATATTGTAAAATGTGTATGTTTTAGTACCCCTAGGATAGATCGGCCCAGAAGGGTCCAGAAGTCTGCCCTATTGGACCAAAAAAGGTGACACACATGATCAGTATAAATCGAGAGGCGCCCTCCCTCATTTGGACACACTACAAGCTAAAGTAAGTTCGCTCCAAGAGAGAAGAAGACAGGTTCGTTGGGGTAGACAAAGAAGAAGAAGCAACAGAAGACATCTTATCTTTGGGTTTTCTATCTCCAGCTAACATTGTACTAAGTGACGAATCTATACAGAAGAAGTTGTTGGGTTTTCTCCCTTGTGGTTTCCCATGATAAAATTCTTGTGTCTTTCTTTTGTGTTTCACTTATCTATCTTTCAGTGATCCTATTGCATATGGTTATGATGTTATAATGCTAAATATTTTAAGATCTTGTATAACCATTAAGACTCTAACACCAAGAACATTTCATACAAGAGACCCAAGAATTATTGCCAAAATGTTTTCTCTATTTCAAAAGCCAACAGTCAGATTTCCCGATGGGATACAATGAGGGGTCTCCTCTCTTAAATAGTTTTGATAGACCAAATCCCTAACCAACTTTTTAATCGATGGTTGAGATTAAAAAATACAATGATGATAATCAACAATGAAGATTATAATCTTTCACTCACATGGATCAACTAAACAAATACAATTGAGGAGGGCGAATTACATCATAAAGCCCATTTTTACAACATGATAAATCGTTCTTTTTGCAAGTTTGACACTTGGGGGACATGGGGGGGATCATTAGGGGGTCCCCCTTTACATATTTTTAAAGATACAACTTGATTTACACACTTTTATTTTGGTCATTTTAATCAATTTCGCCCCAAGGGGAAAATGAAATTTATGATGATCACACGAGATAAAAGTGCCATGAAAAGTGCCCAAAATCATCTCGGGAGCCATGCCAGCAATACCCAAGTCATACTTTTCCATTCACTAAGGAAAATTTTAGGGGCGAAATTTAGCCCATTGGCTATTTTCTCATGTCTTTTCAAAGAAAAGATTCGCCAATTTGCATTTTTTGAAGTTTTGTTTTGTCCAATTTTGATGGAATAAATTTTTTTCCCTCTAAAAATGGCCAGATTATTATATAAATTATATAAAATCCTTAGAAATTGAAATTTTTTTAGAAAAATATTGCCAAGTATTTTATATTTGACATTTTAAGAATTGGTAAGATTCGCCAAGGTTTATACACTTTTAAATGAGTATGGATCCTTAAAAATTTCCCTACCATTCACTAGTCCCTTGTTCAACATGCCATACCTTGGTCACTTTGATCATTTACAATTAATTAGCTGAAATACTTTGTAAATCTTCAATAAGGCCATAACTGACTTTTTTGTTGCTTGGAATCATAATCTGAGTGTACAAAGTGATCCAATGACCTCAAAAATAGTAATAATGACTACTCATACCACATATGTCCATATGAAAATGCATCTGAAGGCCAATGCCTGTCCAATAATAAAAATATGACCATAAATAATAATAATAAACCATGAAACCTCAGTATAATGGCCAATAATCATGAACTGAGCCTGGAAATGGTATTCTGGACACATCTCAAGTATAAATGTGCAATCTCGAACATGTAGCCAAAAACTACCTCGAAAATCGTGTTGACCAGGTCAAACTAGGTTTGACCAAGTCAAAATACTCAAAATAAAGGTCGAGCCATAATCTGGATGATCTTGTATGCATCATGAATGAATGAAGCTCACATGATTATGTTCATAGCCAAACTTAAAACATTAATAACACAATAGTGGTACATTTAACATACATAAACACATGACGTGAGTTAGAGTAACCATTAAATCCTTTATAAATCCCCCTAGATATGCTCACTTACAGACTTAGACAATTAGCTATGATGGGTGAGGTGAAGAAACAAAGGCTTAAGATAAAGGGAGAGACTTGTTGACTTTAACATAGTGATCTTTCAGAATCGAGAAACAAAAATCCATTGTATTCATGATAAACAGCGGACATTAGGGAATGGAAGCGTCTCACAAATGGAATAAGTTGATTTAAGGTGTGTCCATTCAACTTGAACAAATTTCTATAGCTCGCATCCAAGCTTGACTCAAGCTCCATGAGGATCTTTTCTAGGACCCTTGCATTGAGTACGCAAGAAACTGTAGTGAAGAGATCCTAGGGGACACTTAGAATTAGTTGTCCCTTACTCCATCTCACATATCAACCCGTAGGCTCCGTGAGGATATAATCATTACATTTCAAATAATATGGCCAACAGTCTTTAAATTTAGCATTTATTTAGCCACTGCTTTTAGGCCTTTCACATTTCCCTCTTTGTTGTGCTTATAAGCACATTTTATTTTCAAATTTGCTATGGGCTTGCATTTAAGAAGATATACAACAGCTCACATAATGCATGTAATTATGGTAGAACATATTGCTTCAAGTTTTAGTTGACACAACTTGGGCAACTTGGGGGACCATCCACAATCAGGACCTAACATCGGGGGCAACCGACCAAAGAGGTCAAAGCTTCAAAATTCCAACACACCTATGCTCAAGACCCAACACTAGGAGGTTCTCCTAGCCCAGAAGGGTCAAGGCTTTGGCAAGTTTTGTTGCACAACTCATAGCCAAGACACATAACAACATGGAGTATGTCATCATAGAGATCCAAGTGGGGGAAGAAAGGTCTTCAATCTCACAAGTCAAAGTCTAAGTCTAGGATAAGCCTCAAGATGGAAGATACGGACGGGTGGAGGAAGTGAAACATGATGCTGACACAGCAAGAAAGAATAAGTTCGCATGAAGTAGGAAAATACTACTGAGCATACATAATGGCCTTACATAAAAGATCATCTAACTACTCATAAAACAAGTTATTCAAACTAATATAGTACCACTGTTAGCTAGTTATGCCAAGTTATAGCTATTAAAATAATCAATAGAGACAACAATGCACTCGAATGCACCCTGTATACCTGTCTCTGGAACCATGATCACTGAAACTTCATGGCAAGAAAAACGCATTATCAACAAATTGCTCTGTTGAAACCTGAAAGAGAACCAAGGCATGAACACATATCCCAAAAGAGGTCGTGAAGAGGGCTCTATCTGACAAGGGTGGTCCCACTGTTGTTGCCCCTGAATAGTCTAGTTTCCTCTGTATGTATCAACCGATGATCATCATGTGGCATGAAAAATCGAGTCATGAAAAAGGACTGGCTCAAATCTCGGACAGTATGATCTGCATCATGATAGCTCCAACTACAATACATGTGATAACATCTGGCTACAGCTGGGAGAAGTGCTTTAAGGGAGAGAGTGCTTGAGAACCTCAGAAATCTCTAGTCCACAACACCCCTCTCTTCATCTACGAACATGCGCCCAAACATCTGCTTCATTTTTAAACGTACTAGTTCCTGCATCAAGCAAACATTCTACCAATCTCTGCAGACCAACTGTTAGATCATATAGTAGAGAGAAATCATGCTAAAATAAGTACTGAAATGAAATGTGGAAATAAAACATCTAATTTAAGAACTGTTAAAACAGTTGCAATTTATTAACTAAAAAGAAACATCACACTCAAAGACAAAAAGGGTCGGACTCAATGGCAAAAACACACAGAACCTAACTACTGCTCAAGTGAGCTTATTCAACCCTACCTACCCTACTCTAACCAATCAAGCAAGTGCTAAGTAAAATCATAGATCCAATGTAATCACCCATTGAAGGGATCAATTCGTCTTTCTTTACAATTAAAGTTACAACAAGTCAAAGACAACTTGGAAATAATGTGATTTAGAATCGAGGCCACTTCAACTTGCAGTGTGAGAATCAAAGAAAGAATGAAATCATGCCAAGGATGGGACTAACTTTCACAGATTTTCTCCATCCAAGGACCGATAAGATCATGAAAATTATGCAAGTTTAAATTGATGGAAGAAAAGAAAATGACACATGATTCATCCCTCCAAGGCTATGATTTGTTTTCTCCTCTACCCAACTATGACACTCAATTCTGTTAACTCCTGAAATAGTGGAAAAACCAAATGAGGACAAATTGTAATGTAATGAAGTTAAAATTGAAATCAAGCCTATCTGTGGTTCAAAAATGGAGAAAAGATGAAATTGATCTTTGTACACCTTCTCTAGCCACCCATAAGAAAGCTTGATAAACTAAAGCATGTTATTCATCAAAGATGACTGAAAAGGGAAATGGAGTGCCTTTCCTCTAATTATGAAACAATAATCAAACTCCAAATGGACAATTTGGTTAGAAAGCAAATCCATACAGGAAGACTCAAAAAGTTGGGATGAGAGGGTGGATCGAAGATATTGAAAGTTTTCTCCCTGATAGCTTGGAATAATTGATCTTGGGATTTAATGCGAGGGAGAAGTTTTCAAATCAATAACGCTTTTGATTTCATGACCAATTTCAAGATTTGAAGCAAAGTCAGTGCAAGGATTAGTCTAATCGTGACCGTTTAGATTCAAGCATTGAGACAACCCATCTTGATCAAGGTTTAGAGGAGAGATTTTATCGCTATTAAATTAGGACAAGGATCCCTGTTAGAATGTCTTGTTAGAAACTCCTCTTGATGAGCTTCACTTTCAACCATGTCATCATCATGTGATTGCTCTTCCTTAAATTGCTCATTATGCTCAACTGAGGATAAATGATCATCATCATCAATTTGATAGGAAAAACAACAATAAATTCATTTTTAACTTTCCCTATCATCTTTACAAACTTGGTCTTCAAGATCATTTAGAAGGTGATCATTTTTTAACTTGGTCTTTGCAATGTTATATGTAAGATCATTTAGAAGGTGATCTCGCTTTGAATTAAGTCGATTCTCTAGAGAATGATCTTGACAAAACAATTCAGGTTTCTAAAAGGTCAATTGATCCATGAGGCCATTGGTTCTGCAAAAGAAGGATTACACACGATCAAGACAGTGAAAGTTCCAGCAAGAGTCATAAAATCATACTTGTCTAAAGCCTGTGACAGGGTTTCTTGGTTTATTTGAGACTAGTATTAGTGCAAGTGGGGTTCAATTTAGATATTGTCAGATGGGTTATTGGGTGTGTTATGTCGTCTTCATTTTCTATTTTAATTAATGGATCGACGTTGGATTTTTTCAAGCCAACCAGGGGGTTGCAACAGGGATGCCCTATATCCCCTCCTATTATTGTGTCAGTTGTTGAAGGGCTTAGTTGTGCCATCCATAATGCAAGAAGAAGAAGGTTCTTAAAGAGGATTTATTTTGGGGGTGAGTTTAACTCATCTACTATTTGTAGACGATATGTTATTGTTTTGTCTCTTTTAAAGAGAAGGCGGCATCTAAGTCAAGGAAATCATTGAAATTTTTTGTCAAGCTTCCAACATGGAGGTCAATGTCGACAAGTCCACTATTTATTACTCAACTAATGACCTTCATAGGAGGCATTATTGGGAGTGTATATCCCCTTTACAATTCACAACATGAAAGATGGTCTCAAATACTTGGGATACATTCTCAAACCAAACAAGTATGGCAAAGCTAACTAGTCTTGGGTTATTGCCAAGATAGAACAACGGGTTAATTGTTGGTGTAATCAGTGGTTCTCTCGAAGGGGTAGATTGGTGTCAATGATGTTAGTGATGGAGGTTATTCCAATGTATTAAAACCTAATGGCTTAAATCCCTATTGGCATTCTCAACAAAATTAGACAACTCTATTTCAAATTTCTGTGGAAGGGAAGCAAAGAATATAAAGGATCACACCTGGTTAGTTGGAAGGAGATTGCATACCCAAAGACATTTGTTGGATGGTGGGTGAAGAATATCTTCTCCTTCAATTGGGGTTTGATTGCTAAGACATCATGGAAATTCATTACTCGTGATAGTTTGTGGGGCAAGCTTCTGACAAAGAAGTATATTGCTTTGGGTTTTAGATTGGATCAAGCTACCTCAAAATTCCTTACAGGTGGTCTTGAATCAATGGAAGGCGCTTATGAAGGCTTTTCCTAAACTCGAAAGGTTTCTCGCTTGGAAAGTTGGGTTGATTACTACGACCAAAGTGGGGGTTGATACAATTATGGGATGTAGTCAAGGGGTTCAACTTCTCGAGGATCTATTCAGACATCTTATTGAAAGGAACTTTTGTACCTTGAATCGTGTCACCAATCCTGCAACTACGGAAATGTTGACCCAAGGATGGTTAGGGTCACAAGAATTGGGATTGGAAGGGGAGGGGGCTCATCTGTGGGAAATTTTTGTTTTGGAACTAAGAAGGGGCCATATCCGACTCAAGGAGGAAGTTGATGAATTGGTGTGAATCCACAAAGGATCGGGGGATAAATACATGGTGAAGCCAGCTTACTCAATTGTCTCGGAAATCGAGGGGGGAGGTTGTATGGTGGTGGCAAAAGTTATGGAAAGTCTTTGCTCCTTCGAAGAACATATTATTCTTATGGTTGATTCTAAGCAGTCGAGTTTTAACCTGGGACAAACTACAAAGGCGAGGCAGACATGGCCCTAGTATATGTATGTTATGTCAAGAGGATGCGAAGACAAATGATCATCTATTTTACAATTATCCTTTCTCAAAATGGGTATGGGGGGAGCTTGAACAGAGGTTGAATTTGCAATGTTTGTGGGTGAAAGAATAAGTTAAGGATTGGAGTTTTTTGCTTGATAGGATCTTAAGTCTTTTTTGCTTGATATTTGATAAGATGGGGGATTTGACAGGTGTTGCCGCCTGTTACGCACCTCAATGTTAGCGCGGTAGAAATCTTCAAGCCACTGGGCGTGTCCTTTGAGGCAAGTCTCGAGTCAAGTGTTGTCACCCTAAACTTAACTCCTCCATTTAGCCAAACTCCTAACAAAGCCAAGGGGGGTATACCCTAAAAGTTACTAAGGTTGTTTTAAGCTTTAGGATTGCGAATGTGAAAAGTTGTTTAGGAATTTAGAAAATTACTACTGAAGGTAAGACCCTTGCAATATGAAATTAAATCAGCAGCAAATAATGATCATAACTATTCAACACAAGACTTGAGCAAAAGATTGAAATTGTAAAACAAGACCAGTGCCAAAAATGGAGTCAAGAGTATAAAGTGTTGTTGTAGTGAATGTATTGCAAATTGTTCTTGGTCGGTTTTAGTTTGGTGAAGGATGAGTTAATTAACGGGAGAGGGATTCCCAATATACCAAGAAGGTACGGGAAATTTGTCCAAACTTAACAAGTGTGGCTCCATAGGAGAAAATGTGGGCCAGATGGAGTTGCGAGGGTGTGTCCAACACTACACCAAACAAGGGTGTAGCCTAACGAGGCCCCACGGTCACTGTCTTGTTGTTCTCACTTTCTCTGTGAAATTTTCCCACACGAAGCAAAAACCAAGATGTTGGATTTTCATCTCGAGAGATTAATTGAAAAAGTGAAAACTAATTACTAGTCACTCAGTACCTTTCTGGTGTGAACAATTGGTCAGTCAAAGCCGCAGAGATCCAGAGCATACGGGGAGAAGAGTCTTCGTTAATTTTAAGAATTTTAAAGCTATTTTTCTTGTTTAGTTAATACCCCAAGAATCTCTTTTCCATGCACCACTTATTTGGGTCTTTTTCCTTTTCAACTGGTGCAGTAATTCGGGAAAACAAGGGGGTTTTGTTTTAACAATAATAAAAGACTAAAAAGGAAAGAGTGATCTAATTAGTACACTACAAACGTAGTGGGTTAGTATCCATTTACTTTGCATAAAATAATTGTAAAATGAGAGTGCTCAAAGTATACGGTCTGCAAAAAGACAATTTAAAAAAAAGTTCCTACGTCCTAAGTGAGTTTGTGGTTCGTCGTTAAAACGGAACCAACAAACGGTAAGTTTTAAGACTAATTAAGTTAATTTTAACCAAAGAAAACTATAGAAGAAAAATCGCATGAAAATGGACACCGACAAAAATCCCCCTAGGGGGGATGGGGAGTGGGTTCTTATGAGCCCACTCAAACTAATTTTATTAAGACTTTACAATGCTTATTTTAAAGGAAGAAGCCCTTTTTCTCCTTATAGATTTGAAGGAAAAAGGTTACAATGCTCTAGAAGAAGAAAAGAGAAAGTAGAAAAAGCCTTTAGGGAGCTTGGAATCGCTCGAATTATCAAAAATATGCCCAAAAACGCCTCTAAACCTGCTAACAAAATGCAAAAACCAGCAAACCAATTAGTGGCAAAAAGTGCCCAAAATCAATTTGAAAGTGATTTGGGAAAACTAAAAGAAATGCTAAAATAAAACTATGTTAAAACTACATCTAAGAAAGCAGTAACTAAGGGAAGTTGGCTTGTAAGACCAACTTCCTTTAGGATCTTGGACAGCCTTTTAAAGGCATCCAATACGAAGCACTTTAATGCTACATTTAGGCTTTTAAATTCAAAAGAACCTACTTAATTAGCAAGCTTAAAAAAATAACTTTAAAAGGACTTGCAAAAAAGACAACTTCTAGGCCAGATCTTCTTGAAAAAGATAATACTTTAAGCAAACTTGAGATCTAAGCTAATTAATCTTGAAAAATTAGATCTAGAGATTGATTTATCTTTAAAGAAAGTAGATCTAACTAAACAAGAAAAAGCAATTGGTAACCAAGGATTTTAATTTGATTGAGGAGGAAGAGAAGTAGAGAAAAGGCTTGTTGTCGAAAAGATAAACCAAGAGGATTCTTGTTGGGATGCCGAGGGACTATGTCTCAAAATTGTTGAAGATGGAATGGAGTCAAGATAGATCCAATCCTTCTCCACACTAGACAACATTTACGCCAATCATAGAACTCAGAAAACCCGTGAGATCTGGATATATATATATATATATATATATATATAAAGAGAGATTAAAACAACCTGTAAATAAACTTATTGACATGTAAGATTTAGATCTCTAAGCATACATAACAAATAGAAAAAGGCAAGTAAAATTACTTACAATTCTCTATTCCTATTGATTTGGAGAAATCCTTCAAGGTCAGATGCACAAAGAAAGCAAGAAATTGATAACAATAACAGGTTACCTCAATATACCATGACAATCACGATCCACACAGTAAGGCACGACACAATGATACAACAAGAATACAATAGCAAGCCTACTCTCAATCCAACTCAAACTAGTTTGGAAGAGAGACGCACCTTCATTATATAGCCAAAGCAACTTGGAGTGAAGGCAAGTTAACCTGAGAAAAAGGTGGATCTTGTTCGTGTTGATCTCATGGATGTGCCCCTAACTTGGGATGATCTCCCAACAAACAAGCAAGTGCCAAATGGAGGGTTGCGCACTCTCTAAGAGAGATGCACCCCTCATCCTTCAACCCATTCACCACATCTCCAAAGTGATGCCAAACAACTCGCATTGGTCTCCAATCAACTTGCCTTGAGTTTGGTTATGATGCCAACACACCCAACAAGCTCCAGACAAACTCCCATTGATTTAGGAATTTGATTTTTTGGAATATTTTCCAATTATTTGAGACTTTTTGGCTTTTTTGAGCAAAAGTAATTCAAGTGAAAAATAATCACTTAAACACTTAGGAAAGTGAGTTTAGGGGCTAAGTGGATGCTCTGGGTTAGAAAACGAGCACCCCCATGGAAAAATCCCTTCCTAACCACACCTTTATTACATTTCAAAAAAATTAATTAAACTAATAAAAAATTGTCCTTTTTTACGGGAAAATTTTTTATTAGTGGAAAAAAAAACCTAAGAGGGAATTAGCACATGTTCATATGACTCAAAAATAATGCAACATGGTAATATACATTAACACCTAGACTTTAATAACTTCCTAAGGCCTAACCACCAAGATGAGCACCCCAACTTTGGAGGTTGGAGTGAAAAACTCAAAAATTATAAGTCGTTTATTCAACAACAAATAATTAACAAGAGAAAAAACACTATGGTGTAGTTGGATCGATGTCTAAGTCCTAGGAAAGCCAAGTTTGTTACAAAAATCCATCATGCTAGCAAATTTTATTACGACTCCCCCAAGGGCGTATGAACATGTAGAAAAAATAAAAATGGGGCCTAGGAAGCCTAAAGGACTTGTGAACTTTGATCATGAACAAGTGTACTTGTTCACACTTTGCCAGCTCACTTGAAATACCTAAGTATAACTCAACAGGCAACAACAGGCTAGAAACGCAACCATTTTCAAAGGCAAATTGACTTTCATTTAAGACTTCTTCCGAGATCTTAGCATTTTTGCCATATTTCACTCAGTGTTGATTCCAAAACCAAGTAGAGATGCATCAGAGAGTTGGTTATAAAAGGTGAGCTCCCATGGTGCTTTTTCAATGGATCTTGCCAAGGGTTGGATAGAAGGTGTGAGATTGACTTTACCTTATTTCGATCGAAGACTTGTTGCTTCTCGGGTAAGGCGGCTTTGGGGCCTGGTACTAATAATTGGGCAGAATTTAATGCCTTCTATCAAGTCAAAAACTAGCATTGGAAGATGATATGGAGACACTATAGGTTTACGATGACTGGTCACTTGTTATCCAGTGGATGATGAAGAATATATAGATTCAACACAATGGCCTGTATCAATTGGCAGTCCACCTTGGAGACATTTCGAGACAATTTCAAAATATTTCATTTGCCATGTCTATCACAGGATTAATGTTGAAGCGGACTCTCTCTTGAACAAGTTATTTCCAAGGATCCTGGACTACTCTATATCAAGGAAATCCAAGAAGGAAGACTAGTCTCTCATAGGACCAATTTTTTTAAAGGCTTAGACAGCCCTGGCTTAGTCTTGCTGACTCAATAGTTTGGTGGGTGATGGAATATCCTTCAATTTAGTTTTTGTTGGTTTTATGTCCAGAAAGTTGTCAAACAATATCTGAAGACAATTTTTTTTGCCTAAAGGAATATCTGAAGACAATTTTTTTGCTCAATGTGTTGATGCACCTACAAAATGTAATTTATTTTCACCTTTAATGGAAGTTCTTTTTTTCATGAAAAAAATGAGCTCCTCTGTGAGAAAGAAAAAAATGGAAGCTCCAATTTGTTAAACCATTCCTTCACCTACAATTACAAAGTCTTTGACCTTAAAGGGATTTTTGTCCTCTTGAAATTATACCTTTCAAAGGAAAGAAAGTCTCCTTATATCACTTCTCTCCTCAACAACTTTCCAATCGAATATTATAAAGAATAATCTAGAAGGTCGTAGATCCATTTTTTCCTACAATAAATAATAATAAAATATCAATGCAAAATCTTGGAGTCTCCCTGAAGCAGGGTGCTCCTTGATGTGCATTAAGAAATCCATTAAATAAGGGTTGAAATAGGTCCACAAGGAAAGATGTCCTCTCATGCAATTTGCTCCTCATAGAGGGGCTTCTTTAGACTTGGGAAAAGTATCGGTTGTTTCCTTGCTGCCATGTATCGATCCCATAAGTGAGAAACTCCCTCAAAAGCTGCCATAACACCTCCTTTCTCCATGATGTATGCCACACAATGCCCAGAAGGTGGAGCACTCCTTTACTTTTGTGCTAATTCCATGTTTTATGCCTTATAGGATGGTCAACAAGTTAATTTATACCCCTCCCATAAAGGGATTCCTCTAAGAATGTGCATTTAATCATCAAGTATGCCATAAAATTCTCAAATACCTCCTCATAAGGTGGTTGCTCTTTGTTGATGTATTTGTAACTTCGGAATGTATTCACTTGTATATTTCTTATAGTATTTCATTATACCCCGACGGAGATGTTTGTTCCTCCAATCGAGAGAGTCATTAATATAATAAAGTCATTGAAGTTAACCCTCCGTTGTAAGTCAAGGCAATAGTCCCCACAATGGAGTTGTATTAGGGTTATTAGACTCTCCTAGTGAGGCCGACCTGTAGAGTAATTGTCAAGTGTAAAACAAGTATAAATAGAGAGTGAGACTCTATTTTGAAACACACTCACTCAACAGTAGCGCATGAGTGAGAGAGGAGTACCTCGCACAAGTGAGAGAGAGAACAGCTGTCGGAGATCATCTTTGTATCTTTGGGTTTTACTTTTGCTATCGGTGCTCATTCTATCTCTAAGGAAGTTGTGGGGTTTTCTCCTTATGGTTTCCTCGAGGAAAATCCTGTGTCTCTTGTCTCTTGTGATTATTGTTTTGCATGTTATTCTCTCAGATAAGATCCTAGATCATATTGAATTAAATGATAAAATTATAACATGGTATCAAAGCTAGCCTGAGAAGAAGACACGGTGCAGCTGCAGAAGCTAGGGCTTCTTTCTTTTTGGGTCTATCTCCACAAATCATCAGCAAAAGGAGGCTAGGCTAACTCTCCATTGAAGGGCACATCTTTCTGTCGAAGCAGAATCTAATTCCGAGCATTTTCAGTTTTTTACCTGTCACTACAGCGAGAAATTAAGGCTTTTCACAGAAGTGGAATTTTTTAGTGAGCCTAGCATAGGATTACTCTCCTCCTCAAAATCAAAATTTAGAGACCAAGATCGAAGTTTTTGGTTGGGTCGAACTCCAGGAAAGTCAAACCCTAATTTGACCATGGACCAAAAGATCAGCTCCAGATCCAGTTCCAGTATCTCAAATTGGTAAGATCTAAATCCTTTGTATTTCCATTTGAGGTTCTCATTAAAGATGTCTCATCACACCAAGCTTGGTGAAAAGCTTGAAGGAGCCGAAAACTTCCAGGCATGGTCTCACTGGTACTTGAAGAAAATGAATTAGACACCTACATAAGTGGAGAGGTTCCAGTTCCAGAGGGAGATGAGGCTAAAGCCTTACACAAGAAGAACTTGGTAAAGACCAAGAGGATTAATGTTGATTCTATTAAGGATCACCTTATACCACAAGTGTCTTCCCTAAAGACACCTAAAGAGATGTTTGATTCCTTGACCAAGCTATTTGAAGGGAAGAATATAAATCGGAAGATGACTTTGAGAAATCAGTTGAAGAATGTAAAGATCCAGAATGCAGAGACCATACAGTCATACTTTACAAGGGTCTCTCAAATCAAAGAACAACTTGAAGCAGTGGAAGAAGAAGTAGAGAATGGAGAAATTGTGATGACCACCTTGAATGGTCTCCCTAGGTCATGGGACTCCTTTATTCAAGGGATTTGTGCTAGAAGAAAGTTGATCACTTTCAGTCGGTTGTGGGAGGAATGCTCACAAGAAGAAGCTCGAATAGTAGCTCGAGAAGAGAAGATGGGAAATAAAGATCAAGCTCTCACAGCACACACCAAGAAAATTAGAAGGGACTACCATCATCCCAAAGGTAAGCATTCTCACCGGAAAGATAACCCTAGAATATCTAGCAGAGATCTATCTAAACTCAGATGCTATACATGTGATGAGAAAGGACACTTCACCAAAGATTGTCCTAGAAATAGAGGTGGCTCTCACAAGAAGAAGGACAACAAAAGAAAACATCATGCTCACACTGCAGAGGATGATGAACCTCCCAGAAAGAGAGGCAAAGAAGAAAGTGAAGATTCTTCAAGTGATGAAGAGCATGTTTTGATTTCTGCCCTCATGGGAATTGTTACACATGGAAGCAATGATTGGCTCATAGATAGTGGTGCTTCCAAACATATGACGGGATTTAAAGAATCCTTTGTGAAACTATCCGAACATGAGTCACCCCACAAAGTGAAACTTGGGGATGACTACCAATATCCCATAAAAGGTAGTGGTGAATCCTCCTATAAGCTAGACTCTGGAAAGTATATGAAGATGAAGGATGTCTTGTTTGTACCAAGACTAAAGAACAATCTTCTCTCTATATCTGCATTGGATGCAAAAGGCATGAGGGTTGCATTTGTAGATGGCCAAGTCCTTATGTGGCCAAAGGGAAAGACTATAGATGATGCAGTAGTGATTGGAGAGCAAGAGGGAGGCTTATACAAATTAAAGGGCCAACCAGAACAAGCTTTGGTCCATGACTCAATAGAGTCAAGTGAACTTTGGCATAGAAGGCTTGCACATGTGCACTATAGGGCACTACCACTTGCAAGCAAAGTTGTTGAAGGTCTTCCAGAAATCCAGGCAAAGCATGAAGGCGTTTTCAAAGGATGTGCGAAGGGAAAGAACACAAAGAAGACATTTCCAAGTAGTGAGAGCAAGGCAAAAGGAATCTTGGAAATCATTCACTCCGATGTATGCGGCCCGATGTCATCCAGCGCATTAAGTGGGTATGTATATCATGTTTCTTTCATTCATGATTTTTCTAGGAAGACATGGATATATTTCTTGAAAAACAAGGATGAAGTATTCAGTAAGTTCAAGGAATTCAAAGCCTTAATCGAGAACCATACAAAGAAGAAAATCAAGACCTTTCAATCAGACAATGGTGGAGAATTCACATCAAAATGAATTCAAGGAATTATGCAGAGAGTCAGGGACTAAGAGGGAGTTGACCAATCCATATAATCCACAACATAATGGAGTTGCAAAAAGAAAGAATAGAACAATTATGGAAGCAGCAAGGGCAATGCTTCATGATCAAGATATTCCTATGCATCTATCGACAAAAGCTGCTAGGACAGTTGTGTATGTACAGAATCGTACTCCGCATAGAGTACTTGAGAACAAGACACCAGAAGAAGTCTTCTCTGGCAAGAAACCAGAAGTCAGTCATCTCAAAATATTTGGCTGTCCGGTGTACATACACATTCCGAAAGAAAAGAGGACGAAGTTAGATCCTTCAGGAAAGAAGGGTATATTTCTGGGATATAGTGAAAGCTAGAATGTTTACAGAATATATTTCCCAGGTTTCAAGAAGACAACAACAGGGACGTGACATTTGATGAAGACTCAGCTTACAACAAATCCAGAAAAAGACCTATTGCAGAACTCGAAGAAACAGAAGTACCCAGGATCCGAGATATAACTATGAACGAAGCAACTCCAGAAGAAGATCGAGAAATGGAAGAACCTCAGGAACCTGTAGATCCACCCCAAGAGAAAAATCCTTACAAGAGGAAACCAACATGGGTACGAGAGGCTATCCAAGGTGCAGAGAGATATGGGGCTCCAGAAGAAATGCACAGAGAAAGGAAGAGAACCATGTCCTACTCCAGTTATGTAGCCCTACTATGTGACATCATTAATAAAGAACCTTCCAACTATGAAGAAGCGACAGAAAAGAAAGAATGGAAGGATGCTATGATAGAGGAGTACCAGCCGATCATGAAGAATGATGTCTAGGATGTGGTCCCAAGACCAGAAGGGAAGTCTGTTGTGACTTCCAAGTGGACCTACAAGATCAAGCATGCTGCAGATGGCAACATAGAGAAATATAAAGCAAGATTTGTGGCACGTGGCTTCTCCCAGAAGGAAGGGATAGATTATTAAGAAACTTTTGCACATGTAGCCAGATACACTTCCATCAGATCAGTACTTGCTCTGGCTGCAATGATGAAATGGAAGATACACCAGATGGATATCAAGACCGCGTTCTTGAATGGTGTAGTGGAAGACGAAGTGTATGTGGAGCAGCCACTCGGATTTGAGACACGTGATAGGGAGACTATTGTGTGCAAATTGAAGAAGGCCCTGTACGGTTTAAAACAGGCACCCGAGACGTGGTACAGCAGGACTGACAACTTCCTAACTAGCTTGGGCTTTACCAAGAGTAAAGCGGATTCCAACCTTTACTACAAGGTTGAGGAAGGGAACCCAGTGATACTCCTACTATATGTAGATGACCTATTTGTAACAGGTGAGGATGGGTTGATTGCTGACACAAAGAGGAAGCTTGTTGTCGAGTTCGAGATAAAAGACTTGGGTATGATGCACTACTTTCTAGGCATAGAGGTGTGGCAGAATGTGGATGGAATCTTCCTTGAACAAGGGAAGTATGCAGTGGAGATCCTGAAGAGGTTCGGGATGATGGACTGCAAGGCCATGGCCACACCTATGGCATCGAACCTAAAGCTATTGAGTGATGCTTCATCAAAGTCGGTTGATGCCACGATGTATCGTCAGGTGATTGGGTCATTGATGTACCTGACAAATACGAGACCAAATATTTGCTTTGCTGTGAACACATTGAGCCAACTCCTGATGGATCCGAGACATGTTCACCTGATTGCTGCACAGCATATTCTGAGGTACCTGAAGGGTACAGTTGATTATGGGCTCAAGTATGAGGCGAATTAGAAGATTAACCTGGAGGGTTATGCGGATTCGGATTGGGCAGGCAATGCCATTGATAGGAAGAGCACTCTGGGGTGCTGCTTCAGTATGGGATCAGGTGTGATCTCTTGGTTTAGCAAGAAGCAGTCCTGCGTGGCACTGAGTACAACCAAAGCAGAGTATGCCGCAGCTTGTTCGGCTAGTTGTGATGCAGTGTGCCTGAGAAAGCTAATGTTTGATCTGTTTGATCTCCAGTTGGATGCTACTTGTTTATATTGCGACAACCAAAGTTGTGTGAAGTTGTCAGAGAACTTAGTGTTCCATAACAAGTCGAAGCATATCGAGATCAAGTTTCACTATACCAGGGATATGGTGCAGAGAGGAGCAGTGAAACTCCAGTATGTTGCGACGGACGAGTAGATAGCTTATGTGTTGACCAAGCCATTAGCTAGAGTGAAGTTTGAGTACTTCAGAGAGAAGCTTGGTGTTCTTCATATCGAGGTTCCTTCCAAGTGGAAGTGATGAGTCCGTGAGCCTTTCTGATATGGTGGCAGGCTGGGCCTCCCATGGTCAGATGTAAGTGCTGGGCCTTTCTGACATAGTGGCAGGCTGGGTCACCCATGGTCAGATGTAAGTGCTGGGCCTTTCCGACATGGTGGCAGGCCGGGCCTCCCAAGGTCAGATGTAAGTACTGGGCCTTTTCGACATGGTGGTAGGCTGGACCTCCCATGGTCGGATATAAGTGTTGAGACCTACATCCAGCATTAAAAAGGGTTGGCTCTATAGAACTTCCTATGATGAGTAGAATTGAGAGATAGCACAATTTGCTCGAGATGGCGGGAGCAGTGATGATGATGATCCAGCTTTGATGATGATCCAGTAATGAAGACTTGTGCTGATGAACTGTGTCAAGAGAATACCTTCCTAGTTAAGAGGGAGTGTTGATGTATTTGTAACTTCGGAATGTATTCACTTGTATATTTCTTATTGTATTTCATTATACCCCGACAAAAATGTTTGTTCCTCCAATCGGGAGAGTCATTAATATAATAAAGTCATTGAAGTTAACCCTCCGTTGTAAGTCGGGGCAATAGTTCCAACAATTGAGTTGTATTAGGGTTATTAGACTCTCCTAGTGAGGTTGGCCCTGTAGAGTAATTGTCAAGTGGAAAACAAGTATAAATAGAGAATGAGACTCTCTATTTAAAACACACACTCACTCAACAGTAGCGCATGAGTGAGAGAGGAGTAGCTCGCACAAGTGAGAGAGAGAACAGCTGTCGGAGATCATCTTTGTATCTTTGGGTTTACTTTTGCTATTGGTGCTCATTCTATCTCTAAGGAAGTTGCAGGGTTTTCTCCTTTATAGTTTCCCCGAGAAAAATTATTTGTGTCTCTTGTCTCTTGTGATTATTGCTGTGCATGTTATTCTCTCAGATAAGATCCTAGATCATATTGAATTAAATGATAAAATTCTAACACTCTTTATGTGTGTAATCTTGCTAGTGAAATGTGCTGAGAGGGTCCATATATCCTCCAAATATGTAGCTTATGCCTTAAGGCTTGTACAATCTGAGATGACACCTTGGTGATGAGAAACATCTCCAAATATATAACTCATGTCTTGAGAACCGTGAAGACACCTCAAAGGCATCCTCCAATGGTGAAACATGCATTAAAAGATGTAGCCAAGTGCCCCAAATGGTAAACTGCTGCCACAGCTACAAGAGTGCCTCCAAATATGTGAACTCAAAAACAAAACAAGTCTCCAAACATGTGAAAGAAAGGTACCACATAGACCTCCATCACTGTCTCTCCTATGCATGATAAACAAGATGACGCTCGAAACAATTTTCCCATGCAATGCTCATGACTCGTACCAAACTTCCGAAGTCCACATCTCCTGGTACAGTGCTGCTTGAAAGCGTGCCTCCAAAAACGCAAAACGGACCATGCAATTTCAGGGGGTAACAGTATCTAATGTGTTGGATTTACATGGACGTACATGACTTGTGTGTTTTTCATTTGACCAGTTTTTTTACCATTTTTTTCATCCAGTTAATAATTTTGGGCATTCTTGTCCCAATCCGGTTCCAGTTCTGATAACTTTGCTCCCAACACATGACCTAATAAGCAAGTTGTTACCCATGCTACTGGGAAAAAAATATTATAGTGGGAAAAATTATGTAGGCTGCTCACTCCACAAGCCAGCATTTCACCATAAACTAGGATTTTGTAGTAAAATAGAGCTTGTTTCCTTCTACAATAGAAAATCATCGATATATTTCTAAAAGGCAACAAGTTAAGACTACATAAATGCAATGCTGTTACTATTACGTAGAAGATTGTAGGGTTCTCCACATAATATCCAAAATATTCAACATACCAGAGATTATTGCAGCTGCAAAATAGGGTAGTTCCCTTCCTATGGGAAAATTTAGCCATTAATAACCAAAAATAAATGGAATGTTGTGTCTATGTTACAGTATTTCACTGCTCAATATGACCGTAATCCTGGATGGAAGATTACTTCACTACAACCCAAAGGTTACAGAGATTTGCAGATCAGATAGGAAACAAACGAAGGGAAACTGGGGGTTATGTATACCACTTTTGCTGTTGTATCCCCTCTAAGCTGACCCACAGAATTTAGACAAGTTGTCTTCTAATAAACTCTGCCAACATGAAATATGGCAAACATGCCCCCTAATTTAGGACCACCTACCTTCATGGCTGAATGAAGGGCACTGTTGTCTAGAAGGGCACTTTCTTGTCACATAATTTTCTCTCTCGTCCTTTCATTTCATTTTTAAGTGCAACCTTAGGAACCTATGTACAAACTGTTGCTCTTCAATTTCCTCTTTTGGATCAAAAGATTCAAAACCAGAGCTGCACAATTATATAGGGAGTATATTCACTTATTACTAACACTCTCCTTCAGTATTGACCTTTGAAAGAGAAAACCATCCCAATTCCTTGTATCATCTAACACAGCCCACATAAACAAGGCAACCTCAAATATACACTAATACAGTTACCTACAAACCGAAGGTTAACCACACACATACCCTTACATTTGTCCACATAGAAGGCATCCATATAGCATTCACAACATGCATAGCTAACAGGAAACATATCTTTGGGTGATTACATTAACCTAGGCTTAAAAATCTCATGTTATACTTCACACCAAATCACAAGACTCAAACTTGGTGATGACTCAACAAGCCAAAGAGCAAGAATCAACTCGCCGCAATAAATTTCATCCAAAACACAACAAACTAAAAAATAATATAAAGTATTCAGACTTTAACAAGCATAAATTAGTCATTTCCATCTATGACTTTTGCCAATTTATTGGAGTTTGACAGAAAGATCTTACAATGTTTATCCAATTTTCATAAAGTTATCCAAGTTCCATGCGTTTGTCTAAGTTTGTCCAAGTTTAGCCAGGTCTTGACCACATTGATCAAGTTAACCTGAATCTTAGGTGAGTGACTCATTTTGATGGTGAACTGAGTTGCCTCAGTGAATTTCATGAGTACTCGCCCAGTCCCATTACTATGCTTCACACTACTGAAGTTAGAACAGAACCATGTTTTAGACCTGTATATATGATTCAAGATGTACCCCTGATCTGATGCAACTGCACTCAGATATTGCTTGTTGGAACACAAACCCAATTCCAATAAACATTTAGAATACTAGAAGTCCAATTCAGATTCCTCTGCCAAAGATAGCAAGGAGAGAAGTAGTTGTTTCTGGTTGAATTGTAATTGACAATGACCTTAAAATGCAAATGAAAATTATTAACAAACTGTAATGCGACCGCACTCTAGAGCAAAAGATAAGATAAGATAAGATAATTTTATTTATGTCCAACTAATGACCACAAAGCAAGTCAACGGGACTGTCGGTTACAATGATGTTCGTGCTATGCGGGAGGACCAAACGATCCCCTTTTTAAAAGAAATACGATGCAAGAAGTAAAAATAGAAGTAAAAGTGTACAACGCGAGCTGGGCTGAAGTATGGGAGAGTCCCTGCCCCAGTCTCAACAACATAACCCTGCACTGGGGCGGAGGAGCTCAGGAGAACAAGATCGCGAAGCCAAATCAATCGAGGAGGGTATAGTACTCTTAACATCTGAGGCTGAAAGAGGATAACTGAGGGAAATGCAATAGCGTCTGCTGGCCTGAATAGGAGCTGGTGGGTGCAAGCCGTCCTCTGGAGTGTTGTCAGTGAGATCTGGAAGACCTTGTACGCCTCTCGGAGGGATGTCTAGTACGAAGCTGCCGTTGAGATCTCGTGGGTCGAGATCCGCAAATCTTTACTGATCTGGAAACTGGATCGATATCTAGGTCTGTAGGTCTCTTGGTGCCCCTGGAAGGTGGTAGCACGCTGAAGAATGGCATGATCCTCTGTGTGGTATCGAGTTTGGTGGGGGGTTGAAGAAGCTGCGCTCAAAACCTAAGAGCCTCCTGAATATAAAGTGCTAAACATCTCTGATCAGTGTATCTGAAAAAGGCAGTCAGAGTTTGGGGGGCCTCTAAACAAGCAGTGGAAACGTCCTCTGATCTCGTAATATATCAGACATCTGAAGATAAAGTGCGACTCGGTTTCCACTTCCTGTAAATGACATAACTGGCAGATTTTGTCTAATCTATCGATTTGGTGGTCTATCTCTACCTAAAGTCTATGGGATCCTACTCTGAGCTATCCAATAGGGATCTAAAGAGCATGCATCCAGTGGCGGAACGTGTACTGGGGTCGGGCAATGAGCCCGTCTCTGATCTCCAGGAAGTGCTCAGCATTAAAGGCCATCTTTGGGCGCAAGTTGCAACCCTCCCGGGAGATTGACCCATGTACTCTGAATGAACTGCCTGTAGATGTCCTCCCTGATGATCTTATTTAACTCCTGTCGGATAGGTAGAAGGTGGTCGGGAGCATCCGGAGAGTACCAAAATAGGGGGAGATGATCTAACTGGATCCCTGTAGATTTAAAAAGGTTCGAAACCCCTATGAACCAACATTTGGCTCTGCCTGAATGAGAAGTATGGGCAATGGTATTGGAAGAGCAATAGGCTAAATAGGAATGCCTGTCTCGACCCTTTAATGAGTCGGCACACCCCCGGATCCAGTGCAGGAAGGAAACCAGTCTGAAGATGGTCTCAAGGCGGAAGGGTTGGGCCCTAAACTCCGCAAGGATGATGTGCTGCGGCACTGTCTGCTTACATCTGATGATGCGGCAAAGAAGAAGAATCTGAACTCTCTCAGCTGAGACCCAATCCGACTCGAGTAAAGAGGGTCCCCAAATTTCTGATCCGTATAGAACAGTGGGGCAGATCAAGGTGTCCAACAGGTTCATCTTGGAAGAGATATCCTAGAAGTGATGGCAAAAACACTATCTCTCGAGAAGGGCCAAGGAATACTAAATGTACCTCAGTCCAAGCCTATTATCCTGTCTACTCTATTATTTCACATTTGGTGACCTCCAAACTATTTTACTATTTCTCCTACTATGTCAACAATCAAATCCCAGTTTTCTTCACAAAACAACTTTTGAAACACTTTTCATACTACAGATGTCTTGACTCTTGTACAAACAGTAATAACTCTAGGCATTTTGATAGAAGCTGCTTGACTTCTATATACTATTATACTGTTAAGCAATATGATATACTACAAAAGCAGAAATAGTGATTTATTCAAAAAACCAATATGATATTTTTCTATTTCTCCTACTATGTCAACAATCAAATCCCAGTTTTCTTCACAAAGCAACTTTTAAAACACTTTTCATGCTACAGATGTCTTGACTCTTGTACAAACAGTAATAACTCTAGGCATTTTGATAGAAGCTGCTTGACTTCTATATACTGTTAAGCAATATGATATACTACAAAAGCAGAAATAGTGATTTATTCAAAAACCATATTCATGATGCAAAATTGTTAACTCTGATATGACTCCAACTAGTTGTGCTATGGTTCAAATGCTTCTTTAAACAGTTTCATAACATATGAAGAAAATGATGGATTCTATCTTGTGGCTCAAACTATGGCAGGCACAGAGATTGGGCATCTACTTCCTCTTGACCTACAAATGAACCAAAAGATACTAGTAGAAATGTTAAGAATAGTTATCAATATTATCAATATCATAAAGTCCAAGCATGCTACAGAACAACAGACAGTTTCTAACATGTATGGGTGTGACAGGTAATTTACTCCCAAAAACTCATTGCTTGAACATAGAATCAGGTTGCAGCTAAGTTTTGAAAAGCATACAGACCTTTAATGGAAGTTTTCTCTCCCTTCCAGAAGGATTGATCAAGCCTTTACTCTTCAAACTCTCCAGAGAAACCTCCTCACCATCATTAAAGCCTAAAGCTTCTATGTCCTCTAAATTTACAGGAACATACTTTGGCAGTCCAGCACCCATACCTGAACAACCAAAATACGGAATCAGAGAAATTACTAATAAACCATATGAGAAATTCAGTAATGGAATTTGCATAAGACTGAGCATACATAAGCTTTGCTGTCGAGTCTGGACTCTCTTTATGTTGGAAATCCTTTGATAAGTTAGGGGTGTTGGATTATTATATTCCTCCGTACAGTGATAGATAATGTGAGAAGTTGAGCTCTTAATAAAGAAGCTGGTGTATTGGAGAAGTTAATGAGCAAAAATTAGATGAACTATAATTTCAATTTTTAGTTATTTTATCTTAAGCTGTGAGTCAATAAATCCTAAATCAAGGTTGTTGGACATTCAGGAATCTAGCACTTCTGAAGCTGGCATCAAAAATCCGTAGTTCTGAGGGACAAAATCATTGTTGAAGAGAAAGATTCCACATACATGCAATGCATCTTAAGCAACTTAGAGGCCCAAGTTGATTGTATCTCTTCATAAAATGCCATGGATAAAATTCTGTACTAGAAAATTTTGTTTAACAAAGAATAACCCAATAGTATTGACTTTTGAAAGCTGCACATCATAGAAGCAAGAGTTAAATCAACTTAATGAGAACGGACAGATTGCAGGATGATGCTGAGCAAATAAAGAAGTTTTCAAACTTTTGCAAAGCCAATTCTATCGGATTTCTGCTTTTGCATGTCCATGAAACAATCTGGATGTAAAGTAAAGAAAATCGAATGAAAGAAAAATCTCACCGTTTAATTAATATTTTCATTTTGCATTTATAAGTTAATGTTATTTTGTTGGATTTTCTTATCTCATGTTCTGCCAATCAAATCTTGGTCAGCACTTGACCAATATGACTTAGGTCCGTGGTCCTATTCTATAAAGAAATATCTCTGTTTTGTTTTTGTTTCTGTTGACCTCCTTACAAGAGACCAAGTCTAACAAGAACCTCAATTTCAAATGTCCATCTCTTACAAAATAGGGAGATTTCATTACTTATATCAGGATCAAAATTACATATATCGTGCCGGTGAATATATCGCCGAGGGTCCGGAATGTAACTTATCAGCAACAACGGCGAAAATATCAGAATATATCGGCAAATGTCATAAAGCCTCAAAAAAATACAAACAATAACCATTTTTTTCAAAAGAAATAACATCTAAAGCAACAACAACATCAAATAAACACATTGCTACATAAATATGAAAATACAACTAATATATAAGATGCATAAGATGTCAAATGGTGGGTCACGATCATATATCGACTATAAACTAAAAATACTGAAATATGTTCATGGAATGATAGAAAATCACATCAAATTACCAAAATAAATGTCTCTCAAGAGATGAATCATCATGACTCATAAGGCATCTAGATAGTATGTAGACATGGGACATAGTACAATTTCAATAATATAAAAAGGATCTATATATTTCCACTTAATACTTCCCGTTATACTTTTTGTACTCAAAAGAAAATTATGATGAACCTACTTATTATCTACCTTCTCTTAAACATTATTCAAGTACTAACACACATTCTTTTGTGTTAATTACTTCGATTTAACTTGGATTTAGTTTAAATCTATCTTCATAATTTTTTACGTAGGATTGTGGCCCTATGTTTCTTCAAGCGACAGCAGTTTGGTAACTCAAACACCATAGATATACCAAGGGATTTTGATTGTCATGTCCTCTCAAGACTCGCAGCGACGGCTGTAATATCTTTTGATAGCTGGCTGCGGTTCAACAAAATGACCATTACCTTTACCTTAGGTTTCTCCACAGTGCTCCGTTATTCTTCGTCGATTCCACACAAGACGGCTACTTCTAATCAGCGATTGCAGTGTTCAGACGTGTGGAAAGGTGTCGTGGTGACTTGTGTGACCACGACTACAATGGCCCATTCTAGACTGAAGGGTTACTTAAACTATGCACCTATATCTCAGCAAAATTCATTCGGCCTGTGATGATTTTAATAAACCCTGACAGAGGTATCCTTGGTGGTGTCTTAATGATAATATCAGAGTATTTTTCCTAGCAGGCCAACACTTTCAATCGAATCACGATATATACTCAAAATATCATGTGGTATTGAATGTGTCGCGACACTTTTAAATATCGGTATTTATCGTGAATTTTTGTTGGTGATATATCGCCAAGGGGTTTGTCATGCGATATATCGTGATACGGCCGATATATCGGCAATATATGTAACTGTGATCAGGATTTGGTGGGGTCCCTCTCCACATTCTCCCGCTACCTAGACCAAACACAATGATTCTAATGTGGAGGTAAATTTCATTCTCACTATCATCATCTAAAGAAGAAGGAACCAAAATAGCAGCACCAGCAGAAAGTCGGGAATAAAAGATGGCTCTCAAGCCAAGAGACCTTCATCAAACTTGACATTTTTCCTAACAATAATTTCATTGGAATGAGGTTGAAGAAGTCTATAACCTTTTACATCTTTAAGATATCCAACAAAAATGAACTTCTCACTCTTAGGCAAGTTAGGCTGTAATACTTTCATTTTCTCATCAAGAATGTGAACCCACGCTTCACTATCAAGCATAGGAAAGTGACTCACATTTGGTTTAATTTTACTACATGCTTCTTGTTACCACCCAATTAGCACAAGATGATTAGCAGATAGAAGATGACAAAGACCTAGGGAACCCTCAGTTCCATGATCCAACTAAAGCACTCTTCTAGTTTTTTTTTTTATCTTGTACATCTCTTTTGCCCATCATCAAAAAGATGATGATTGTAAAATGACATGACATCCTATTATATGTGTAAAAGGTCTAGCCCAAATGGGTCACCTGTCTTAGTACTGCTCTGGAGTGTTTCCTTTACCTAGACGAACTTAGATCCTAATGTTTGTCTAGGTTTTTCACTCAATCCTCCAAAGCCATGAGTATGTATTAATGCATCTGCCCCAAGATGGTGTCTAAGTCCTTAAGTTCTGATGTCATGCATTAGTGTGTCACTATGTTTTTCCTTGCAAAAAGTGTCTTTTTAAGTCTCTTGGGGGGGTAAATATGTAACAATGTTGTAATATATGGTCAAGGGGGGTGTCAAACACCTTAATACACCTCTTAAATCTCTTTAAGCACACATGTGAAGCCTAGCACACTTTCTAGGCATATTTTCATAAATTATTATGCTTGGAGACCATTTCCTTGATTTAAGGAAAAGGAATATTCCTTTTTGGGACACACTCTCCTAGAGCTCCAGTTCACTGCAGGACCATTGCATGTCAATTCAGTCAAGTTCAGTTGACTCATCGTCTCTCTCCAGTTCACACCAAAGGTGGTGCATCACACTTGTCACATGTGAAGCCTAGCACACTTTATCACACTATAATTTTGAACTTACAGGTGCCAGGTTTCAATAGGGAAGCCAAGTACAAGCACATGAATCTCTTCTCACTGTCCTCACAGCCTTCAAAACAGCCCCTAAGAGATCATTTATTCATTGTTTTTTAGGCCTAGTTTTCATTTAGTTTTCGATCTAACTTTTGCCCTTTTTTGTATGATGAATAGCATGGGTCTTGATAGGTCAATGGGTAGCTAAGTGGCAGTCTTTGCACGACTGTTTGCTGCAGTTTTGCAGCCTCTTTTGCGCAGGTTTGGACAGTCCCAAGGCAGCCCTCACGGATCAGCATTCTACCTTCAATGTTGGCAGTCAATCGGTACACCTACCAAGTAAGGCTTGACTGTTGGTTGTTAGAGACCAGTAGTAAGCGTTTCTTAAAGTTGTCCCCCTTATTCGTAAAAGTCTCAGAAGAGTGGTCCAAGACACTGTCACCCTGCCTCCTAACTAGTTCTTTTTTTTAGCTAGTTAGCTCACATTTTATTTGGTGTTTTAAAAAGAACTTCAAAGATTTTGCACCGCAAGTAGTGTCTAGGTCATGTATGATTTGTTTAAAGGCATTGGTCTTCATTTTTATATTGTACATCACGCTTTTAGTGTTGATTGATGTTCAATCCAGTGTTGAAAAACTCTCCAAAAAATCGCCGACTTTTTAAAAAGTCACGATTTTTTCCCTAAGCGGAAAAATCAGCTGGAAAAAATCGCGATTTTTTTATTTTTCAAAAAGTCGCGATTTTTTCCAAAAAGTCGCCATTTTGGCTAAAATGTGTTGATTTTCTAAGCAGCATCAAGAGCCCTTCTCTTAGGAGATAGAGACCACCTGGCCCGGGACCACGGTGAAGACTCAACCCAGTGTTGAGTGACCATTCTGTTGAATGGTATATATATGGTCTAGGACCATGATATAGACCCAACTCTGCCCTGGGTAGACTCAACCTTGTGTTGAGTAGACATTTGGTCCTGGACCACGATGTAGACCAGTCTAGGACTGGTAGACTCAGCTTAGTTCTGAGTAGCCATTCTCTTGGAGAATGAAGACACTGTAAGCACTAGACTGGGTTTGGGCATGTGTGGCACTCTGACCCTTGATCTATGGGCTTGGTATGCTTCTCCAAGGATTAGCTACCCTTGGTCAAGTTACCCTAGTACCAGATCTAGGTGTCACACAGAGTGTGAGATAAAAGCATTAATAACTCTCTTGGTTTATGATGATGTACTTTTGAAATAAAAAAGGAACAAACGTAATGACCACAAATGCACTTGGAAAAAGGCCAAAGTCAAAAGTCAAATTAAATAAAGACTTTTGTACCACAGGAAAAGGACCACAGGTGGAAGTAAAAATTAAATAAAGACTTTTGGTAAAAGTCAAAGATAAATAAAAAGACCTTTTGGTAAGAAGGTAAAAGTGAATTAGGAAAAGATTAAAATATTATTATTTTTATCTTTCCTAATTTTGGTCCACTTAACAGGTGAATTAAGGCTATATAAGAAGATCAAGTCTTCTCATTATTACACACACAAGTTTGCTCTGACAGGTGATGCTGCAATTTTACTGAAGTCTCCATTGAAAGTTGTTTTTGCCCCAAGCTAGGGCATCTATCTTTTCTCAAACTAACCCTCAGCTAGGGTTTCATCACTTGGGCAATTTCTTGGCAGCCTTATTCAGATCCATTCTTCATCTTTCAGATCCGAGCAGCCTCATTCAAGATCCGGGCAGCCTCACGTATCCGAGCAATGCTAGTTTTTGGGCAACCGAGTTTTTGGGCAGCCCTACTCTCTCTCCTCTCCAGCTGTTTGGTTTTCCGGGCAGCATACTAGGGCTCAACCCTCCTTCTCACAGCCCACGGGGTGCTACCCGTGAGGGTCTGGGCAGCATACCCAGGAGGGTTTGGCAGTCAGCCAACCCTCGGGCAGCCTCCGGGGCAACCCGTGAGGGTTGCGGGCTGCTACAGCAGCTGTCGGGCAGACCCTAGGGTCACGGACAGACCCAGCAAATCCGGGTAGCAAAGATCTGCCCAAAAATTGCGGGTAGGACAAAGAAGGAGATAGGGCAGCGGGCAGGAGAGACAAAGAATTCGGGCAGCAGGCAGGAGAGAGAAAAACACGTGCAGCAGATCGTCTGATATTTTCGGGCAGTTTTCAAACAGTCTGATATTTTCGCGCAAGAGAGAGAAAATCTCAGTTTTTCTAGAGAAAGCCCTAAATTGGTAATTTTCTGTAATTCTGGAAATTGTGGGTAAAATTATCAATTTGATTTTTACTGTTAAATTTTACAGTTACTGTGGGTAAAATCCAGATCTAGATTTGAGGAACTTTTTGAAGAATTTTATGAGTCATCTCATTTACGAGAAGAGTTATTAATGCTTTTGGGGTATTTATCCTTTGAAGGTTTCCACAGTGAAAAATCTTGTGTCCATTGTGCTGATGTGATGAATGTGTTTTTACTGCACTGTTGATTTGTTTAAGTTTATCTGCAAATTTTTGAAGTTGTATGCTAATGCTAAAATTCAACAAAATGGCAAGTCCCAACTTTTTCCAAAATGTCCCCATTTTGGCTAAAATGGCTTATTTTCCAAAAATTAGACATTTTAGCCATTTTGTTGTATTAAGTTTTAACACCTTTCCTCTACCGTATAAATGTTTCAAAACTTTGTTGTATTTGAAGATCAAACCATGCAAGGATAAGCTATAAAAAATATGTATACATTTATCAAAGATCACAATGGTAATTGAATTACTTTTTCCACTATTAGGGAATTTTTTGAGCAAACATATTTTGAGTGATCATCATAGCACATTGTAGGAAAAAGAGAGCAATGTTTCAAGTGGTAGATGAGTTAGGGCTAAATGTGAGGCTCATGTCGGAAATTCAATTTGGGATGAGTGAAAAATACATCTATGATTTATCACCAATACAAAACAAGAGATACATTTAATGTCTAACAACCAAATCAATAAAATATACCTTTCAAAAATTAGGTTTAAGTCATAAAGATGGAGGGACAGATAAAGAACATTTATGAAAACCTTATATAAACCTAATCATTGGAGTAGGGAAAAATATGAAGTATGAATGGAAAATATACTAAATTGTGAAGTAAACATATAATGAAAATGAGAAACAAGTAAAAAGGAAACTCAGGAAGAGGGCATTAATATTAGATAGCTAGATGCTAGTTTTCCTTGGATACATTTATATATGTGATGTCATTTTTTAATTTTTCGGGACTCTTGCCGACTTTTTGCCAATTGTGAGTTTTTCAACATTGGAACTTCAATCTATCCTACTTTGACTGATAGACTAGATTTACTTTTCAATAATTCTTTTTTTAGTTGCATTTATAAACTCCTAAAGTTTGTATCTTCAAAACAAATCGTCCTTAGATTCTTTTATTAGAAACCACCCCCGTTGGCTTTGTTTAGGAGTTGGCCTAAATGGAGGAGTTGAGTGTCAGGTGACAATTCACCTAACTCAAGGCTTGCCCCCAAGGCTGCACTCGGATTAGGAAGCAACACTTCTTCCAGTGTTTTATCTTTTAAATCCTTTGTGGGAATATGTGGCTAACACAATTAATGGCTTCTGCACAAAAATGAGGACTTAATCTCTTGGATTGAATCATACAATTTGTCATTTCTTTTAATATGTGATTCTTTCTCTTAGAAACACCATTTTGCTGTGGTGTATAAAGTGTTACAGCTTGTTTTCACTAATGCTACAAGTCCAACTTCGAAAGATAAATGCCACTGTCACCTTAGCATAAATCTTTCCACGTTTCAGACCTACTTCAAGGCTAATGGAGGCTTCCCTAAAGGAATTGAATCAAAGATTTGGGAGAGCTAAAGAAAAAGGATCTTATGATCTTAAACTTGTTTTGAGATTTAGATGTGTTTTGCATTAAGTGAAGAATCCCATATGAGTTCTTGACCAATAAATATGTGCAAATGAATCAAAAGATAAAACACCTTTAAGAAATGATTATTGCTCAAGTATGAAAAGAAAGAACATCCATAGACATTTCAATGAAAGCAACTTACGGAGAACCACAATGTAATTAATATGAAGATTGCATCCAATAAGTTCGCTTATTGCCCAAAATTATCCACAAGTAAATTATATTCAAAGGTGGCAACTATGTTATTAGTTCATGAAATTGTCTTTGAATGAGACACTCTTAGAGAGAGTGAAATCTCTGCAAAAGGGTGTCACACAACTTATTTAATGTCCAATTTTTTTGTAGTGAGTAAAATCACTGCAGCAAAGATGGTTCAATCTTAGTGAAATTAATCCCATAAACTTATACTTGATTAATTAAGTGTCTTGCCATTACATACATGATCCATAAGCAATATGAAAGTAAAGAAATATGTGCCAAATGAAATAGATAACAAACCACTTGCACAAATTGAATAATTTTCAGAATGCCAATAATCAAAGAGAATGGACTTGCATTAAGAGAACCATAGACATTCAAAAATTTAAATATGTAATTGCTTAAAGAAATTCAGTGAAAAATAACCATTAAATATGTAATGCAATTAACACCATGATTAACCATTTGCTGCTCATAAAGATATCAATCCAACAAATTTTAGTTAATTTATTATTAAGACAAAATTATTAGCCACAAATGAAATTTCCAGAATTTACTATTGCTATCATAATGGATTTTGAAGCATGAAACAACAAAGAAAAGGCAAAAGAATCTTAGATTTAACTAAAAAAAAATCCAGAAAATTTATGAGGCATAAAATCTAAATTTCCATGTGCTAAATCATCTTGAAATGAAATTTGCAAAATTAGTATCTTGTAGAAAATTAATTTTTTTAAATTTAATTTTATTGTTTAGATAAGCTTTAATTATCTAAAACATCACAAAAATCAGATCCAGGTGCCCAGAAATTGTTCTAGTGTGTCTTAGCATAAAGAACACTCATTAAAGACGGAAATTTTAAGATATTTTAGGCTGTTATGTGGCCTACAATTTGCAAAAAACAGAAAATTAACCTACAGGAAATTCTGAAAATTAACTAAAAATTAAAACTAAGCTATAGAAAATTCAAAGAAAATTTATCTAATGCTAAAACTTTATCTAGGAAAAACTATAAATATTTTTGGGATTTTTTCTATTTATTTTTCTCTTTCTGGATTTTTTCTTGAATTTAATTTTTATTGACTATTTTGGTGCAAAATAATCGAGGAAAATTTTAAAAGGTTTTGGTTGTAGAATTTTGGAAACTAGATCCTTGGGCAAATGGAGTCTTAGACTTCTCCTCCTTGAGCCTTGTTTGTATGTGCTTCATAAGAACCCCTGCAAAACAGCATGACAACTCCTATGCAAGCAATTGACTCAGCTTGTTACTTCTACCAAGGAAAGGTCATTTTACCTACACTTTCAATCTACTTTCCTAGATCGCACTCTAACCTATGCTACTTGTTGGGAATCCCTCTTAAGATGCAAATACCTCAAAGGTTCAAACATGCAACATAAATCAAAACACAATGAACCATAGAGAAACACTACACTTCTAAGGGCTAGAAAATAAATTACCTCAATTAGATTCACCAAATATAACTCATATCCAGACACCCAAGACGAGTCAGACAATGAAGTAAGATGATAGTATTATTCTCCAAGATCAACAACAAATGACAATGAGAAGTAAGGTCTCTTATATAAAAGAAGAGCTCAACTTCCTCTACAATAAAATAATAAGAAAATGACTAAAACCATAGATCTGACATAGGGAATCACCAAGATATAGTCAAAATGATAAAATAATGTGGTGGTTAGAGCTACAAAATACAAACCCTAACAATATCTCTCAAAATAGGGGATGAACCAACCATACATGGTAAAATATGAGTAAATAATACAATGTAGGCCCAAGAAGAGAGGGCACTCCAAGCAACAAACTGCCTCAAAAAGAGGGGTGCTCCAGCAAAACCATCCTCTAAAACCATCAACTCAATGTCAAAACCAAGGCACTCCTCAAAACCATGAGCAAAAACCATCAAATGGTATCCAAAACCATGGGAGAGCCTGAAAACCACCATACGTGTGATCCAAATACCTCAAAAAATGGTCAATCAAGCCAATGACCTCATAAATGAGTAGTGCGCCAAGGCCGCAGAGGTTGGGAAATGTCCCAAAAGTGGTCAAAAAACCCAATAACCTCATCAATAAGCTCAATGATCCATGCAAGCGCTCAATCTATTGCCGCCTAAAACACACTTTATCGTGGGAAAGTCTTCCAACCACTAGGTGTGTTCCCGAGGGCAACTATGAGTTTAGAACCCAACGTCACCTCAGTTCCTAACTCCTCCGTTTAGACCCAACTCCTAAAAAGGTCCAGGAGGGTAGTCCATATTTACTATGTTTCAAAGGTTGTGTTTTAGGAGTTAAAAGATGAATAAACTAATTTAAACTTAATGGCAATAAATCATGCAGAAATGCAACAATTTCAAATGACAAGCAAATCCTTTAACAATCAACCAGTAATGTATGCAAGAGAGAAACAATCAAATAATCAAAATGACCAATGCCATTTCTACTCGGGCTATGGAGTCACAATAATCGACTTCAAATAATTTTCCTAAAGCATCAACTCATTTACTTTAACAAATATACAAGAACATGATGACTTCCAATAAATGAGTAAGTTAAAATAAAGTGATTGCAAAGTAGAGAAATGTGAATGATTGTAACAATGTTATGCAAGTGGTCTTGTAAGTTTTAGTAAATTTTATGTCTCTCTTTGACTTAGGGAATTAAGGTGTTTGTTGCAAAGAAATGAACTATTCTAGATGTCTACCCCAAGAGACAATCTCCTTCGATTAGAAAGAGAATGCCGAGTGCTCAACATGGAAACACAAGGTTCCCACCTAGCTCCATGAGTCAAACTCAAAACTTGTTGGGTGCTCAACTGGAGGACACAAAGTGCCACGAAGCCCACTAGCTCCATAGGTCAAGCCTCTTTTTATCCTTTCTAATGAAGATACTTATCTGGGTGCCTATTAAACTAGCCAATACAAATCTTCTCCCTTTCTTGTCACCCAGGGTCGGATCAACAAACAAGGGGAGTGAATATGGGGAGGGGAGTGAATATGGGACGAAGATTGGAACAAGGTTTATTTTAAACAAAATGAGGAATTTAACAATTATTAACAATGCAAGCCAGCAAGATATTGCAAGGTGTGGGCAAATAAAAATGAAAGAAAGAAAGATACAAGCCAGCACAATTTCACAATGATGGCAAAGTCAAATCACTTGCAAGGTGTGGGCAAATGAAAATAGCAAAAAAACTAGCCGACACGATTTTGCAAGGATGGCATAACCAAATCACTTGCAAGGTGTGGGAAAAAATAAAGAAGAAGATAAAAACAAAATGAAACTCTAACTAATCTAAACCCACGCCAATCATCAATTGCTTATGCAAAGGTGGGCAAGCCCAACTTCTTTTGCTAGCAATGGACGGAAAATAAATGAGACTTGATTTAACTGAAAATGCAAAGCAAGAAATCAAGTCCAAGAGACTCTCTTGGACTTGTTACAAAGACCGAAATTTCAGCGTAAAGAAAAAGGTAAAGAGAGCGAGAAAAACTGTATTTTTCCCCTTTCTTGAGATGGCCTTGAAGCTCTTCCTTTGGGGTGGCCTTAAAACTCTTCTATGGCTGAGTTTTGACAAAGTTTTGTCGTGTTTTGTTACTAACCTGCTAAAAACCAGCAAACAAAAAATGATAAAATGTGCCCAAAATCACTTTGGGGAATTTAGTATGTTAGTGCAATATATATACAAAAATTACACAAAGTTTCCAAATGAATAATTTTAAAAGAACTTGAGTATATAAAGAGTTAAATCAGATTTGAAACACTCTACAAACTAAACTAAAATGCAGAAATTTGTATGTAAAGAAAGAGAAAAATGGTCCTTTGTTCTTCAAGAAGTGAAGCAATGGGGCATCCAACTGATGAATCCCACTCTTCAATCCAAACAACCTGCAACTTATAAGATTTTCATTACACAACTACTAGAATGTGAGAATCAAATAATGAGCAAAGAAATCATAAACTTCAAACTAGAAAATATATGAACTTCTTTTGCTACAGGAATGAAAACTCACAAAATTTATGGAATACAATTACCATAAATCTTACCAAAACAAATTAGTATGCTTCATTGGCCAACCAAACTTGTGTAGCTCCTCAAGCATGGAAGCAAATCATCAATGGGAACAATGGACACAAGATTCCTCCAAATATTTTGATTACCAAAGCCAAATGGCTGAAAATTACAATGGCCCAAGCAAGAGTAAGGGAAAGAATGAGAGCATGAGCAAGAGAGTGGGTGTGGGTGTCTTTTTGTGTAACCTACATGAGGAGAGGAAGCCTCCTTAAATAGGAAAAATGAAAGAGAGAGGCTCTTTGCATGCTAGACAAGTGTCACAAGGGAGAGAGAGGTGCCCAAGAGAGGGGGGCGAATTTGCTCAAGGAGGGCAAAACCAAGGTTTGAGATCTCAAATATGGGGAGAGAAACCCCCAATTTAATGATTTTAACCTTATTGTTATGTCAAATGGGGAGGAAACCACCATAGTGGGGCCCTTTCCATTGACTTTAGCTTACCCAACCAATCAAAAAGAGAAGGGGGCACCCCCCTAGATTCGGCAACTCAAAAATGGTTACATGCTTGCTTGGGGAGGGGCCTTTGGGTCTTAAAATTGTCTTAGGAGCCTAATATAAACATTAAAACCTTTACTTGGCCACTCCAAGTGACTATAGTCACTTTTCCAAAATTTGGCTCTCTAATTAATTGTCATTTTCCTGATTTCCTTGACTGACTTTGGAAAAAATGACCAAAAATGACCAAAACCATAGTAATACTTGTTCGAATGACTTCAAACTTGGCCCAAGGGTGTAGGGGGTGTCATGCCATTTGTCTTGAGTACCATACCCCTATACAACATTAAAAAGGACCAAGTAACCCTCTTTTACATTACAACAAATTGTCTTGAGTGACAATTTTTAATGACAAAAATTAAAAAAACCTATGCAAAACTTAATGAAATTCCGCAAGACTCTGGATAATGTCTAGCATGGTAATATAGAACATTCCTAGGCCCCAATCACCCCATGGAATCGATCGCTAGAACACCTTTCACCACTTTGGAGATAATTTTGAGTGAAAAAAATCAAATAATTAAAATCTCTAAAAATAAATTTTAATTATCCAAGTGAAAAAACACTCGATAAAAGGACTTCCCTAATAACTAAGTCTTGGGCGATTAAGTTACAAAAACTAGACCTTCATGCTGACATATCCTTACAAAATCCCCCGCAGGGGTGCAGAAATTTCATAGAGAGAAGAAAAGAAGAAGAGCTGTCTCACTTGATATAATCATTAAGTACTCCATTCTTATCTTCAAGGCACATCCAACATGTGTATGGTACATTGTTGTCCACCTAGTTGGTTTTGGTGGTCAACACAATCCAAGTTGGAACAAACTCTTACGAGCTCCAACAATCAACTAAAATTATCTCTAGGCCACACGTGTGAAGCATTCAAGGGCCTCCAAGTGTAGCACTCCATCGTTCTCATGCCTAATAGCCATCAATAATCATCAAATACCAAAGTATGTGTAAATAAACCCCTCTAATGCAATCATAATTAACACAACATCAAAACTTAGGCAATGTTAGTCTAAAACGATAATAATACACAAGATATGCTTTACAAATGCTTTTTCTAATAACTCACTCATTAATAATTTTACCTATCTAGTTTAACATTGGTGTAAGCTTGACTGAAATAAAATTACGAATTTTTCCAAGGAAAAAATAAAAACATTGGTGAAAGCCTTAGAACCCTTTTACATGATAGATTTCTAAATTAATAAGGAGAGCTCAATTTACCTAAGTCAAGTGAGGGTATATGGAGTGAATTACGTACATAGGGGAGAAAAGGGGTCTTTGTGAAATAACTAATATAGCAACATAGGAGTGTCAAGTCATCCTTAACTTTCAAGAGTTTGGATTTTTTGGATTTTTATACCATATGTGTGCCTAGGAAGTGTTGTCATGGGTCTATCCTTAGCTTTTAATGTTGGAGTTTGTGCAACTTCAGAAGCTATTTTTATTGTTCTTGTATTGTACCTCCTACGGGAGATGAACTTATTGTAATCAATCATACAAACCCTAGAAGAACAATGTAGACCTTGGGGAGAAAGGAAAGCAAAAGAAAAGATAAAATAAATTATAAAACATAAAATATATTGCTCCCCAAAAAAAAAGTCGGCCCCAGTCAAAATATTAGTGGAAAATCTATATAAATAAGAGGCGCCCCTCATTATTCCATATAGCAGCAGCACAGTGAAGTCCGCAGTTTCTGGGAGAGAGAGAAGTTCGCATATAGCACAAAAGAAGACTGTTTTCAGGGTTTCTATCTTTGGAAAGCATTTCCATATTTTCTTTTTCTTCATTGTACATTGTTCTCATAATTATCATCTCTAGACAAAGGTTGTTGGGTTTTCTCCCAATTGGGTTTCCCAAGATAAAAATACTCGTGTTATTGTTTTGTGCTTTGTCTATCTTCTAGTGATCCTATTGATAAATACAATTAAGATATATTGCTATAATCTTATGAAAAGCTAACATGGTATCAAAACAATGCTAGAAGAAGCCATTGTTGGGACTCTGTTGAAAACCTGTCGAAACTAAGGTTTCATCTTTCAAGGTCTTCACTCAACCTTTTGGCAAAAAAAGAGCCTTGGAAATTCCTCTCTAAGGAGGGCGCATCTTTTGGTGAAGACAGAATTTAATTCTAATAATTTTTCAATTTTGAACTAATTCTGCAGCTGCAACAGAAATTAGGGTTTTCAGTTTTTTGACCTACTCCCTCCACAGTTGTGGCTCAACTCGCCTCTCTAGGGCGCATTTATCTGTGGAGTCAGTTTTCCAAAACTCCAACCTTTAGTTTTGACCTAGTCTCTGCTAGGGTTTCATATCCAGATCTACAATCAAGATGATCAGCATGAAGGTTGAAGATCGTCTGGAAGGAGCTTCCAACTTCATCCCCTGGAAGTCTAGGGTTCTTCTCCTACTAGAAGAAAATGACCTATTACAATGTGTAAATGAAAAGGTTCCAGAACCAGAAGCCGAAGAAGACAAACCTCACTGGAAGAAGAATGATGCCAAAGCAAGAAGGATTTTGGTGGAATCAGTTAGAGACCACTTGGTTCCTCCGATCTCGGAAAAGACAACGGCAAGGAAGATGTTCAAAAGCTTAAAGAAGTTATTTGAACACACTAATATCAATGTGACTCTAACATTGAGAAATAAACTGTCGAATATGAAGATGACGAAGTCCGAGAATATTGCCTCATACTCATGAGAATCATCGAACTTCGGGATAAGCTAAAGTCCAGTGGGGACAATCTTGAAGAAAAGGATCTCGTTATGACCACCCTAAATGCTCTCCCACCATATTGGGAGTCTTTTATCCAAACTATAAGTGGTCGAACCAAGTTGCCCAAACTTGATAAGCTATGGGCATAATGCACTCAGGAAAAAACAAGAATCACAGCATGCCAAAGACTTCATGGCGCCCCAACCTGAGGAGAATCAAGCGTTCATATCTCATGCCAAGAAAGGCAAGGGAAAGGAAAGGAAGTCCTTCAATCACAAGCACCAAAATAAGAGATCAATTCCTCCCCCAGATCAAAAGAAACAAGAGAAGAAGGATTTGTCTCAGATACAGTGCTACAAGTGCAAGAAATACGGTCATTATGACAGTAGTTGTCGAAGTTCAATCGAAAGGAAGCACAAAGCTTCAACTGCTGATGTAGAAGAAGACCCTCCTCACAAGGAGCCAAGGAAGGATGATCATTCAGAGTTCTTCTTCTAAGAAATGATATGAAGATCCAGACTGTGATGATCGTCAAGCAAGCATATGAAGATCAATGGACTCTAACATTGGGAGCCCACCCACAAAACTACAAAAGATAAGTATTTGATTTTACACGCTCTAGTAGATTAGATCTGGTTGTTTTTTAATACGTTTTACACAGATCTACGTTTCTAAATTCAAGTAGTTAAATAGTCTGTCATGTTGCACAACCCATCTAGGATGACGACTCATTTATAACATACTAGAGTAGTACACACTCTTAATGGTATGCTACAATGGAGACCATAAGCATCCGGATAATGGCCTTACATGTGTTGTGTCCAAGCTTTGACTAAAAGGTTGCCTACATTATTTTATTAATACATTGATTATGAAATATCACTAACCATCTGACGGGATTTGACTTGTAGGGAATGCCATAATCTACAAAGACAAGTGATCCCATTGATATACGGATGGAACGAAAGCAGAAAGCCTCTAGAAGCATGTATTATGACTCTCAGACCCAAAATAATCTCATGCAGAGATTTGGTGATTAGAAGCAGAAAGCTTCTATGAATGTCGGTCTATCTATTTTGCTTCAACAAGATTTACTCAACGGACTTCTAAGAGACAGAGGGAGTTATCCCTCAAAGACAAGGATTCTAGTCTATTACAAATGATGGAAACCTGAAAAAAAGTATGTTGTGACTCGAACAAGACAATTGAAGGATCATTAATAAACCTGGTCGTCACAGGGATGGATAATTACTTTCTAGTCTACATCCATGTGCCCAAATTAGAACCTTCAAGCAAGAAGGAAACATTTGTGGGATATCGCAAGTCTTCAAAGGATTACAGAATATACATCCCAGGATCGATTCAAATCAAAATCGGGGAGGATGCAACCTTTGAAGAAGAAATGGCTATCCAAAAAGGAAGAGGATCAAATATGGAGATCGATGACGATGAAGGGATGAGATCATCTCCCCCTCCAAACATTAAAAAGGAGTCTAAAGAAATGAATAAACCAATCAGTCCCATTGATCCAGTTGAGCCAGATGATGCTCCCGCAAGATATAGCAGTAAACCAAAAAAAGACCCTGATGGGCACAACGGACTTTGCAGAATAGCATGAAGCTCCGCATGGAGCAGATGGGAGCATTGAAAAATACACGACTAGATTTGTTGCCAGAGGGTTCTCTCACAAAGAGGGAGTCGATTATGATGAGACATTTGCTCCTATGGCTCGATATACTTCCATTAGATCGATCATTGCTATTACTTCAGCAATGGGATGGAAGTTGTATCAGATGGATGCCAAAACAGCCTTTCTCAATGATATTGTTGATGCATTACTTCTTGGGATTAGAAGTATGATAAAGGCAGAAGAAGATTTTCCTAGGTCTAGGAAAAATACACCATGGATATACTGAAGAGATTCGGAATGTTGGACTGCAAGTCCATAGCTACTTCGATGGGTGCAAATTTGAAGAAGCCGAGAGATTCTGCTTCAGATTCAAATTTGATCGATCCCACTATGTATCGCCGGTTGATTGGGTCCTTGATGTATCTGATGAACACCAGACCAGATATTTTTTTTGCTGTGAATGCCCTCAGTTAGTTCATGTGCGAACCGAGGCAAATTCACTGGACTGCTGCAAAACATGTGCTCAGATACTTACGTGGCACTGTGGGATATGATCTACGATATAATTCAGATTGTGACTTGAGATTGCAAGGGTTTATAGACTCAGATTGGTTCGGATGCACTACAGATAGGAAGAGCACTTCAAGATGCGGTTTCAGTTTGGGTTCTGCAGTAATTTCCTAGTACAGTAGGAAGCAGAACTCAGTAGTCTCAGTACTACAAAGACCGAGTATATGGCTGCCAGTTCAACAGCCCAAGAAGCAGTTTGGCTTCGTAAACTTCTTTTAGGATTGTTTGGCCAAATTCCAGAGCCAACCGTGATTCACCGTGATAACCAGAGTTGCGTGCAGATGTCAGTGAGTCTTGTATTTCACGACAAGTCGAAGCACATAGAGATTCGGTATCACTTCATACATGATATGGTGCCGAAAGGTGCGGTCGAGCTCTAGTATATTCTGACAGACGACCAGACTGCAGATGTTCACACCAATACTCTTCCCATGATGAAGATGGAATACTTTCACGAAAGACTTGGAGTAGAAGAGAACGTATCCCTCCTTGAGAGGGAGAGATGACTGAGAGACATTTACCATACTTTTTCCCAGGTACCTCTGCTCGTCCAGGTTCTCAACTAGATATTGGAGAAATCCCATCGACAGATGAGACAGACAGGTAGTTGATGGTCAGGTTCACACAGGTGCCTTTGCTAGTCCAGGTGCTCAGCCAGGTATGGGAGAAATCCCATCGACAGTTGAGTCGGGCAAGTAGCAAATGGTCGTGTGATTGCACAGACACCTCTACTTGTTCAAGTTCTCAGCTAGGTATGGGAGTAACCCATCGGCAGATGAGACAAACAGGCAGTAGATGGTCGTGCACATCTACTCGTTTAGGTTCACAGCCAAGTATGGGAGTAACCCATCGACAGATGAGACGAACATGTAGTAGATGAGATGAACATGCAGTAGATGGTCATACACGCTTGCTCATCCAGGATCTCTAGTCAAGCATGGAAGTATTCCATTGGCAGTAGAGACGGATAGGTAGCAAGAGATTTTCTCTTAGACATCCGTATAGAACAAATTCATAAAGACAACCTTCAGAACGTTTAGAGATGATAGAGACAGTATAGATGTACAGATGAAACCCAAATGATCATGATGTTGATGAAGGCCAAAGAATACCTTCATTGTTGAGAAGGAGTGTCAGAGTTTGTGCAACTTCATAAGCTATTCTTATTGTTCTCGTATTGTACCTCCTACGGGAGATGAACTTATTGTAATCAATCATACAAACCCTAGAAGAACAATGTAGACCTTGGGGAGAAAAGCAAGCAAAAGAAAAGATAAAATAAATTATAAAATATAAAATATATTGCTCCCCCAAGAGAAGTCGACCCTAGTCAAAATATTAGTGGAAAATCTGTATAAATAGGAGGCGCCCCTCATTATTCCATATAGCAGCAGCACAAAGTGAAGTTCGCAGTTTTCTGGGAGGGAGAGAAGTTCACCTATAGTGCAAAAGAAGACTGTTTTCAGGGTTTCTATCTTTGAAAAGCATTTCCATATTTTTATCTTTCTTCAGTGTACACTATTCTCAGAATTATCATCTCTAGACGAAGGTTGTTGGGTTTTCTCCCAATTGGGTTTCCTAGGATAAAAAAAATCGTGTTATTGTTTTGTGCTTTGTTTATTTTCTAGTGATCTTATTGATAAATACAATTAAGACATACTACTATAATCTTATGAATATCTAACATTTTTTGGATTTTTTGGATTTTTCTTCCATATGTGTGCCTAGGAAGTGTTGTCATGGGTCATCCATCATCGCGCCTTCATATTGTGATCCCTTTTTTATTTTTCTTTGACTTTGGTGCATTTTTTATTTGCACTTTTGCTTATCCCTTTCAATGGCTTAGTCCCTTTTTTTCTTTAGATTTGTCCTAGACAACATGGGACAAGGAAACTTGGCTTTTGCGATGGAGAGTATCTGTGATGATAGTTTCCTTTGCATTTAATTTATCAACGGCTTCCTTTTTGAGAGTACAAGACTCTTTTAACTTTGATTTGAGGCATTACACATTGGAATAGTAGTGAAACAATATGTAGTAAATAAAAACAGATCATCCACAAAGGGGAAAATGAAGTGGATGGGTGAAATGGCTTTAGCAGAATGAAAATGGCTAGGTAAAATGTTGTGAGATGAATAAAATCACATGACATAGTCGACATAGTTCACCAAAGATATATATTAACATCATAATACCACACTTATTAAGCAAGAAGAGTAACACCAAGGTTAGACTAAAGACAAGTAACAGTTTAAGTATATGAGTTACTATCAAAACACATATTTAATATCTTGTGCCAATATACTATCATGCCAAAAAACATGCTATGTAAAGGAGGGTTAGAGATATCACAATGCTAGGCATATCAACGACCATGGACCATTTGATGTTGCTGGAAATATCTCTAACCAATAATCTATAGTTCAACCACAAGTTTCATCTAGAGAACAACTGATCAACATTCACTCCTTGTTGAAAGAGGGGTAACATAAAGAACATGTTGCTTCTAAATGTCCTCTGCAATGCAATAAGTAGTAAATTTGTTGTTACCATATTTGCCTCCATTATACGTTCTTAACTTTTGAAGTTGATGTCAAGATGGTTTCTCCACTAGGGCCTTGTCGGCCAAAAACATGTCAAAAAATTAATTCTTATGTTTTAAGAAATAAACCCAAGTGCATTTAGAGAAGTCATCAAGTACTTAAACCCAAAGAAAGAAGCAAAAGGAAGCAGACCACCCAAGTCACTATGAACAAGCTGCAAGGGGGATGAAGCATCCCAAGAGGCTTGTTTGTCAAAATTGTCTTAATGATGTTTGTTGAGAACATAGCCGAGACAAACACTATCTTTGCAAAAAACAAGAGGAAGAGCAGTCACCATATTTTAATTACAAAGGTGCAACAAGGAGCAATAGTTTAGATGACTAAATCACTTACACCAAAGCTTGCTCAAGTCATCGCTATGAGCAATAAAATTGATGGAAGAGATGATGACCAAAAGTTGTCAAATCTATACAACCTAATAATATCATCGACAATTCCAATTGCTAGGACAAGCTTAGGATCTTTTAAATCCTCGATTAAAACTTGGTGAGGTGAAAACTCTACTTTTTTAACTTCACCTAAATGAGTAATTTGATATATTGATAGAAGGTTGCAAGGAAGACATGGAACACATAATACAAGAATATAATGGCAGAAATTGTTCTAGACCCTACAACACTAAGAGATCTATCATCAACAACAAATATTTGTTCGATATTATAATCATTGAGAGCATAAAAGATGGCTTTATCCTTAGCCATATGATAAGATAGTCTACAATAAATATTCCACCATTAGAAGAAGTAGATGTCACATTGAAGAAAAGACCAAAAGGAAAAAGTGTATGTCCATGAGAAGAAGAGTTAGGAGTATCAAAATTGATGTTGTACTTCTTCTGTGTTGCTTCTGAGGCTTTCTATTTCCTTGAAATATTTAGACTTCAGATGACCATCTTGCCCACAACAACTACAATGCATCTCAGTCTTCTTACCTTTCAATTTAGTTCCTTTATCACCATTGGGTGTATGAGTTGGTTGAGAAGGTTTGGGACCCTTGTTTTGTTTGTTGTTGCAACAATGTTGCTTTTTCGAATGTCTAGCTTTATCCTTCTGTTGTGCCACTAAGGCTTTGTTGATGCACCTGCGATGTTGATCACTCCAAGATGCAATAGCTTATCTTGCTCTCTAATTAAATAATCACATAAAGCTTAAAAAGAGGGCATTTTGTAAGCATACCCTAGTGCTTGTCTTGTGGAGTAAAAAGTAGATAACAAAACAGCATTGTTTAAATTCCAAACCATAGATGATTGTTGTCCTTATGTTCTCAACTAAGAAAAATTGTTTATTCAATTGCAAAAATTAAATTTTTCACATAGCAACAATCACACATATAGCTAGAAACGAAATAGCATAAGCATAAACACAATACACAAGTAATTAATCGATATTTCTATGGACAAAAGCATGCAACACATCAGTCTTCATCCAGATCAAGTGTCCTCGTAGGATTTTGGAGGACAAGACACCAAAGGAGGCATTTACTAGTATGAAACCAAAGGTGAGTCATTTCTGCATCTTTGGTTGTCCAGTTTATATCCATATACCAGTTGAGAAAAGGACCAAGTTGGAGACCTTCAACAATAAGGGCTTATTTATCGGCTACAGTAAGACTTCAAAGGCCTATAAGATCTAAATTCCAAAGTAGAGAAAGGCAACTATAAGTAGGGATGTAAAGTTTGAGGTCGACTTTCCATCCAAGAAGTCTGATGAGCCTATTCCAGTGATAGTAGATGAGGAGAAGGAAAGTCTGAAGGTTGAGCAAGGGTCACCACTGACTTCTAGTTCGTCACAACAACCTACAGGCGTCAAGAAGGAGCCACCAGCTCCTACAAATTCTGTCAAGAAACCTCAATGGTTCTCTTAGACATTGAGTGATGCTCAAGAGCATGTTGAGGTTCTTACGAGCACATTCAAGGAGAGTAGACATCCAAAGAAATTCCCAAACTACATGGCATTGATGAGAAACATCGTAGATTTCGAGCCCTCCAATTTTCAAAAAGCAATATTATCATATTTATTGAGATTGATCTACTTATATTGGTGTTGTATGTAGATGATTTGTTTCTTACAGTTTTAGCGAAGCTCATTGAAGGGTGCACACTACAATGTACACCCGAATTTCAACAAGAAAGACATTAGCATGATGCATTACTTCTCGAGATTGGAGGTTCGGCAAAGACCAAGGAATATTTTCCTTGGATAAGGTAAGTATACAGTTGAGATTCCGAAGAGATTTCCAATGGAGGACTGCAAACCTATGGCCACGCCTATGATCACCAATCTGAAGAAGGTAATGATTTTATATTCAATTATGGTGTATCCCACATTGTAGAGACAGTTGATAGGTTCCTCAATGTATTTAGTCAACACTAGGCCAAATATATGTTTTGCAGTCAACACCTTCAATCAATTCCCGGTTGAGTCAAGGCAGGAGCATTGGGTACCAGTAAAACATGTCCTCAAATACTTGAGAGGCACAGTGGAATGTGAGTTGAGATATCTTGGAGATGGTGAAGTAACATTGCAGGGTTATTCATACTCAAATTGGGCAGGCAGTGCATCAGACATGAAGAGCACTTCAAGGTGTTTCTTTAGCTTAGGAGCAACAATGATACCGTGGTTCAGCAAGATGCAAACTTCTATGGCACTCAACTCAGTAGAGGCAAAGTAAAAAGGCAGCCAATATTGCTAGTTGTGAAGCTATCTGGCTCAACAAGTTGCTTGCAAGATTAATTGATCAGGAGTTGGATCCCACAGTGATTTATTGTGATAATCAGAGTTGTATCAAACTCTCCGAAAATCCAATGTTTCATGACAGGTCCAAGCACATTGAGATCAAATATCACTTTATTCAAGACAAAGGATTTAGAAAGGAGCGATAAAGCTCCAATACGTACCCACAGATCAGCAGGTTATTGATATTCTGACCAAGCCATAAACAAAAGAGAAGTTTGAAGCATTCAAAGACAACAAAGGAGCGGTAAAGCTCCAATATGTACCCACAAATCAACGTGTTCTTGATATTCTGACCAAGTCCTTAGCAAAAGGGAAGTTTTAACCATTTAGAGACAAGCTTGGATTACTGTGGAATTCCTTCCTCATTAAGAGGGAGTGTTGAAGATTGTAGCTCAGACAAGAACTTCCGCACAGGTTTAGTCTCAAACATGTCGAAAGTAGTTCGAGTCAAATCTATTTTGTAATCGACTTTAGTACTAATAGTGAAAGTCTTATATTAGTTGTTGAGTCAAATAAAGTGTAATTTTTATATACACTAGTGCTTTAGAATAATCTCAACCATACATCTCACTAAGAGATTAAGGTTTTGGTATATTTAAGTTTTAGCTCAAGAATAAAGGCAAGTCAAGACAAAGGGTTAAGCCACATTCATTCACTCAAAGACAAGTCTTGTTGGAAATTGATTTAATCATCTTTAGAGCAGAGTTAGAGCATCAAAGAGGAGTCAAGGTCAGGAATCAGGCAAAGACCACTAAGCAAATCTGCACAATTAATTCCGTATAGCCATATGGTTTCTGTATAGACAAATCCATAGATTCGCATGGATTTTGTACAATCATACAGAACAGTCTGTACAGTCACATGGAACAGGTTCGTACAGTCCTACGGATAGGCCGTACAGCAGGCAACATACAACAAACTATTTTCTCATTTCTGCCAAGAAAATTTTCCTCAATAAGTGTGAAAATCTGTTTTGTTTCAGGTGTATCATACAGCTTTTAGTTTGACAGCCTGTGGAGGTTTCCTTGGAAGCTTTAATTTGTTAATGAAATATTGATTTGAAGGAGTAAATTATTTGAGTATTGTGTTTATTGTAAATTATCTCCGTATTGTGTTTATGCTTTCATTGTTTACTTTCAATTATTTGAGTATTGTGTTTATTGTAAATTATCTGCATATTGTGTTTATGCTTTCATTGTTTACTTTCCAACTATATCTGTGATTACTACTATGTGAATAATTTGATTTCTACAAATTTATAACAGTTTTGTTTAGTTGAGAATATAAGGACAACAATCACCTAGGATTGGAATTTTAACATTGAGGTTATTCAAAAAGTATTCACCATGCCTGGGGGTGCTTCATGTGTTGTGAGGTGCATGGTGTATGGATGACCCTTAGATCTTTCGTGATGGACAAACACAGTGGAGTTGACTTGGTCATTGATTACTAGACCTTGTATGGATGTCCATATGCGATTCTTCCATGGACGTTGGAGACCTATAGAGCTTGGTGACTAGAGGGTTGGTTTCTTTAATGCAAGATGCCTTGCTTTGGAGGTGTGTTGGGCATTCTAGAAGAGGGAGTGGAACCCTAGATCGCACGAGAAAACTTGGTCGCTTGCATGGAGACTTGTACTTGACTTGAGGATGCTTGGGTTGAAGGAGTGTTCCTGTAGGTGCAGTGAATCTGGAGGAGCCCTGGAACCTTGGAGGCTTATGGAGGAAGAGAATTGGACACATCTCATGGAGCATTCATGCCTTGGAGCCTTGCTTGTTAGACGCCTTCACCTTGGAGCTTGACATGTGTTACTTAGAGAGAGCACGCTCCACTTTTGAGCCTACCTGTGTAGAGATAGGTTCCTTGTAGAGGCTTAGACCCACTTTATTATATTGGCTTCCCATACCTCTGATATAAATAGAGGAAGGAGATAGTCCTTCCATTCATTCATTCTCACATGTTTGTGTTAGAGATGAGAGGAGTGTAGTGCACTAGTCTTTCTCTCTCTTTGTACTCTTCATTGTATTATCACTCCGTCTTGAAGCACTAAGGTTCTTCGGGAAGTTCAAAGGTTTTCAAGGGTTAGGATTTCACCCTAAAGGAGGCAAAGAAACAAGGGTTTGTGATAAACCCAAGGATAAAGAAGACTAGGGTTTTGGAAACCCCTTGTGCTGCTTCCTGAGGAGGAGAAGAGAAGGAGAAATCTAGGCCACTTGTGGAAAACAAGTGATGAAGCCAAGAACTTGCCTATGTTGATGCTAGCTTGTTGTGGATCTTTGGTGGCGACTTGGATTTTCATGGTCTTCCCTAGGTAGAGTTTGGAGAGATAGAGATTGCACCAGATTTGTGATAAAGTTGTGATATGTACCTGTGTGTGTGTGTGTGTGTGTGTGTGTGTGTAAAGTTACCAGCTGTCCTGAATTGTGTAATTACAAAATTGGGTTTCAGCTTGCATTGTCTTCTTGATTGGGTAATTTCCAACACTCCTTTATATTGATTTGAGATAACATAGGCCTGAAATTGATATGTGCTTTGACATATAACTCGAAGATAGGAGAGCAAATTTTCCGCTGTAGAATTTGTTGTAATAAAGCGGTTTTCAGATTTGGTTTATTCTTGGAAAATTGTGCCCAAGGGCTGAAACTTGTTGGTAGTTGTTTGGTATCTTTTCTCTTGAGATGCCTACTGTGTTGGGTTAAAATAAAGTGAAATAATCTTAATTGTTTGCTGCAATAAATTAATATATCAGATCAGCCTAAGCGTGAAAGTTCACGGGAATTAGACCTGAAAAACCTCTAAAGTGAGGTGAAATTTATGAATTTGCATTAAAAAGCATTCTGAGAAATTTTCAACATGGTATCAAACCTATTTTGACTGAAATTGCTCTCTCGGTAAAGAGGGAGTTGGATATTTCAGCTAGATTGGAGTGCTGCTTGGCCTGTTTACAAGTGTTGGGTGTGATGCCTTAAGTCGCTTTGGAGAAGCACTTGAACCCTTGAAGGGTTGTTCTATTCATTTGTTGTTGATATTTGCTTTGAGGTGTGCTTCAGATTTGTAAAATGATGACTCTCAGTCAGAGAGAGTGTGACAGGTTGGATGGTGCTTCCAATTTCATACCTTGGAAGCTCAATCTATAAATGCTTTTGGAGGAAGTTGAGATTTGGGAGAAAATGATAGGTGCCCTGCCGATCTGAATCTGTTGGTTGTTCATGTCAGGAAGGAGGCCAAAGAAAAAGCAAATTATCCTTGATTTGGTGAAGGATCTACACCCCTCACATTGTAGAGAAGACAATCAGTAAAGATATGTTTGATACTTTGGTTGGTCTATTTCAAGGTACTGATGTTTCTCAACATATGATCTTGAGGAACAAGCTTTCAGTCGCCGATATGAGTAAAACAAATACTATGGTGAGCTATTACCAAGGTCACAAAGTTGAGAGGTCAACTATCTCCCATAGGAACGAAGGTGGAGGATAAGGAGTTGGTGTCCATTTCTTTGAATGGACTTGCTCCATATTGGATGCCTCTTGTATAAGTTGTTTGTGCTTGTGAGACTTTATTGGGATTTGCCGATTTTTGGGTAACCTTGTGCTCGAAGAGATCAAGTTAGAGATGTGTTCAGTGCAACAAAAGGAAGCAAAAGAAGTAGCCTTTATTGGAGTTGAAGAATATATCTTGGAGAGTAACTTCTGCATAGGTACAATGTGAACATGGCGGAAGTAGTTCGAGTTAATTCTATTTTGTATATCACTTTAGGAAAAAGTGAATAACCTTATATTTAGTTGTTGAGTCTAATAAAGAGTATTTAATTCATTTGTGACTTAGATTTAATCTCGATCATACATCTCACTAAAAGATTAGGGTTTTGGCAAATGAGGGTTTCAGATCAAATACAAAGACAAGTCAAGATAGATAAGATAAGATAACTTTATTAATGTATGACTAATGACCACAAAAATAGGTCAAAGGGGTTGTTAAATACAATGATGTCATTACAAAGTGAAAGTACCAAAAGGTCTCCTATAAAAAAACAAGATGCAGAAAGTAAAGTAATTTAAGATAAAGTAGAGGGTGAGAGCAAGGCTACAACATGGATAACTGTCGGCTCCAAGTCCAAAATCTCGAATTGGGATAGATATTTATAGGGGGTGAAGATCCAAGACCAAGAAGAACCAAAAGTAATGAGGCAGAGTTGTCATGGAACAAACCCATCTCTCCTAACATTTGAGGCCAAATGCAAGAAACTTAGTATAGTATGATGCCCAAAAGAAGAACTAGCGGGATGCCTGGACTGTTCACTGTGTTGATGTCGGACGATGTGGTCCGTTGCTAAGGTCTAGGGGATCTCGTTCGTCTCTTGAGGAAGGATCCGATCTAGTCATGCTGCTGAAATCTCATGGGACGGAGAAAGGACCCTCGAGTCCACACTGATCTGGAGTCCGAATCTATACTAATATCAGCATGTCACTTGGTAGCCCTTCCTTAAGCTAGCATTGCAAAGAAAGAAATGATTCGATGTGTAGTATCTAGCCTAGAAAGAGGTTGAAGAATATGGGCTCGAAGCCCAAGGGCCTCCTACATGTATAAGTCCAAACATCTATGGTCGAAGTATCTAAAGAAACCAACAAGAGTCTAAGGACCCCTAAATAAGCAATGGAACCTCCCCCTGATCTCATAGTAGATGAAGTATCGAAAGATGAAGTATCGAAAGATGAAGTGCTCCTTAGTCTCTACTTCCTGTAGATGGCATAGTTGGCAGATCTTGTCTGATCGATCAATCTGGTAGTCTGTCTCTAACCGAAGTTTATGAGAACCCACCCTGAACTAACCTAGGGAATGTGAAGTATGTGCATCCAATGGCGAAGTGTATAATGGGGCCAAACAATGAGCCCATCCCTCAACTCCAAGATGTGCTTAGGGTAGAAGGCCATCTTTGGGAACAACCCACCCTGAGAGCTAAACCAAGTGATCAAAATGAACAACCTATAATTGTCGTTCCTAATGATCATGTTTAGCTCCTTTCTGGTAGGTAGAAGGTGACCAGGTGTGTCCAAGGAATATTCAAGGTCCAACTGAATGCCCACAAACTCCAAAAGATCTGAAACCCCTGCGAACCAACCTATAACCCAACTTGGAGGGCTAGAAAAGATAATAGTCTCTGAAGAACAATAGGCCAAGTATGAGTATCGGTCCCACCCTTCATCAAGTCAACAAAGCTCTGGAATCAAAGTAGTAAAGAGACTAATTTGAACACTGTCTCAAGTCAGAAGGGTCGAGTCCCAAATTTTGCTAGAATGATGTGATGAGGGACAGTTTGCTTGCATCTAATGATGAGTCGGAGGAGAAGAATTAGGACTCTCTCGACTGAGGCCCAATCCGACTCAAGTAAAGAAGATCCCCAAACCTCTAAGCCATAAAGGACAATGGGACGAACAAGAGTCCATGAGGGACGTCTTAGATGAGATATACTGAAAAATAGTGTCAAAAGCACTGCCTTTCTAGAAGGGCTAAGGATCTGTAACCCTTGTTGATCCTAGGCTGGAGGGTGGGTCGCAAACTAAAGCGGGGTCTTGAGAATTGCACCCCTAAGTATGTGTAGGTGTTGGTGATCTCAGTCTCCTCACCTTTGAAGAAGAAATCAAGCTCTGAGATCTTCTTCAACCCATTGAAGATCATAACCTTAGTTTTAACAACGTTGATCGTCAATTGTCGAAGGTCGCGAAAGAAAGCTAAGGCATCCTGAAAATGGTGTCAACAGCACTGCCTTTCAAGAAGGGCTAAGGATCTGTAACCCTTGTTGATCCTGTTGAATTTTAGCATTAGCATAAATACTTAAAAAATTTGCAAATGAACTTAAACAAATAACAAGTGCAGTAAAAACACATTCATCACATCAGTACAATGGACAAAAGGATTTTTCACTGGGGAAACCTTCAAAGGACAAAAACCCCAAAAAGCATTAGTAGCTCATCTCGTAAATGAGATGACTCAGGAAATTCTTCAAAAAGTTCCTCAAACCCCAATCTAGGTTTTACCACAATTTACAGTGAAATATTCTCAGCAAAAAATCAGAGCAAGGTTATCAAACCCTAGGTACTCAATTTCCAGATCTGCCCATAATTAATCAAGACTGTCAAAATAAATTATCGGATCTGCTTGGACAAATTAGGGCCTGCCCACAAACAAAAATAGACTGCCCAAAAGTTCAAAAACAGACTGCCCAGAAACAAAACACAGGTTGCCCGAAATTAACTTTTACCTGCCCGGATCTTATCAGTTGCCTGAAAACTCAGTCATACTCTGCCCGTTGATTTTTTACCTGCCCGAAACCTTCTCTGCTCCTGCTCGTTGACTTTCTCCCTGCCCGTGACAGTCTGTGGCTATTGGGAAACCTTCTATTGTTGCTGAGGTGGCTGGGCAGCCCCACGTAGGCTGGGCCGAGGCTTTAAATCCTGTCCAAGACCTCTCAAGGTCTGCTATTTAGCAGCCCAAGGTCTGTACAGAAAGCCCAGGTCAGCTATTTAACAGCCCGTGGCTGTAGCACACAACCAGAGTTGCTAAGGTAGCTTTCAGGCTCTCTGTGGTAGCTCAGATCTGCTCCCGAGCTTAGTGGTGGGGCCCACAGAGCTGCCCTAGGTGCCAAGATGGTTGCCGGTGAGGAGGACTGCTGAGAAGGTAAAGGAACTGCTGAGATGAAGGTAAAACTGCCAGGGGTGATGAGAATAATTTTGCTGAAGAAAACCCTAGCTAAGGGTTAGCTAAGAGAGATGGGTGCCCAGCTAGAAACACATAAGACAGTCTTCAATGGAACCTTCAACAATAGCAGCTTCATTGTGAGAGCAAACTTGAGTGTGTAATAATGAGAAGACTTGATCTTCTTTTATAGTCTCCATTCACCTGTAAGTGGGCCAAAATTAGAAAAGATAAAATAATAATATTTTAATATTTTCCTAATTTCACTTTTACCTTCTTACCAAAAGTCCTTATTTATTTTGACTTTCACCTGTGGTCCAAAAGTCCTTATTTATTTTTTACTTTTGACTTTAGCCTTTTTCCAAGTGCCTCTGTGGTCTTTTTTATTCCAAAAGTACATCATCATAAACCAAGAGAGTTACTAATGCTTTTATCTCACACTCTGTATGACACCTAGATCTGGTACTAGGGTAACTTAACCAAGGGTAGCTAATCCTTGGAGAAGTACACGAATCCCATAGATCAAGGGTCAGAGTGCCACACACGCCTAGAACCAGTCTAGGGCTTACAGTGCCTTCCTGGTAACAGACCAGGTGCCTCCATTCTTTAGAGAATGGCTACTCAGAACTAAACTGAGTCTACCAGTACTAGAATGGTCCACATCGTGGTCCCGGACCAGATGTCTACCATTCAACAGAATGGTCACTCAACATTGAGTTGAGTCTACCCAGGGCAAAGCTGGGTCTATATCATGGTCCCAAACCAAATATCTACCATTCAACAGAATGGTTACTCAACACTGGGTTGAGTCTTCACCATGGTCCCGGACCAGGTGGTCCCATTCTCCTAAGAGAAGGGCTCTCAATGCTGCTCAGAAAAATCAACAAATCCTAGGTTGGAGGGTCGGCCGCAAACTAAAGTGGGGTCTTGGAAATTGCACCCCCAAGTGTGTGTAGGTGCTAGCAATCTCAATCTCCTCACCTTTGAAGAAGAAATGAAGCTCTAAGATCTTCTTCAACCCATTGAAGATCATAACCTTGGTTTTAACAAGGTTGATCGTCAACTGTCGAAGGTAGCAAAAGAAAGCTAAGGCATCTAGTTGTCTCTGTAGTCCCTCTAGAGATGAGGAGAGGAGAACCCATCATCAACAAAGAGTAGAATCGATATCAAAACCTGGTGAAGGAGGCACCCATATCTATCCTAGATATGATCATGAAGGAAGGTCTCCAATTCATCAATATAAATCCCAAACAAGGTGAGGGGCAGGGGGGGACCCTATTTAACCCCAATATTACTCCTGATGTACTCTGACATCTCGTGAACTGTGAGAAGACAACCAAGGACCGACTCATAAAGGTGCATGACGATCGTCAGTAGGGTCATTGAGATGCTAATGTCTATGAGCCTCTAGAATAGGACTTCACGTGGTACATAGTCAAAAGCTTTTCAAAAATCTACAAAGCAGTAGTAGACTTTTGAAGAGTGACATCGTGCCTTCTCAATGATGGCCTATAGGGTGAAGATGTGATCAATGATCTGATGAGCAGGTCGAAATCATGCCTGCCCCTTAACTCTGAGGTGTCGTTGCTCAAGCTCACTAGAGAGCCTCATGTGAAGAATCGTAGCATAGAGCTTCGAGAACGTGTGGCCTATTGAATTTTAATCCAATTCTTCAATCCTTGATAATTATTTACAATGATTCATCAAACATTTATTTCATCCACAATTTCATTGCATAATCAATATTCACTTGCAGCGGAAATAAAACAAGGATCACTGAAAGATAACCATGCACAAGAGACACAAAGATTTTACCCTGGGAAACCCAAACAGGAGAAAACCCAGCAAACGCTTCTCAAAAGAAATCAATCCAATTCAAGTACAATGCCAATCATGAAGATTAACCCTAACATAAGAGAGGTTCTCCCTCCTTCACAAGAAACCCTAGTAAGGGAAGATAATCTTCCAAGAGAAAAAAGAGAATAAGAGAAACCCCAAAATTATGCTTCTTGCCTTTGCTAGGCCTTTCCTTGGAGGTGCGCACTTGGAGAGAGAAGAAGATATGATGTTGTTGTGTGTCAAATGAAGTGTGAGAACACTTCTATTTATATTCTTCAGTTGACTTGATCTCCACTATTGAGGCCAACTTGCACTTTTGTTTTCTAGGGCCAATTTACCCCTTTTACTGGGGTAGTCGTGCTCTTTCTTGTCTTCAACTTTCTCTAGGACTGCTTCAATGGATTGTCTTCACTTCTTGGTTATTTATTCATCATAGAAAAGTTCTCCTCGTTGATGTCCATCTCTTCACGTGTCGATCAAATTCTTCCATAGAACTCTAATGTTGATTTGACCATACTCTAAGAAGTCCCAGACACTTCTTAGAGCCAATGTTAAATACTATGAGAATTTCCCACAGGTGGATCTCCAGCAACAAAAATAACCTCAAAAGTTTTACAAAGATCTATAGGAAAATAGAGAAGAAATTGTGATAAAAAATCACTGCAAAAGAAAAGCTCAGACTGTGAAAAATTTACATGTTATTCATCCACAAGATGTGGGCAATAAAATAATGTTACATCAAAGAGAATTCGAAATCCTATGGAGGCATTCGAGTTCCACTCATGAGACAGTCTTAGATGACATTAAATCCATCTCCAAACAAGGACTAGTGACTAATCATGACCGGAGCCAGTTAACCGAAGGTGGTTGGTGCACGAGGGAGACACTAGAGGGAGGCGCATGAGTTGACTGGTAGTGGTGATTGAGGCTTATCATCACTTCTCTCATGGAATCTAGGAAGATGAGACATTTAACTAGGTTAGACTAGGGGACAAGGTGCCTTAAGTCAAGGAACTAAGTCAACTAACTCCTAAAATCATGCATGAGGGTACATAAGGTCCTAAAGAATAGGGATGAGACACGAGTGGATAATGGCCTCATGGAGGCCAATAATGACAGAAATTAAGCACTAGGGGGTCAACAACATGGTCTAGGTGCAAGGAGCCTCAAATAATGATGCATGGACTACATGACTAATGCATGGCCAAGTCTAAATGGATAAGATGTTCCAACAAATACAACATTAGATTAGAATTTGTCTAATTCACAAGGGGATAAGATCCCTAAAACATAGATAAGTCAACTCACTCTATTAGAATAGATCACAAGCACTCCTATGTAGAGTATGCAATGCGGCCACTAGCCTTCCATCACTCATAGTCAATCCACATGACTAATAAAGGCTAAACACTAGAGCCAACACACACAGTCAACTCACATGACTAATTAGGGCTACAAAGGGGCCATTCTTTGTTGGAGGTTTAGCGGTCATGTGGAAACAGATCAGAGTGTAATTTGGTTGTCATTTATGGCAGCATAGTTCCAAGCATAAGATCCAGATAAGCAGAGGACTCAGAAGAATCCATCAATCGTATTTGATTTCCGCAGCAAAAAGATGCAGATCCACAGAGTTAGGTCGTGATCAGCATCAAAAACAAATCCGACGATCAGGAGTGAACCCGCAAAAGAAATCAACAGTCAAGAGCAAATCCGCAAAGTTTGAAAAGTAATAGGATGATCAGATCCGACGGTCAGGAGTGAACCCGCACAAGAAATCGACAGCGCGGAAGGAGTTTTGCAAGTGGAAGTCGTAAAGCGGAAAGTCTGGAAATTGTTCAAACAAATGTTGAAAACCCGAGTTCTGCATCCCGCACCGGATCTTAGATCGATGGTCAGGAAAGGGTGCACAAGAAATCGACGACACGAAAGGAGTTTTGCAAGCGGAAGTCGGAAAGCGAAAAGTCTAGAAATTGTTCAAACAAATGTTGAAAACCCGAGTTCTACATCCCGCACCAGATCTAAAATCGACGATCGGGAAAGGGTGCACAAGAAATCGACGACGTGGAAGGAGTGTTGCAAGCGGAAGGCGAAAAGTGGAAAGTCTGGAAGTTGTTTCACAAAATGTTGAAAACCTGGGATCCGCATCCCGCACCGGATCTAGGATCAACAATCGAGAAATGTTGTACAGGAAATCGACAACGCGAATTGAATTTGCAGAAAAGGATGTGCGGAAGCAGGTGTTTGATTTCAAATCAATGGTCAATAGAGAGGCCACACGAAATCGACAATATGGAAGAAGTCATAAGGAAAAGGATGTGCAGAAGACGGAAAGCGGAAATCGTAGAATGATATCTAGAAAATCACATATCCAATATCCGATTTTCTTCTCAGATCAACGGTCACGAAGAGCTCGAAGAAGATCAATGGTGCGGATTGATTGGTGCAGAACCAGTACTGCGGAACCAGAACTACGGAACCAGGAGTGCAAAAACTCTAGTTTGTTGAAGAAAGAAAATTGCGGAAGAGCCAAGTTGCAGAAAATGACAATTGCAGAAGAAGCCAAATGACGAAGATATGTTGCAGAAACTCATGACTACTCAACGATTGGACTTCTTGTCTGTCATAAAGCATCGAACGGTTTGATCAGTTATGGAAATGGACCGTCAGGCATATGAACAGGTAAAGGGTTTACAGACAGATATGTATAAAAGGATGTGCATGATGAATGGATGGTTGCGCTCTCTGCAGGCAAAGAAGATGGTGCATGGATCGTTGTCAAAGTGGGGATTGTAGAATGACAGAGGACTCTGAGCGCTTCCAAGAATATCCAGAACAAAGATAATGAGGGGAACCAAGATACATAAGAAAATCCAAAAACAAAACAAAACAGAGTTGGTATGCATTGTTTTATCTATTTTTTTTCTACATACAGTACTGAACATGTTTTAAGTCTGAGAAACAAGGGTGGTAGGGTGGTGCTAGGAAAAACATGTTGTCTTCTCTGTACAAGTTAAAGCCTGTACAAGTGAAAGTTGGTGCTTTCACTCAGTTGTCACTGGAGAATGTTCTTTTAGTGGGTGCTAGAAAATCATGAGGGTTGGTGCTCTCTACAAGAAGGATTTTGTAAAACAGAGGTTGCAACCTCTTTTGAGTAGGTGCTCAAATAAAAATGAATATTTGTCTGTCTCTATCATGTGTGTGTGAATGATAATCTTCATCTCTTATGTTATACTTGTTGCATTATCATAACTATAAATCTGTAATCAGTAATAAGGGTTTAAATATTGAAAAATGGTTTAAGCTTTTGAAATAACTGATTCACCCCCCCTCTTAGTTATTTGAGTAATTTCAACAATTGGTATCGGAGCAGGTTCATTTATCCAAAGGTAGATCAGTAAGCTTAAACATGACAAGTTATGAAGAGACTTCATCCAATAAGGTTCCTCTGTTTGGTGGAACAAACTTTGCCTTTTGGAAGGTTAGAATGAGAACCTATATAATGTCCTTGGGAGCTGATGTTTGGGACGTAGTAGAGACTGGCTATGTAAAGCCAGTGGTGCTAGCCTCCAGAGATGACAAGCTGGAATTTAGTATTAATGCAAAGGCAATGAACGCTATTCTGAGTGGTCTGGCAAAGGCAGAGTTTGCTAAAGCAATGCATCTTGATTCTGCGAAATAAATGTGGGATAAGCTTGTAAATAGTTATGAAGGAAATGAAAAAGTAAAGGATGCCAAACTACAGACATATAGAATAAAATTTGAACAGCTAAAGATTAATGAGGATGAGACAGTCAGTAAATATTTCCTAAGAATAGAAGAGACTATGAATGCCATGAAGGGTCTTGGTGAAAAGTTTGATGAAGCATTCTTAGTTCAGAAAATTTTAAGATCTCTACCTGAGAGATTTAATCCCAAAATCTCAGTAATAGAAGAATTGAGTGATCTAAAAACTCTGCCTATTGACCAACTCCTGGGTATTCTGACAGCCTATGAAATGAGGATTGGCAAAGACAAATCCACCACTAAAGAAGCTTCCTTTAAAGCAGATAAAAACACTGATTCTAAAATGGATGTGGCTAAGGCAAAATTTGTAAGGAGACTGAAGAAAGGTTCAAGTAAATACAAAGGAAAGATACCCTTTAAATGTTTTAAATGTGGCAAAATAGGTCATTTTGCATCTAAATGTCCCCACAAGCACAAGAGGCAGACTTCTGATGATGATGAAAAGTATACATTCAATAAATACAATAAAGAGGCTAAACACAAAAAGAAAATCCTATGTGTAAATGATGTTGATTCTTCAGAAGAGACAGACAGCGATTCATCTGATGAAGATGAAGTGAATAACTTTATGCTTATGGCCATAGATGATAAATATACATGGAATGACCTGAATGATGAGGAAGCCATGGTTGATATGGAAGGTGAACTAATCAGTGCTCTAGAGGAGATTGACAGACTCAGATTAAAGAAAAGGAAACAGAAACAATTATTGTTGCAGTATAAAAAGAATGGCAAAAAACCAAGTGAAGATATTGCATTGTTAAAATTGGAACTAGAAGAGGCAAAGAAAATAGAAGATCTTCTTAAACAACAATTAACAAAAGGGAAAAAGAGATGTGAAGCTTTCAAAGAAGTAGTGAAGCTAGGAAGGAATTGGAGAAATTTCAAGCTCTGTACCACCAGAATCTGTCAAATATCAAAGCCTCAGAAGAATTGAACACCATTCTCAACAAGCAAAGGTCCCCATGGTTAAAAACAAGACTTGGCTATGAAGAAGGTTCATGCAGCAATCAGTCAGAATGCGAACATACTATGCAGACAAAAGGAAATGAAGCAAGTACCAAAATCAGAAATTCAGATCAGAATTATCGACCAAGGATAGCTCAGAAACATACAAAACAAAAGGGAAGACCTACAAGATTCAGGTACCAAAAAAATTTCCATGGTTACTGTTATTGTTGCTCTAATTTTGGTCACAAAGCTACAAACTGTGCATTTAATTTTAGAAATATGCAATCAAAGAACAGTCAATTGCTGCAACATAGAACAAGACAGTCAGCAAGCAAACAAGAACAACATACAACTCGGTTCACAACTAAGAGAATAACTCATGATAGAAATAACAATTCTTTTGATCTACTGTACAATGAGCCAGAATGTTATGTTTGTCATAACTTTGGACACAAGGCTTCAAACTGTCATCTGAAGGATTACAAAACAGAACCAAGAATGAATTACTCTGCTGAAAGTAATAAAGTTTGGAAGAAGAAAGAAAATAATAAATGTGGCCTGGTACTTTCTGTTCAAAAATAAAAAGGCCCCTGGTATATTGATAGTGGATGTTCCAAACACATGAGTGGTGATAAAAGTAATTTTCTGTCTCTAAGTGAAAATAAATCAGGAAATGTAACTTTTGGAAATGATGCTCCAAGGAAGATCAAAGGAAAAGGAATGGTTAAGTTGAGTAATGGCAAAGGGAAAGCCCAAGATGTGATGTTTGTAGATGGACTAAAACATAATCTTCTTAGTGTCAGTCAGGTTTGTGACAAAGGATATGAAGTTGTTTTCACTTCTAAAGATTGCAAGATAAAGTTTGTACCCTCAGAACAGATGGTTGCAAAAGGTATAAGAACTAAAAACAATGTCTATGTCTTGAAAGAAGAAAAAGAAGAATATCACCTAAGCAAGTATGATGAAAGTTGGCTTTGGCATAGGAGACTTGGACATTTAAGCTTTGATCATATAATCAAACTTGTGAACAATGGGGCTGTAAGAGATCTTCCAAAGATATCAAAGCCATATGACTCTGTTTGTAAGCCTTGTCAAATGGGAAAACTGACTTGCACACAGTTTGAATCCAAGAACTTCACATCAACAGACAAACCACTTCAGTTAGTACATATGGATCTATGTGGACCATCAAGAAAAGAAGGCACAATAGGAGAAAGATATTTTATGTTGGTCATTGTTGATTATACTAGACTTACATGGGTTGCTTTTTTGAAAGAAAAATCTGAGGCACTTGAAAAGTTCAAAATATTTAAGGCCCTGACTGAGAATCAAACAAGAAAAACACTGAAGGCAGTAAGATCTGATAGAGGAGGAGAGTTCTATTCAGGAGACTTCAAGGAGTTTTGTGATAAACAGGGAATTAAGAGAGAATACACTATTCCAGGGACCCCACAACAAAATGGAGTTGTTGAGAGACAGAATAGGTCAGTGCAACAGATGGCAAGATCAATGATGAATGAAAGGAATATTTCTCAAACATACTAGGTAGAGGCAATTCACACAACTGTCCATATTCTTAATAAAGCTCACCTAAGACCGAACAATGATAAGACTCCCTATGAACTATGGTTTGGAAGACCTGCTTCTATCAAACAATTTAAAGTCTTTGGAAGTAAATGTTATATCAAAAATAATGATGAACATCTTGGGAAATACGATGACAGGGCTGATGAAGGTATCTTCTTAGGATATGCTTCAAACAGTAAAGGGTACACTTGTTATAATAAGAGGCTGCATAAATTGGTTGATTGTATTGACATTAAAATCGATGAAGGAATCCCTGTAAAAGACATTCAAATAAGCAATGTTGAACTAGATACAGAAGACACAGTTGAATTTAAAAGAAGAACAGGTCCAAGACTCGGAAAAAGAAGATCCTAAGTCAGATGATGAAAGTGCAAACACTCAGACAGATTCAAGACAATAGACAGAAACAAAAGCACCTTCCAGAATCGTTCAAAAGAATCATCCTGAAAGTCAACTAATTGGTGACAAGAATAAAGGAGTGTAGACAAGAAGAAAGTTGATCAAAGCTTCAGAACAATCTCAGATTGAGTTCCTATCAATGATGGAACCTAAGAATTTTGAAATGGCTAGTGAGGATGAAGATTGGGTTAAAGCCATGAATGAAGAGCTTGATCAGATCGAGAAAAATAACACTTGGGAGTTGGTTCCTAGACCTACAGATAAAAATGTAATAGGCTCCAAGTGGGTGTTTAAAAACAAGATGAACGAACAAGGACAAATTGTGAGGAATAAAGCTTGATTGGTCTATAAAGCGTATGCCCAAGTTGAGGGACAAGATTTTGATAAAACTTTTGCACCAGTAGCAGGATTGGAAGCTATTAGAATGTTTCTTGCCTACGCCACTCACAAGAACTTCAAAGTGTATCAGATGGATGTTAAGTCAGCTTTTCTCAATGGAGATCTAGAAGAAGAAGTCTATATAGAGCAACCTAAAGGGTTCCAACTGACAGACGATCCTGACAATGTCTGCAAATTGAAGAAGGCACCATATGGATTGAAACAAGCCCCAAGAGCCTGGTATCATAGACTGGATAAATATCTACATGACAAAGGTTTCAAGAAAGGTATTGTTGACAGTAACTTGTATATCAAATCTGAAGGTGATAATCTATTAGTAGTTTTGGTGTATGTGGATGACATTATATTTGAATGCACTAATGATTCTTCTATGCAATGGTTTGCTAATGCCATGCAATCTGAGTTTGAGATGTCAATGATAGGAGAACTATCATTCTTTCTTGGTCTTTGCATTATCCAGAGTCCTGAAGGCTTATTTCTCTCCCAAGAGAAGTATTTGAAGGAGATGTTGAAGAAATTTCAAATGGAAGACTCATCACCTGTCAGTACACCTATGGTTGTTGGTTGTAAACTTAGCAAGGATGATCCCTCGCCTGATGTCGATCAGAGAACATATCAGTCAATGATAGGAAGTCTCGTATACATCACAGCATCTCGTCCTGATATAATGCAAGTTGTTGGAATGGTAGGAAGATTTCAATCTGCTCCTAAGCAAAGTCATTTGGTGGTTGTGAAGAGGACAATTAAATATTTGAAGGGCACAATGACTTATGGTCTCTGGTATCCTAGAAATCAAAATCTTCAGTTAACTGCTATCCAAATGTTGATTGGGCAAACTGTTTGGATGAAAGAAAGAGCACAAGTGGAGGTGCATTCTTCTTAGGTGATTCTTTAGTTGCATGGCTGAGCAAGAAGCAAGGCTCAATATCTTTATCCACTACAGAAGCTGAGTACATTGTTGCTGCGACCTGCTGTACACAAATTATCTGGATGATTCAGCCTCTGGCAAACCTAGAGGTAAAATATGTTGATCCCATTCCTCTCCATTGTGATAATACCAGCGCCATTAGTATGTGCAAAAATCCAGTCCTTCATTCCAAGACTAAGCACATACCTATTAAGTATCACTTCTTAAGGGAGTAGGTTACAAACAAAGTAGTTCAATTGAATTTTATTCCTTCTACAGAATAGATTGCTGATATCTTCACTAAACCCTTACCAAAAACATAGTTTGAGTACTTACGCCAAAAGCTAGGTATCATATCTTATTCCAAATAACTTGTTCACTTTGATAGGGGGAGCTGTGCTATAGAGTCTTCTTTGAAGTTGAAGGGGGAGTTGTGCTAGTACAGCATGCATCCAGAAGTTGAAGATTTCCATCAATGCCAAAGGGGGAGATTGTTGGAGGTTTTACGGTCATGTGGAAACAAATCAGAGTGTGATTTGGTTGTCATTGATGGCAACATAGTTCCAAGCATAGGATCCAGATAAGCAGAGGAGTCAGAAGAATCCATGGCTTGTGCGTCATCAAATAGATCCACAATCGTATTTGATTTCTGCAGCAAAAAGACACAGATCTGCAGAGTTAGGTCGTGATCAGCGTCAAAAACAGATCTGACGGTCAGGAGTGAACCCGCACAAGAAATCAACGGTCAAGAGCAAATCCGTAAAGTTTGAAAAGTAATCGGATGATCAGATCCGACGGTCAGGAGTGAACCTGCACAAGAAATCGATGGCGCAGAAGGAGTTTTGCAAGAGGAAGTCGGAAAGCGGAAAGTCTGGAAATTGTTCAAACAAATGTTGAAAACCCGAGTTCCGCATCCTGCACCAGATCTTAAATCAACGGTCGAGAAAGGGTGCACAAGAAATCGACAGTGCGGAAGGAGTTTTGCAAGCGGAAGTCAAAAAATGGAAAGTCTGAAAATTGTTCAAACAAATGTTGAAAACCCAAGTTCCGCATCCCACATGGATCTAAGATCGACGATCGGGAAAGGGTGCACAAGAAATCAATGGCGCGGAAGGAGTGTTGCAAGCGGAAGGCGGAAAGCAGAAAGTCTGGAAGTTGTTTAATAAAATGTTGAAAACTCGGGATCCGCATCCCGCACCGAATCTAAGATCGACGATCGAGAAATGTTGTACAAGAAATCAATGAAGCGGATTGAATTTGCAGAAAAGGATGTGCGGAAGCAGGTGTTTGATTTCAGATCAACAGTCAGTAGAGAGGCCGCACAAAATCAACGGTATGGAAGAAGTCATGCGAAAAAGGATGTGCGAAAGGTGGAAAGCGTAGAATGATATCTGGAAAATCACAAATCCAATATCCGATTTCCTTCTCATATCAACGGTCACGGAGAGCTCGAAGAAGATCAATGGTGCAGATTGATTGGTGCAGAACCAGTACTGCGGAACTAGAACTACAGAACCAGGAGTGCAGAAACTCTAGTTTGTTGAAGAAAGAAAATTGCAGAAGAGTCGAGTTGCAGAAAATGACAATTGCGGAAGAAGCCAAATGACGAAGATATGTTGCAGAAAACTCATGACTACTCAGTGATTGGACTTCTTGTCTGTCATAAGGCATTGAACGGTTTGATCAGTTATGGAAATGGACCGTCAGGCATACAATCAGGTAAAGGGTTTACGGAGAGATATGTATAAAAGGATGTGCATGATGAATGGATGGTTGCGCTCTCTGCAAGCAAAGAAGCGGGTGCATGGATCGTTGTCAAAGTGGGGATTGCAGAATGACAGAGGACTCTGAGCGCTTCCAAGAATATCCAGAACAGAGACAATGAGGGGAACCAAGATGCATAAGAAAATCCAGAAACAAAACAGAACAGAGTTGGTATGCATTGTTATATCTATTTTTTTTTCTACATACAGTACTGAACATGTTTTAAGTCTAAGAAACAAGGGTGGTAGGGTGGTGCTAGGAAAAACATGTTGTCTTCTATGTACAAGTTGAAGCCTGTACAAGTGAAAGTTGGTGCTTTCACTCAGTTGTAGCTGGAGAATGTTATTTTAGTGGGTGCTAGAAAATCATGAGGGTTGGTGCTCTCTACAAGAAGTATTTTGTAAAACAGAGGTTGCAGCCTCTTTTGAGTAGGTGCTCAAATAAAAATGAATATTTGTCTATCTCTATCATGTGTGTGTGAATGATAATCTTCATCTCTTCTGTTATACTTGCTGCATTATCATAACTATAAATCTGTAATCAGTAATAAGGGTTTAAATATTGAAAAATGGTTTAAGCTTTTGAAATAACTGATTCACCCCCCCTCTCAGCTATTTGAGTAGTTTCAACATTCTCTACCAACCATTGGTCAATATACATATGGCCAATCTAGGAGAATGATCTACAAAATGTTTGCCCGATGCTGGAACCATGAAGAAACATCAACATGGCCCACCATGATCGTCCTGTAGTTGTTGGGAGCTGAACTAAAACTCGATTTATGTATCGGGTGGATGATGAGATGTGACCATGTCGATGGAAAACCTGTATAGACTACATGGTTGAAGAGGTTAGTCAAGTAACTAACAAGAGCACGAAGACCGTGCTTGAAGAAATCAGCTTGGAAACCCTCCTCATCTACTTCTTTGCTACTGCTCAACCCAAATTGCCTCTTTGATGTCCCTATCTGTGAATAAGTAGCATGAAGAAGGCGAAGAGGTAACCCGAATATGGGGCTACCCAGGAATATCATAGAGACTGGATATATAACAGAACATGGATCTAGGGTCAAGATCAGATGGGAGGGAAGAATGGTGTGCCAAAAGTGTTTGGGGGAGTGAGTAAGGAGAGTAAATAAGTCTCGTCTTCTCTACAAGATGAAGAGTACTTTCTTGCGGAGAATAGACGAGCATAGGAAGCTTTAAGGTTGGGGTAGGACGGTTGAGAGTGAGGGAATTCATGCTGAATCTAGCGGTGGAGAGCCTTACATTCCTTGGCATACCATTTGTTCATTAAACATGATCCAATTTTTGGGGAGGTGGAAGTGGCTCGGATAGAGTGAGGATAGGGCTTGAGGGTTGCTTCCCAAATCATGGATCAGAGGCAAGTGTATTTAGCAGATGCAGAATCAAGTAAAGAGAATTGGGTCTCTTGGGGAAGCATTTGATGGAGGTGCAAGGAAAAGATGTCCAGATTCCCCTCGTCGAGTTGGAGGATAGTATGGGGTGTCCATGGGGAGAGGGTGGTGTGGGGGGGAAGGGGGCGTCAGCCGGGAGAGAGAAAGAAAGAAGAGCATGATTTAGAAGGGGAATGGGGAAACATAGTAGTGACGAATAAAGGAAAGTAAGTGTTGATTGGATAGGGAATAATAGCCAACAACACTCGCTCATCCGCCATGAGGTCGATAAATGAAAAAAAAAGGGAGAATCTAGGAAACAATGAAGCCCATTCAAAATCAACAACTCCTAAGATTCCCTTAGTTGTAAAAGGTGTTGACCATATGCTATGACAAATCCCAAAGCATCGTCAGACATCCGATGAAGCCCCAGTAACTCTGAATCTATCTCCTATATGCAAAACATATCCTCTGACCAATAGTGAAGAGGATTCTGAAGAGTTCCGGTATGGGCATTGAAGTCATCTAAAAGAATCACCACCCCGACCATTGAGTATTGGTTGATGCCAGCATACAACTCTATAAAGGGGTCGCTATCAGGACTATTATGAATAGCATATGACGAAGAGGCTAGAAAGAAGTAACAAACTACAATGTAAATGTCACTAGGGAGAGGGGAGACACCTCTAACCCGAACCCACATAAACCTGGCAAACCCAACAATGGCCACCACAGATATCTTGCTCTAAAGAGAGTCCCTAACAAAACATGCAACTCCACCTGAACCTATGACCCCACCTGAGATCCTCGTCTCCTATCTACAAGTTGAGAACCAATGATATCCTGTGATGTCCAGGAGAGGTCGAACCGAGCTCACATGAGTCTCGGAGACAAATAATATGTCTAGTGACCCAAGAGCATCATACATTAGACCTGACTCATACACAGTTTTTGTCGGACAATTGAACGGTTGAGCAAGTTAAGCGACCGGAGGAGAGAAAGTAGAGACAAAAGGAAGAGGATCGACCAGCAGCAAGTAGATTGAAGTACATACCATACAGTACAGATCCATACAATCCATACAAATCCATATAGTAGCCATACAGCAGGCCATGTGGCTACTATTCATTTTTTCTGTGCAGGCTGTACCTTATCAGCGGACCTTACAGCTCAGTTCTAAGGTGTTTTGTTACCATGCAGCTGCTGGTTTTAAGCAGCTATGGAGGTTACCTTATAAGCTTTGATTAGTTGAAAAATAAGTTGATTTAAAAGGAGAAATTCCCTTTATATGTGTGTTTATGTTTTTGCTATTTACTTTCCAGCTATTATGTGATTGTTGCTATGCAAAGAAGTTATATTTCTGCAATTAAATAACAGACTTGTTTGGTTGGGATCATAAGGACAGCAATCACCTAGAGTTTGGAATTTTCACAGTTAGAAGGATGAAGAAAGGAATCAAGAAAGCAAAGAAGGAAGATTCAAGTACAGGGACAAAAGATTTGAATAAGGTTATATGTTTTAGGTGTCACCAGATGGGACATTATGCCAGCCAGTGTTCAAAGAAGAAGGGGGAGGCTAAGCAAGTTGTAGCAAGTATTATAGCAGGGTTGGATGAGGGATCATCCTAGTTTGTGACCACTTTCTCTATGTTCTCTTGCTTATCTTCTAACACTCTGTCAAGTGTTGGATGGTATGTGGGCAGTGGGGCACATCTAGACATATGACTTATGACAGGAAACTCTTCAACAAGCCTCAGGAGAAAGAGGGAGGTATGTATGTGGATGAAGTTGGGTGATGATGCTACATATCCTGTGAAATGATTGGGCTCCATTTCCTTCTAGGTGCCTTCAAGTGATGTTCTTGAGTCGAATAATGTTTTGTTTGCTCTTGGTTTAAAGAAAAAGCTTCTTTCAATTTCTTATTTGGCAAATCATCAATGCAAAATTGATTTGAGAGACAGCAATGCACTATAATGAATGTTGTAATGTCCTCTTTTGCCTAGGCATTGAGGACCAACCCGCTAACCTATGTGATTCCTGTGGGTTCGAGCGGGTACAGACAGTCAGGGAATCAGCTGAAGACTAATGCCATCTACAGAAGATCTAGGGCATCAATATTATATCACCATTGGGTCGAAGAGGGCCACCAGAGCAAAGGCCACCTGCATGCATGACATTTGAGCATTATTTAATGATGCATGCACCCGATTAAGTCTCCATGCGCATGCATGCAAGTCAACTGCAAATTAGAAGTTAAACAGACCTAATTAGGTCAAAAGTTAGGGTTTTCGCTGTTGAAAGTTATAAAAGAAAGATAAAGTGAATGGAGAAGATACTTATGCGATAATCAATTTGTGGAGTCGAATTGGAGAGCTCGGCGAGCTAAGTTGGGGTTGAGCGCATGCTCAACTAACTGGTGTATTTCGGCAGTGAAAACTATCTGTCCTAGTTCATCATCAGGTTGAATCATACAGGTTCAGCACTAATTCATCATCAGGTTACATTCAGCAGTTATTCCGAGAGGTTGATTATTCATCCAGCCAGAGGGTTTCACCGTCACACCGTGTCACCGTGATCAAAGACAAAGCAAGCACATCATCGGAGCTCCCAGCAGTAGCTTATTTATTTGAGCTATATACGGGTATGTACATGCATTGATTCCTCCTATTTTATAGCATCTCCATATTTTTCTAGGGCACATATTTGCATGCAACTGCATGCATGCAAAGTTTGGGGTTTGCTTTCCTATTATATCAGTTTGGGATATTACAGTGGTATCAGAGCTGGTTTTCCTGCCAGCCGGAGTGGGAATCTATTGAGGGTGAGCACCAATATCCTTTTTCCTCCATTTCATAGAGACGGTCTAAGTTAGCATCCTTATCTTCTCTGAGCGTGCACCTGTCCCTACCTGGTATTTCCACTGATTTCTAATGGATTCCTGTTGCTCTCTCAATTTTATTTCATACAATTTTGCTCGGAGTAATTGTAGAGCCCGAGTTTTGTTCTTTAGCTGAGATCTTTCTTCAGTGCAAAATATGTGAATTCCTGACGGCTTATGGAAAAGGTCTACAGCAGTTTCAACCTTATTCACATTCTGACCTCCAGCTCCACCAGATCGTGCAGTCGAAAGATCTATATCCTTGGGATCTATTACCACTTCAACCTCATCAACCTCGGGCATAATCGCAACTGTAGCATTAGATGTGTGAACACGACCTTGTGACTCTGTTTGAGGAACACGTTGAACACGCCTCTATGTAGGAAACTGGCAAATACTTCCAGGAGTTTTGTTCAGCATATCTTTGGTACATACGCACCTACAAGATCTCTGGCCCAAATCCCTACTTCATCACCACCTGTTCCTACCCGCATTTCATATTCCGTGAATCTAGAGGATCACTTGGAGCAAGCCGAAGCGCCGTGAGGCTACCTTGTGTGTGGAGGGGTCGACTTCACCAACATATTCACTGTTTGAGGGAGGTCGCGATTGAACTGATCACGCGAATTTTTATACATCATCACGCGAATTTTATACATCATACATGATCACGTGAATTTGAAGGTTGATGCTGGCTGTGCTCTTGAACTGATCACACGATTGAACTGATCACGCGAATTTTATACATCATACATGATCACGCAAATTTGAAGATTGATGCTGGCTGTGCTCCTGAACTAATCACGCGAGTTTTATACTGATCACACGAATTCTATACATCATATTCATATTTTATACGGATCACGCACCGTAAGTTTTGAGCAAGCCGAAGCGCCGTGAGAATTTTCGCTTCTTGAAATATTGATAAAGTCGATTTGTGGACAATTCTGTGGATTTACAAGTGTTATAAATTGGACCTCAATGGTTTTGGTTCTACGCTGATAAACTCGAACCCATAAACAGATTGTCGAAGTGGCTATTTTCTATGTTTGATATTGTGGGCGGTCGTCTGTTTGAACAACATATAAGCGAGCTCTTTTAACTGGATGTTCACAGTGATATCCGTCAAATCTCCGTCTGTATGCTGAAGCTGCGCAATGAGAAGATTGAGAAATTGAGATCCCACTTCTGCTACTGCCGTTTCAAAATCACCACAGTCAAGGCGTCCTAATAAAACTGCCATACAAGCAAGAAAAAAATGTTTTGGTCTCCAAACCATTTCGTTTCTTCTTAGGATCTTCTTCCTGATAATCATTGTGTGTATAATGCTGGAGAGCTGCCATAAACTGCATAAGAGTTTCCTTAAATTGATGAGAAGAAATATGGACTTCTAAAAGCAAGAGCTTTGCATAGTGCTTCCAACAAGCTGAAAGCACTGATGCTCCAATCTTCATCTCAGATTCACTCACATCTAACTTGTCTCCAAGAGAATCATGGAAGTATCTTAGAAGACAAGAGAAGACATATTCACACAAAGGACCATATATTCCCGGTATGATTTCTCCTTGTATTGCTGTCGTTATTCATATAAAGTGGAGGTACTGTGGTTACATTTGATTTACATTTTTTTAGTCTGAAATATTATAGGTCATCAGCCTTGCCAGCTGTGGGCATGCAAAAATTATAAATGAATCCAAGAGACCCATACAACATTACTCACAGGAGATAGAGGTATAGAGACAGAGAAGAGGAGTTAGAGGACATAGATTTGGGGAACAGAGAGTCTCAGTTTGAAAAAGGCAAAGAAACAATGGCCAATGATGATAAAATAGCTCTCAAAAGTCTCATATCAGCCATAAAGGAACTCACCACTGGGCAAAAAGAAATGATGAGCACCTTCAGGTAAATGACTGAGAAGAATGGGCCCACCCCACATAGTCCCTTATTTCCCAACAACGATAGGGTATCCACCAGCAGTAGTAGGGAGTACTTATATACCAACATGCAGAGCCATCCCCATATACACAAGCCCTTTCGACCTACCATTACTCAATTCTTAGATAGTCCAGTTGTAGTGCCTCTAGCACAAGCAGAACCAGAAGAATCCATGAGTGCCTATCTAAGAGAATATAGAGCTTTAGGAGAGGACTTCCATTCAGCCATGACCTTCACTAACTTATGCCACTTTAAAAGTAAGAACAAACCCAAAGCTTACAATAGGCCATTTACCCAGAACTATGAGTTACAGCGCACCGTAGGGAAACTGACTATCCCTACCTTTGAGGGCACTCGAGGTGGCCCGGCCAGGAATTGGGTATAGAAGTTGGATACATACTTCCAGCTCAACCCCATGATTGAGACAGATGCCATTAAATTGGCTACTTTGCATTTGGACGGAGAAGCACATGAGTGGTGGTATCACGGGTTAGTGACACTGGGTCACAACACCATCACATCGTACCTAGATTTTACACAGAGGCTCATTGAGCGGTCTGATCGGAAGGATCCTGAGGTACACTTTAGAGAGCTGGCACAGCTCAAGCAGATAGGTAGTGCAGATGCATTTATTTCAGAGTTTCAGAGGATAGCAGTCATGGTGACAGATATATCAGAGAGCAGGTTGATTATGTTGTTCACTGAGGCTCTCACTGAACCCTTACGGGGATGGGTCAAGTCTTATAGGCCCACCACCCTAGCAGATGCCATCAAACAGACTAGAGATTTACAGGATGCAGTACCCAAGATTAGGCTTCCTCCCAAAACCAATTCCCCTATTGAAGATGAAGAGAGGAAACCTGTCCAGAAAGAAGGGCCCAAGAAAGAATGGATGGACAATAATACCCGACAAGACCTTAGAAGAAAAAAGTTATGTTTCACTTGCCAGGAACCATGGGTACCAGGTCATAGATGTTTAGGGAAGGGAAAGGCTTACTACATAGAGGCCTATTCTGACAATGGAAGGGATGATGATTATCTGGATCAGGAGCAGAGAGAGACACCAGAGACAGTTAGGGAGTTGCCGCCCTCAGGAGGTACCATTGCTACCATGACAAGGGTTCCTAGATTCCACACTCTCCAAATCAGAGGTACCGTACAGGGCCACAGAGTGGGACTGCTGATAGATGGTGGGGCATCCCACAACTTTATTGATGCTGCATGGGTTAAAAGGAGAGACATTCAGACTAAGAGTTTTGATGGGTTTTCAGTAGCTGCAACAAGTCACACCATGGAGTGTAGTAAGAGGATTCCTCAATTAACAGTAACACTTGGGAATTATACAGTGATGGAGACATTCTATGTGGTGGATGTACCTGACATGAAGGTAGTATTAGGAGTTCAGTGGATGTATTCCCTAGGGAAGTATTCTACAAACTACCAGACCATGGAGATGGAGTTCACAGGAGCAAAGGGACAGAAGGTAGTATTGAGAGGGATGAATACCTACCCTCCCACGCCAGTGACATCACACAGGATGGAGGCAGTGCTCCGACAGGGAGATATTGAGGGAGCAGCAGAGTGTTTTGTTACCTTCAAAAAACCACCAGATAAGGCCACACAACATCTAGCAGTATTCGGAGACCGTCCAGCAGGTCGACCTCTAAATAGGGGATTTGAGAGCTGCCCCCCCCCCCCTTGATGATGAGGGGCAATTGATTCTGATTCCGGAGCGCATTCTAGAGGTGCGAGAGCGGAAACTGAGGAACAAAATCATCAGAGACTACTTGGTTCAATGGAAAGATCTGCCTATAGACGAGGCCACTTGGGAGACAGAACAGGTATTACAGCACCCAGCTTTACAGTTGCTTGAGGACAAGCAAATTCGAGCGGGGAGGACTATAATGTCCTCTTTTGCCTAGGCATTGAGGACCAACCGCTAACCTATGTGATTCCTGTGGGTTCGAGCGGGTACTGGCAGTCAAGGAATCAGCTGAAGACTGATGCCATCTACAGAAGATCTAGGGCATCAATATTATATCACCATTGGGTCGAAGAGGGCCACCAGAGCCAAAGGCCACCTGCATGCATGACATTTGAGCATTATTTAATGATGGACGCACCCGATTAAGTCTCCATGCGCATGCATGCAAGTCAACTGCAAATTAGAAGTTAAACTGACCTAATTAGGTCAAAAGTTAGGGTTTTCGTTGTTGAAAGTTATAAAAGAAAGATAAAGTGAATGGAGAAGATACTTATGCGATAATTTATTTGTGGAGTCGAATTGGAGAGCTCGGCGAGCTAAGTTGGGGTTGAGCGCATGCTCAGCTAACTGGTGTATTTCGGCAGTGAAAACTATCTGTCCTAGTTCATCATCAGGTTGGATCATATAGGTTCAGCACTAGTTCATCATCAGGTTACATTCAGCAATTATTCCAGGAGGTTGATTATTCATCCAGCCAGAGGGTTTCACCATCACACCGTGTCACCGTGATCAGAGACAAAGCAAGCACATCATCCAGGCTCCCAGCAACAGCTTATTTATTTGAGCTATATACGGGTATGTACATGCATTGATTCCTCCTATTTTATAGCATCTCCGTATTTTTCTAGGGCACATATTTGCATGCAAAGTTCGGAGTTTGCTTTCCTATTATATCAGTTTGGGATATTACAGTAGTCTAGCTAGTCTGAGGACTTTAGCTAAAGGTGTGCAAGTTGATCCTGTGGCACTTGTACATTCCAATGAGAAGCTAGATGAGGCTTCCAGTTTTCAGGAAACCTATAAAAAGAAAGAGTGGTGGGAGGCCATCACAAAGGAGTATAACTTCATTCTACAGAATGATGTGTGAGAGATTATATCAAGACCCATAGAGAGATCAACGATTGATACCAAGTGGTTGTACAAGATCAAAGATGTGGCTGATGGGAGTATTGAAAAATACAAGGCAGGGTTTGTGGCAAGAGACTTCTCACAAAGAGAGGGAGTCAATTATGATGAAGCATTTGCCCCACTTGCCATGAATACTTCTATCTGTACCATTCTTGCCTTAGCAGCATGTTTTGGATGTTGTTTCCTGTGGCACTTGTACATTCCAATGAGAAGCTAGATGAGGCTTCTAGTTTTCAGGAGACCTATAAAAAGAAAGAGTGGTGGGAGGCCATCACAAAGGAGTATAACTTCATTCTACAGAATGATGTGTGAGAGATTATATCAAGACCCATAGAGAGATCAATGATTGATACCAAGTGGTTGTACAAGATCAAAGATGTGGTTGATGGGAGTATTGAAAAATACAAGGCAGGGTTTGTGGCAAGAGACTTCTCACAAAGAGAGGGAGTCAATTATGATGAAGCAGTGTTACAAATATCGCCGATATCGCGATATATCGCGATTTGATCCTCACGCCGATATTATCGGCAAAAATCGTGGAATATATAAGCAATTTTTAGCGATAAAATCACGATATTTTCTGAAAAAATCGCAAGTCAAAAGGTTGACATCGCGGCGGTCCGTCGGGGTTTAAAAAGTGAATTTGGGCGTTTTTTAACCTATTCCGGTTTTTTAACTTTTTTCGGGCATTTTTTAGCTCCGCGTTCGCCGTTGGAGTGACAGTGTGCTAATTGCGTGCGCCGTGGAGCTCTCAGGTGCGTGGAGGAAGGAGGATCTTCATCTATCATCTGCGTGGAGGAAGGAGGGATGTATTATGTAACTGTTTGCTCAGGGTATTTGTTTGGCCGAGTCCCGACAGACCGTGGGTAAGGTTTGGCACTTTAAAACCCCCGCGAACTGTTGGATGTTGGACTCCCCCGCGGACTGTTGGATGTTGGACTGCGCTCTGCGACACTTGACTGTAATAGTATATATTATATATTATGTATTATACATAATATATATTATATATAATACATAATATATAATATATATTATGTATAATACATAATATATATTATATATAATACATATAAATAATAACACAGTTAAGTTTTAAGTTTTTAACAAATTATAATTTATAATTATTAATTACAGTATACTATTTATATATATTAGTTAATAAATTAATTGAATTTCAATTTTGAAATTTGCACACTAATGAATCATGATTAAAATTTAAAAATTAAAAGATTTAGTATTTTTGTATTAATGAATATTCATGTATTTATGTGTTTATTTGAATGCTAAAATTAAATCATGATTAAAATATTCATGTATTAATGAATATTTTTGTATTTTTTTACATTGCCGATATATTGCCGATGTTTGCCGACATTTTCGCCGATAAATCCGATAATATCTTTTTGGACCCTCGGCGATATATTCGCCGACACGATATTTGTAACATTGTGATGAAGCATTTGCCCCACTTGCCATGAATACTTCTATCTGTACCATTCTTGCCTTAGCAGCATGTTTTGGATGTTGTTTGTATCGAATGGATGTGAAGACAGCCTTATTGAATGGTGTGATTGAAGATGTGTACGTAAATCAGCCCCAAGGTTTTGAGGCACATGGGCATGATACCCATTTTTGCATGTTGAAGAAATCCCTTTATTGGTTGAAGTAGGCACCATGAGCTTTGTACCCAATAATTAATGAGTTCCTACTGAACTTGGGGTTCACCAAGACTGCTACTGATCCACATCTTTAATATATGTATGTAAAATCTGATTTGGTTGTCTCGGTTCTATATATGGATAATTTGATCGTTACAGGTAGTTCAGAGAATCGTTTTGTAGTGCAATGAAAAGTTGTCAAGTAAATTTGACATGAAAGAAAAGTCGTCAATTGCTAACCATGGCTTTCAAGTTTCTACTAATCTCTATTTTTGGCGTTGCATTGTATGTTGAATATGTATGGTTAATCTATTGGCAGTCTTAATTTTATTTGAAATGAAAAGCTAAATTCAAAGAGGAAGCTAACAGGGGACTAGTGAGTTGTGGTTAAGTGGTAAATCATGTGAGCTTTCTTCATAGATACTTAGGTCCAATTCCCCTAAAGAACATGATGCTACATCAATGAGGTGAACTATGAGCTTCCTTGTGATATCTCATTGTTATCTAAATCTATCTTGTGAAATCTCAGTGTTAATCGAGCCTGGATGGGTTTTGGCTTTTGTCAAACGCTGTGTAGACAAGAGCAGGTTAAAATCCTGGATGATTTTGACAGAATATATACCGCTTGTGAAATCTCATTGTTAATCGAGCCTGGATGGCTTTTGGTTTTTGTCATACGCTGTGTAGACAAGAGCAAGTTAAAATCCTGGATGATTTTGACAGAATAAATACCCCTGGGATAAGGCATCTAAGCCGAAGGTAGGCACACATAGTTTAAAAAGGGCTGATTACCAAAGAATAAAATAAGATTTTGGCCTTTGTCATACGCTGTGTAGACAAGAGCAGGTTAAAATCCTGGATGATTTTGACAGAATATATACCCCTTGGATAAGGCATCTAAGCCGCAGGTAGGCCCACTTAGTTTAAAAAGGGCTAATTACCAAAAAGAACAAAATAAGAAAAAGGGATAAGACCAGGGGGGTCTTGGTTCGCTGATGAATTTTAAAAGGACGAGGCCGGGTGCAAGTGCCACGCAATTTTGGTAGAACAGCTCCCCTGAGACCTGGCACCTAAGCCGAAGGAAGCTCACTCTTTATGAAACAGCTCTTGATAGCATGTTTCTTGAAGCATTATCATTAAAAAAATCAAAGAGGAAATAATCAGAGATAAAGAATACACACCTCCAGCAATGCCCCTCAGTTTAGGAATTCTTCGGTAAAGTGGCATCTGACCACCTTCAAAACCATGTCTAACTCCAGGCCCTGACCTTGACTTCTGACCCCTCATGCCAAACCCACAACTGCCTCCTTGTCCAGCTGCATGGCCTCTCCCTTTCCTCTTGTTTCTCTTGCGTGAACCCCGTTGTGGCCCCAAATTGTTCAAGCGAAAACGCCCTGTAATAAATTCACTAAAAATAAGTTGCAAAACTGAAAGCATTGGCTTTAAGGCCCTATAGCCAATACAAGTGATCAACTGATTTGGATGCTGCAGTCAAAAGCTATGCACAGCTTAAGTTCAATAGCCATAATCATTTCATCTAAGGAGGGCAGAAGAAGATTAGAGTTCAATTGAACTAACCAACAGATGAAGATGATGTTTCAGTAAGGGTAGCACCAGCTTGACATATCACCCCAATATGTATATGCTTTCTCAGACCCACTTTTGTACGAGGAACTTGTAGTCTGGGGAATGAAGCAAACAAAGATCCCCTCCTCACATTGCCTGCATTCCCCTGCACAAAACAATGACCCGAATCACAAAAACAGAAAATACACTTGAAATGACAAATTTTGATGAAAGTGAAACCTGTGGTACCTTAAACGCGCATGAATTTAATGAATTAGAGGCCCCTATCGAGAGAGCTGAGATGGCTGCCAATGCCATTGCCATGAATTGACAGACGTGGTTTGTATTGTATGGTGCGAAGAGTTATAATGAGCAGGAGGGAAAGTGGATAAGCCCAACTCCGGTGAGGTGGGTTTTTGCATAGATCATGTTTTTGTACTCGTAACTAGTTGCTGTGGAGTTTGTACAATATAGTGTTATAACGACAATGATTGCTATCCAGCTTAATATTATCACATTGGTTTTTTTAAATAAAATATGAAGCTCTCAAGGTAGAGAGCTGAATATGTTATAATCTTTATGTTTTCATGGGTAAGAGTTAAATCGTAATAAGAGTTAGTATATATATAGTTTTATGTGTAGAATTAAGATTAAAGTTAAATGTTATTAAAAGGTATATGATTTTGTTGGATGTAGATTTACCAATAATATTGATTTTTTTAATAGATTATTTAGACTGAAACTATTTTTTGATTTTTTTTAAAAGATTATTTAGACTGAAACTATTTTTAGTTTTATAGAGTAAGATTTAAAAGTGTTTATATTTTTTTTTATGAACTACCCCTCGGTAAGACTTAAAAGTGTTTATATATTTTTTATGAACCCAATAATATTGATTTTTTTTAATAGATTATTTAGACTGAAACTATTTTTGGTTTTATAGAGTAAGATTTAAAAGTGTTTATATTTTTTTTTAATGAACTACCCCTCGGTGAGACTTAAAAGTGTTTATATTCTTTTTTAATGAACTACCCCTCGGAAAGACTTAAAAGTGCTTATATTTTTTTTTGAACCACCAACGAGGCATTTCAATTGGCTTTGTTTTCCTTCGATAATGGTGATGTGTGGTTCTATAAAGTAAGACTTAAAAGTGTTTATATTTTTTTTATGAACCACCACTGAGTAAGACTTAAAAGTGTTTATATTTTTTTTATGAACCACCAATGAGGCATTTCAATTGGCCTTGTTTTCCTTCGATAATGGTGATGTATGAACCTACTTTTCATAAAAAATAATAATAACAACAATAATAGTGATGGTTCAACCCAAAAGGAAAAAGTTATGATTCTTATTTCCAATGATCATTTATAAAAATAAAGGTTTTTTATTAATATAATTTTTAATTAGTTGTGATGTTTATTTGGTTTTCACCACTTTTCTTTGTACAAATTGTATGTATATATGTGTTAATAATAAGAGTGGAATATCCTTATCTATAGCATTTTGAAGTTATTTTTACAATTATAAAATCTATTTTTTCTTCTCTTTGTTTAACTATATTTAAATTAAATACTAAACGAGACTAGTCTACACTTAGGTTTTATATGCTCTTAGAATTTTAAATTGCATATCTTGAGTTTCAAATTTTATACTATTGAATATTGATGTAAATTCCAAATATGCATCTACAATTTTGAGGTAATTTACTAGGTTAACTCAACTCCTCTAAATGCATTGTTGTAAGGTGAAGTTTCTTATGGGGTTTTTGGTTCTAGTTTGTCTAAGATCTATCTCTCATTAAGCTTTGTTGGCTTACTAGTTGTTATTGTGGCTAATGGTTAAATCACCTTTCATCAGGATATTGTGAGAAAAAGGAAGGAAATGTTGTGAGATTGTCCTTGGAAAAAAAAACTAAAAATATATATACTGCAAATCAATAAAGTCCACATTCAAAATAGATCACCTCACACATTTGTCATTCCTTACATAATAGCCTTAAAGATGGCATATTATCATAATGTTGTATCAAAAGTCTCGACAAAGGATAGCCCTAAAGGACTCATAGTTATTCACATGGCGCATGTATACTACCTTAATATGAATCGAATAGGATAAAGTTTGATGGAGCCAACAATCAATGGAATTAGAAATAACAAAGTTATAAGTTACAAAATGTACAACACCGCATGTAATTGATTAGAGGAATTGACTTTTGCCTTGAGAAAGCAAAATAATTAATAAATTAATGTATAAATTAATATTCAATTAATATATGATTATGATTATTTTTTATCATGTGACTACTAAATTTAGATCATAACATAATGTAAACCACAAACTTAAACACAAATATTCAAATAGGTGTGTTGTTTTTTAACACAACAACTCTACAACTCCAACATGTATGTAGTAATTCCATTGACAAGGACTTTGATGGTTAATTAATGGATGGAGTTTCCATAAGGAGTTCCCACAATCCCAACTTTTAATAATCCTATCTATGAAAATGAAATTGTACTAATGAAACCTATTCTAAATATTTAACATTTAAGGTAAATTTTGAGATTTAATATACATTAAAATTCAAGAATCAACCTATTCTAAATATTTTACATTTAAGATCAATTTTTAGATTTAATATCTACTAAAACTCAAAAATCAAGAAGGTTTTAATCTAAATAGTAAACAAGTGATAATTAAAAATGAAGGAAGAGAAGGTAAATTTAAATCAAAATTGTCAAGAAAATTAAAATTAAAAAATCAATACTTGATAATTGATTTAATTAGTTGGGTTAACTATAAGTTTTTAAGGGATTTGTCTTATTCATTTCGTAGTTAAATGTAAACTATTATGAGGGTGAAGGTATAAATTTATTTGGAAACTTAGAAGTATCACATTAAACTAAGTAAACTTACAACTCAAGTTAGGAATAGTGGCTCTAAATAGGTCTTTATAGCTCGAGGATCCTTAAGTTCTGTGTTAACTATTAGGGTTACTCTAAGAGTGTTTACGCCATGTTTGGGTGTGCTTCATGTGATTTGAGGTGCATGGTGTGTTGGTTACCCTTAGTTGTACCATCATGTCCATACACATGGAGGGCTTGGTTGCTTATTAGGAGGACAACCCATTTGGAAGAGGAGTGTTGGGCATCTAGGAGGAGGGGTTACTTGCATGGACACACATGCTTAACTTAAGGATGCTTTGCTTAAGGAGTGATCATGTAGGTGTGACAGGCCTAGATGTACACATCAATTAGGAGGGAGCATTTAAGCATTGGAATCCATAGGAGGAGAAGGATTGGATATTTCTTATGGAGCACTCCCCTTGGGACCCTTGTTGGTTGGACATTGAATAGCTTAGAGATTAATATGTGTCACTTACAGTTGGAGCGCTTCACGTGTGGACTTATTTAGTGTTTACATAGGTTTTATGTTGAGGACATGATTCATTTCATTATTGTTGGCCTCCATCGTCTTTCATGTAAATAAAAGGAGGAGAGAGTATCTTCATTCATCATTATGATTTATGGTTCATTCATCATTATGACATATGATTCATTCATCATTATGATGTATTAGTGTATTAGAGATGTGAGAGATGGAGAAAACATGTATATTTCATTTGTACTATTATTTATTGTACTTTGCTCTCCTTGTCTTGGGCACTAGGTTTCTTACGAAGATTCAAGAAGGAGGCTAGGGTTAGGGTTTGTCCTAAGAAGACAAGGAAACAAGGGTGTGTACTATTCTTTAGTGTATTTCGCTCTCCTTGTCTTGGAAACTAGTTTTCTTGGGGAGATTCAAGAAGGAGACTAGGGTTATGGTTTGTCCTAAGAAGACAAGGAAACAAGGGTTTGTGAGAAACCCTAAAGGAGAAAAGGGAGTGTGTGTTCCTGTAGTTCTTGTGAGAGAATAATATTAGAACTTTGTCACATGTGGAAACCTTAGTGCTACTTGGAGTGCTTGGTGTGGAGAAGATAGTGTGAGAATATATTGTTTTCTCTTGTACAGTTGTGGGATCCAAGTGTAGGTACCAAAGAGCATTTGTTAGTGTGTATGCTAGCTTGTTCTAGATATTTGGTGGAGAAACCAACTTTGGAGTGATTCATAACTAGGAGGAGTGATTCATGGCTAGGAGGAGCTAGTGTCTAAGGTTTTACTTTGACTGGATCCCTAGGTAGAGTTTGGAGTGTATGACTTGTATCGACGTGTATTAAGCTCTTGGTATGTACTTATAACTTCATCTTATATATGTATGAAGCATGCTTTGCTACCCAAACTTTGTGTATCTATATATATTATTTTCAACTTCTATTCTCATGGTGAATGAGTGGTTTCTATCAATTTTTATGTGTTACAATTATAAAATAGTAAATAATAGATAAGCATTAGTAATAGTAATTAATAATATTAAATATAGTTTATGAAGACAAGTGGCTCTTTAATATTTGATGGCCAAGCCATATTTAAGGCGGCCATATCCATTATAATCTATCATCCATTCATATATTAATAATTTATTCGTTCATATTTTGAAGATGGAACGTCTTCCTCTTTAACCTAGATACGGGCTAGCTAATTACACTCAGACATGGTGTAACATTGGTATCAGATCTGGATCGGATCCTCAGCCCTGCACACTCACTAGAGCTTGGATTCGGCTTATGTGTTTGTCTCTCTTTTATTTCTTCTCATCACTTACACCCCTTGTCGTCCACCTTACATACCTACGCACCTGCTCCCACCACTTCCCACCTTTGCGACCTTCTCTCCTGCATTGCCTCCTTCACGCTCCCTATGCCTATGCCGCCTCCATCAGTGCTCCTTTCCGTGCTCCACTACCAAACCACCCTGTGCGCTCCACCATCGCTCCAACACATGCATCCTCTCCTCCCCCACGTCTCCACATCCACTCTCAAACCCATGCGCACTCCTTCTCCCATGACCCTGTGTCTCTACTCAAGCTCATTGTCCTCCCTGATCATGCAGCTCCATCCACTCACTGAGCTCCCTTCATCTATATGCGCATCACCTCCTCCCATGTTCTCCCTCTGCCTGCCACACTCCCCTCCCCACCTGCGCCTCCACCCATCCTCCTACGTCACACCAACCCTCCCTCCACACACAATGTGCCTCCGCTATCCGACTGATCGTGGCTCCCTCCTCCCTTGTCACTGCCTTCTGTCATCTCCACGGGCGCCACCTTCCTGTCTTCCTTCACGCGAACCCTAAGCCTGCATAAACAATTTTGACTAAAAAAATAAATATTATATATAACAATAATATTATAATATTTATTTTATTAAAAAAATATATTACCCAACCTTATAAAAAATAAAATATATAATATAATAATATTATTTTTTATAATTATTATTATTATCTTATTTTATTTTTTTTTCACTATATATAAGCCAAAATAACATCCAAATACACACCTCCGCATACAAGGACCAAGACCATGGTTGAATTAAAAGACCAAATCAAGAAATTGGAGAAGGACATCAAGGCCCTCATCGCTAACCAAAAAAACTTGAAGGAATAAATGAAAAATAACAATACAATGCTTAAGAAAGAAATCAAAGATGAAGTTGTTATGGTACTAGAAAGAAGGCTAGATGAAAAACTAGACATCATGAACGAGAAACAAAAAGACTTGGATGACAAAATGAGTACCATAAACTTTGCTTATGAAATGAAGAAGGAATTTGAAATGCCAATGTTTGGTGAATTGACATTCTTCTTGGGATTACAAGTTTGTCAATCAGACAACGAGATCTTCATTTCTCAAACCAAGTACATAAAAGACAGGCTTAAGAAGTTTAAGATGGAAGACTCCAAGCCTGTTAATACTCCTATGATCACTGGTTGTAAGCTAAGCAAGAATGATGATTCCTTGGAAGTGGATCATACCATGTATAGATCTATGATAGGCAGCCTGCTATGTATGACAGCTCCAAGACCAGATGTGATGCAAGCTGTAGGATTGGTTACTAGATTTCAATCATCTCCCAAAGAAACACATGGGGATGCGGTAAAAAGAATTCTTAGATATCTAAAAGGCATTGTGGATTATGGTTTATGGTACCCAAAATGTCAAGACTTCACTTTAAAATCATTCACTGATGTAGATTGGGCAGAAAGTGTTGATGACCGAAAGGGTACCAGTGGAGCAACATTCTTTTTGGGAAATTGTTTGGTATCATGGTTAAGCAAGAAACAATTCTCCATAGGACTATCTACAACAAAGGTTGAATACATTGTTGCTGCATCATGTTGTACTCAAGTCATTTGGATGAAGCAGACATTGCAAGACTTACTTGTGAAGTATGAGCATCCAATAGTAATAAATTGTGACAATACAAGTTCCATACACATAAAAAAATCATGTCATGCACTGCAAAACAAAGTACATACCGATAAAATAAAACTTTCTAAGAGATCAAGTGTCTCAAAAAGTGGTCAAATTGGAATATATTAATATTAAAGAACAGATTGCTGATATATTCACTAACTCACTACCCAATGAAGCATTTGAGCATCTTAAACATAAGTTGGGAGTAATCTCATTACAATGAACAAAAAGGAGAAAAAGCAGCATGTCATGGGGAGATATGTTGATAGGGGTAGTTGTCAAAAGGAATCCTTTGTCATTAATGTCAAAGGGGAGAAAATTGAAAATTAAGAAACTGTTGCCATCAATGCCAAAGGGGGGGAATGTTGAATATGGTTGTCATTGATGTCAAAGGAGTTCAGTAATGACAAAGGAATAACAAAAGACTATTGATGAAATGGACATTGTTTTCAACATAACATCATAAGGCGACATTGATGAAATAGTCCACAGAGACTTGCGGAAGCCAAAATAACAAAAATTGGCCAAGCGGAGTCGGAAGCATTATAACGCTAAGTTTCTATGGAGTGAATATTTGGACAGCCTAGATCATAAGAGAGAGAAAGATCAATGGTCTATAAGAGTTTTTGCAATGCCAAGGTGCAAGATCGTTAAAATTGCGAGAAGACTATTTCGGAAGTCGTGTTTGAGAATTTATAAAAAGCAGATCCACAATCCGCAATTGTAGAAGACAATTTGTGGAAGCAGTTCGAGAAAAATTGAAAAGCATATCCACAATCCGCAATTGCGGAAGGAAGGAGTTCCCACATATTGTAGAAATATCATTGCAAAAGGTTAATTGTAGAAAGTTAATTGCGAAAAGGTAGTTGCAGAAAGAAGCAATGTTGAGACCACTTTGCAAAAACATTGTTGCGGAAAGGGAATCGCGGAAGGTCGTGACTGATAAATTTAAACAGAGTTAAAATTAAACAGAGAAGTAAGGAAATGTGTTTGATGAAGAGGCATGCTTTATGAAGTGATGTGTTTGATGAACATGCACGACTCTAAATTTAACTGTGAATCTCCAGAATGAAGATATCAATTTGTAAATAAAGATGAACGATGATTTATGAGCAAGATTTCGAGTTTAGAAAAATATGTCTCTGTAGTCCATATCTATATAGGAGCATAAGGCAGAGACCAAGGAAGTAATGAGAAATCAATGACAAAATTGAAAACATAAGAAGATCTAGAAGTTTGACAAAAACATATTAGGGTGGCAGGGTGGTGATAGGGCAGGCTACATGCCTGCAAGGGGGTTGTAGTCTCCTCCTAATGGTAGCTGGTAAATAGGGTGTCATAACATCCTTTCAGTAGCAGCTGATAAAATCAGGTGGTCGTAGCCTCCTTCCAGTAGTTGCTGGTAGATAGGGTGTTGTAGCATCCTTGTCTATAGAAGCAGGCATAAACTATTTATAAATATAATTTAGCAGTAATAGGAAGTATTAGTGGCTTTCCCAATTGGGCTTCCACGATAAATTTGTGTTATGTGTATCTTATTGATCATGTGTGTTAATGAATAAGTTAAAAGTGCTTTTAATTATTAAAAGTTATCAATATTGATTCACCCTCCCCATCTCAGTATTGTCCAATATTCCAACAATACCCTCTCCATCACAAGTCGAAATAGTTGTCTAATTGTTATAATACATTAATTAATTGTTGTAAACCATTAATTGAAACTATTATAGTCTATTTATCTAATTTCAAAAGGAGAGATATTAAGTGATTTTTGTGTATAAGAGTGCTCAAACTCTATCCTTGCTTCTATTGTTATTATTGGGATGTTTTGTTATATCTCGTTCTACGTTTTTTTAAAGAAAGAAAGACCAAAACAAATAATAATTGCATGCAATTATCATAGAAAAACCATAAACATCACAAAATAGATTCTTAAAACATCATGTAAAGTTATTAGGTTTGTAATACGTTGTACCAACAAGGATGGATATTGTTTATGGTTAATGATGAACTAGTATTTAAGAATAATCGATTGAAATAATCCCAACAATAAGAAGAAGAGATAGGTGCTTATCCTTTTGGTTGAAGAATGAGGGGAGTCGCTCCAAATACCAATGAGACTGCATTCAACGTGCCAAACAAAATTAACAATATGATTTAAGTTGACCTATAATGAAGAACTGATTTGGTTGAAAACGACAAGCCTAAACGTCGAGTTTAAGGATAAGGGGGGAGGGTGCACTTACACAAAATTGAATCTATTTGAATTTAAATAGAACCCTTCGAGGAACCAAGCAACAATCATGACATACATATTTTTTTAATTGGATTTGCATTCTTTCAAGTTGGCATTCCTTGAATTGAACCTCTGGTTTTGCATTTGGTATCTCGATGTGCATATTACTAGCATTTGCACCAAGAGGTGCAAAGGAATGCTGAGAGGATAAGCATATGGAAAGCGAAAAGCAAAGTTAAGCTAATAATAATTTGTTTTATATAAATGTTATAAAAATATATATTTCTTTCAAACAACAGTACATTGCAAAACGGGGAAATACAATTTCTCAAAAAATAGATAATACTAAAAATCACAATATATAACAAATTTATTGCGCCAAGAGGTGCATTCTACAGCCCGGTATGAGGTAGAAGTGTAATTCCGTGCTCAACGTGGAGATGTCACATGTCACATAAAAAAGTCGGCTTATATATCTATATATATATACAAGTTGGCTTAATAATTAATAATCTTAGGTGTGTGTGTGTGTGTATATATATATATATATATATATATATAAAGGGTTTGCACCTCGAAATATTTGATCCCTCTCGGCGCATGATAGAGCCGGGTAAAGCTGGATCTAAGCTGGTATAGCAACAATGAGATATTATAGCATATAGAGGACATGTCTTATTGCTTTTCATAAGAGAGTTATTACAATTGGTTTTTGCAAAAACATGATATTGCACATTGTCATATAGTTTGCCATGGCATGGTAGTATCAAATAAAAAGCACAAGACTAAAGTGTGTTGTTACAATTGATGCTACAAAAACTAAAATAAGGAAAAACATATTTATACTAACCATGTTTGAGAAATAATAGCAAAATATGGTCTTACAAGAATTTTAGGCTAGCATTAAGAGTTCAGATACATTAATATTCTATGCTTGTGTTGTGAAATGGCAACAACCCTTTCCCTTTTACAAATCCCCAAGTTGCTTTTAAATCATTTGTTGTGAAAGAAGGTTGCATTTAACATGTATATAGTTGTGCATAGTCTATTGGAGAAGCTGCAAAAAACACACACAATGATCAAATAAAACAATTTTGACAAATGCCTGAAAAGCGGTTGATTATTCATTAACTATGCAACAATTTGATCTTTATCAATCGAAAAATTCAAAAATACATGGAGCAATGACAAAACTGTACATGCTAAAAAAATAGCATATTTAAATTGTTAGAACATAAATGAAAAGTTTGAAAAAAGATAAGCATATTTTTTCTTAGACAATAAAATAAGTGCATTTATGGAAGAAGAAAATGTTTAATTTGATAGGTAATTAAACAATCATGAAATGAAAGTAAAAGTTTATCATGATGTTTAGAGTCAGTTGAATTAAAACTCCATATAATCTTCTTAGATATGTTTCCAAATATATATTTTTAGAGTTTATGAAAAGTTTATTAGGGTCTATAGGAATACGAGTATAACATGGTGAGTGTCACATGGCCCAATTTTGCAAAAATAATTTTATATTATTTGATGTTATTTGAAGACAATATGTCAAATTTTATGCTAAGTTGTAATTGATGACTCAGCAGAGTCAACTATATTTAATGTAATTCTGAATATTTTATTTATAAATAAATAAAGGAGGAGACAACAGCTCAGGAGAGCTGTTAAAAAAGTGTTTACTGGTCAAATTGGTGGAGGAGACTGGGTGGAGAGCAAACAAACATGTGGCAACATCCTCAAACCACTTCCAACTGTTGCAGGTGGCAACCTCCCTACATCTGGGGTCATGATTCCCCAAGAAAGTGGAATCAGAGCAGGTGGCTCAATTAATGAAAACTGACCCAAAAGACCTAGGCAATCTTTATAAAAATTCCCATTGAAGAGAGCTGAGGCTGCTCATTCTAGAGAAGTGATCATTCAGGTGAATGTACTTCAGATAAATTCAATGGAAGGGAATTGTGGAAAGAGTTTGAGGGGTTAACTGCTGATTGATCTAGTGCAGCTTTTAAGCTGAAAGATCTTACTGCTGAGAGCAGAGTGTTACTAAGATATTGGTACTAAGTCTACTGTTTGCATTCTCCACCAGTTCTCAGCCAAGAAGACCAAGAACATGCTCGGGGGTCTTGAGCAAGCGTTGTTTGAGCTCTCTCCAGGAGATTGGTTCGGAGGAACAACCTCCTAACGCTGTTGTCGTCTGTCCTAATCAGGTTCTACATTATTTTGTTTTACTGTGTTAGATAGAAAAATATGAGTCTGACTGTTTTCTGAATGATAAATATCCAATTTGTCAATGTTAGAATTTAGTAGTCTTTTTAAATTATTGAAGAAATGAATTTGAAAAGTAATGTGTTAGAATGGAAAATAATTTCTAGTCTGTGTTTTTCCACACCTGGACAACCAGGTAGTACTCTAGCACAGGTAGAATGATTAAGTAGATAAAAGAAGGTGTTAGCAGATACGATTGTGTATTTACAGATAGTAGAATAATTTATTTCATGTTGGAATATCAAGGAGGTTGAACAGTGTTATGTTATGTTTATTTTTCTCTATTTTTACTTAGTAACTGAATGAAATGCAGTAGAAAAAACACTTAGAGTTAAAATGTTAGGTACAGTTAAGTAAATAAACGAGCTACTAATCGCATAGTTTATTTTCTAACAATATCAAATAAATTTAAGACTAATATTGTATTAAAAGTAATTAAGTTATAAAGAGTAAACTAAGTTACAGAGTCTATGCATTATCTTTTCAAGAACTCTGAGTAAATTCTACTTGACAGTTTAGTAAATAGAAGCAATGGAAACATAATTAAAACCTAGTATAAAACTAAATAATTACTATGAAGAAACTATCTTATAATTATCAAACAGGCTTATACCTGTAAAGGTAAAACTTTAGGGTTGAAACCATAACTAATTTATTTAACTATTATAAATAAAGATATAATCAAGGTTACAGAGTTATTGTTTTGATTATTACATAACTCTGAATCTTTAATAATGAACAGAGCAGTAAACAAATAAGAACTTAAAAGTAAATAGTAAATAGAAATAAGCTAAGAACTTATAGTATTGTATAACTCCTTTATTTAAAAGAAAAGAAAATACTTAAACATGATTAATAATATCAGAACTATTGTAACAATGTAAAATAGGTAAACATAAACCAACACATTGATAAATTTAAAGAATATATTTATCTAAGGGTCCTTTTTTCAGTAAACACTAATATTCTATCCTAACTGTAAAGCATAAACATTTAAAATTTACCTTATGACTAAACTGATAGTCTTCACCTTATATTTATTTATTTACAAGAAAAATATTAGAACAAATAATTACCATTATTAACAGTCGAGGAAGGGAAGACCCAAAATACACAGAGTGATAACTTACAGGTTATCTAACTGATATATAAACGAGACAGAGCTCTAATTTAATAAAATCCTTTTAAAAACCATTTCATAATCGAGACAGAGCACGAAGCTAAAAAGAACCTTTGAAATCAAGTGTATTACTCGGTCAAGCCGAAAGGCTTAAACATAACAAATTTACAACACCCAGCTCATGGTCGGTGTACCCAGCATTGTGGCGTGGGTTTAAAAACTAAACTGACAGTCAAGTTATTAAACCCTCTTATGTTGTATATCTTTTGTAAAGCAAGAAAAAGGTGATACAAGTCACGGCATCGAGGCCGGAGCCACCCTGCTATAGGCAAAGGTGTATTAATGAAAAACTAAATTTAAAAACTGAAGACCAAACATCCAAAGAATGGAGGAACTGAGATCGTAATTTTCTTCCCAACTGAAAACCCTTTCCCCTAACCATTGCCAAGAAGGGAGTTGCCACATTGTAACCTGGGCTTACCCGTAGGTTTGGTTGTCAATACAAATTTTGAGAGGACCTTTCCAAGCCCACTTTCGAACTGTAATCCTGTAAACATTTCCGAAGGGTTTAGTTAGAAACTGTTAACTTTAATATTAAAAACTGTAACTAGAATTTGTAACATTTGTAAGTCAACTTCCTTACCTGGAAGCAAAGGAGTCTGAAGCCATGAAGGAGAAAAACCAGCACATCGAACAGTACAACCCTTGTGCTCATCAATGACAAAGGCAGCGAGTTTGAAACGCATACTACATCAACGACTGGAGCAGGATTAGAGCCTTGGCAATGGCCATACAAGAAATCGACAATACAAACTACTGAGAGAGAGCAACTACACGCACAACAACGCAATGCATGCAGAGAGAAATCAAATGCAAACTGTGTATCCCTCCAACCTTACACTAGAGTGGCAACACTTTTCTTCGTACAAACAAATGAGCTGGAGACGAGCATAAGTGAGCCCTCATGGCCATAGTAAACCAGACAGAGCAAAGACCAAAAAAAAAACACTCAACAAAACAATGAGGAGTTAGGGTTACAATGGAGGCTTTTAAATCATGCATTTCACGGTGGTGGATGTTCCACGTGCCCCCAAATTTGTTCAGTCCACAGTGGGTCGAGTTGTATAGTCTCCACTGCACTATCGGATTCAAATTATTGTTAGTAATTCATACAACGATCATAATGATAATATATATTATACAAAGTCAATACATATCATTTCAATGATAAACATTAAGTCAAACAACGTTGAAGCATGAGATTATTGTGGTAACGTTAATCCTTGCTTTATATAAACATTGGAATCTCCGTTGGTAATGAACCAAAACTTTGTATTGCATTATTAACCCTTGCTATATATAAACATTAAAGTTTGTCATTGATAAGATAATAACTATGGAAAGATCCATAGTAGGGTATATGTCCTAAATCATAAGTTACTAGCTCTAATAGTAAACATTGACTCAAACTTTACAATGACAAACTAAGTGGTTAGATCTAGTTTTATGTAAACATTAATGGTGAGAATTTAGTTTGTAAATCAGCAATGTGTATATAAAGGTATTTACACTCTTTACACTTATATGTTTAGTCTATAATGCTTCTTGGAGGTTTATAATCATTTAGGCCTCCATAAGGAACCAAAGCTCTAAATGAATTAAACCAAGCCTGGATTAGACTTGGTAGTTAATAACGTAAAATTTTCCAGAATACATATAGCGTCACTATTATTACAAATGAATAATATGATAATGTAAATTTCGTCACATTACTTATGACATGAAAAAAATTGGAGGATGGAAATCACACTTTAACGCCATTTATGCAAATTATCATTTATAAATGCAATATATATAACAAGCTGGTAATTTCCTCTACTGAAGCTTAATTAGAGGTAAAGCTATGAGTTCTATATAAGCTTGTTTCTTGAAAGGCCTTAGGTCTATTTCCATACTTAAGCAGTGTTTTAAATTTTAGAAATAACAAAAGTAGGAAATTATTATTTCAGTAAGAATGTTGATACACTAAATCATGAGCTCTATGAAGAACTAGTAGATAACGTAACGTATAGATGGAAAGAAGATTTGTCTAAAATAGCAACCATTCTGATAGAAGACAATCAGTAGGGCAAAGTATTGATCTTTACGACTTGAGTTTTAAAGTATTGTCACAGTTGCAAAACACATAAAAGAAACGTTACTTTACCTTGTAGTGTCCTTGAATTCTATTAAGCAAACTTTTACTCTAGCAGTATATTTAAGATAAAAGAAGTATATCTGGATTTACGCCTTAATAAACTCTTACTGGTTCAAAATTTACTTGTCAAGACTGTAAGATCCAGAAATCCAGGTAAGTTAGCAATCGCTAAGTAAGCCCCAGTTAGAAAGTAACTTCTCACCTACTTGACAAAAATCAAATCATGAGTACAGCTAGAAACAACTGAATGCAGGTTATCTATGTCACATATCGAAATTAAAATGGTATTAATTTATATGTGTTTAAGTTAATCATTAGTTTGTTAATTGTTTCATTTATCCGTAAACCGCTATCATTTAACAAACTGCGGCTATAAACAATTTATGTTACATCAAAAAAAATTAAATTTTGTGAAAATTTGGGGTTATGACATGTGGTATCAGAGCACAAGGTTCAAACACTAGGCTTTGATGAAGCCCAACTAGCTTTTATGAAACAATGAATTTAAATGATTTTGCCGATGTATTTTCTTTTAAATGTTATTCAACAGAGAAATTGTTTCTGAAGTTTAACAACAGGTAAGGAAAGGCTGGAGGAATATGCGAAAGGGGAATCTCCATTTACTGAACCAGAAAACTTACCAAGAGACCCTATACAACAAGACCTAACCACTAATTCCTCAGAACTGTTACAAACTGTAAAGGATTTAAAATCTGAAATGGAATCTGTTAAACAAGAGAATGAAAGGATTCTAAGGGCTTAGGAGGAGATGAATCAAATCCTAATAAAAAGATATCAAACTGAAGGAAAGGGGAAAAGAGCTGAATCAGAAGATAAAAGTCATCAACATAAATATAAAAAGATTAAACAGACTAAAAATGAAAGCAGCTCATCTTTAGAGGTGTTTGGTGATCAACGTAACTTTCATTCCACTAGTGATAGTAATGATGACAATCATTATACTAAAAAGAGAAAATATAAACCCTATGAGGAAATTTCTGGGGAGTTTAAAAAGATTAAACACCAACATTCAATGGAGAGACTAAGAAGGTGGAGGAAGCGGAATCCTGGTTATCTGGGATGAAGATGTACTTCCAGATTTATAACTATTCTAACCAATTTAAAGGCTAGAATGGCTATCTACAATCTCTTAGAAAAGGCTGATATTTGGTGGCAGGACTTGAAGAGAGTAAAGGAAATAAAAGAGAAGAAAAACCAAAGGTATAGCGATTCCTTAGTTGTCTACCTTATCATATTAGGGACAGGATTGAGTATGACAATCCAAAAACTCTGGAAGAAGCTATGAGGAAAGTCAACTTCTGCTATGAACAGAATCGGAAGAAGGAAAGCATGGCCAACTAGAAGGCCAAGAAGAATAACAACCATTATGATCAAAAGAAGAAAGAATTTGTGCCCAACAAGAATTCTAAAAACAATAAGGCCATAAATTTTCCAAACAAGAATTTCCAAGGGAATAAGAATAATTCACCAAGCAATCAGAATAATTCCAAGGGTAAAGAATTTGCCAATAACCATGGTACTTACACAAGGAACTTTGAACGCAAAGAACCTATAAAGTGTTAGGAGTGTAATGGCCCACATTATGCCTCAGTCTGTCCTAATAAAAAAAAAACTGTTAGTAATATCCATACTATACAAGAGGAGATGACTATTGGAGAGTTAGCGAGGACTATGCCCAGAATCAATGCAGCCTTGAAGAATCGACAAGTAAAATATCAAACTTCCATGGTGAAAGTAGAAGGTACAATAAACCAAACTTCCATGGTGGAAGTAGAACGTACAATAAACCAAACCCCTATAGCTATTTTAATTGATCCAGGAGCTAGTCTCAATTATATTTCACCTAAAATGGTAGAAAAATGTAAGTTGCCTGTTGAAAAATTTGAAAATTCTTGGCTGGTTCAGTTAGCCACTAGTGATAAAAGGAATGTAACTTGTTTTGTAAAAGAATGTGTAGTAGTTATCGATCAATTTGAAACTGTTGTAAAGCTGAATGTATTACCTCTTGGTTCTTATGACTTACTAATCGGTATGAATTGGTTAGAACAACATAGGGTGATTTTAAATTGTTATGATAAAACCTTTACATGTATAAATAATGATGGAAAATCAATAAGTGTAAAGAGAATCCCTATAAAAACTACCATAAGGCAGATTTCTGCTCTGCAGCTTAAGAGAGTTGTTAGGAAGGGTTGTAAAGCTTATGCAGTAACAATAACTGATAAGGAAAATCTAAATAAGACAGACAAATTAAAATTGGAAGACATACCGGTTTTAAGAGAATATTTTGATGTATTTCCGGAAGAAATTATGGGACTATCTCCGAAAAGGGAACTAGATTTTACCAATGAGATGGTACCTAGTGCAGTGCCCAGCTCAAAGGACCCTTATCGCATGAACATACTGGAACTGAATGAATTAAAGTGACAATTAAAAGAACTTATTGACAAAAAGTATATTCGACCTAGTGTGTCTCCCTAGGGGGCACCTGTCATCTTCGTTAAGAAAAAGGACGGAACCATGCGACTTTGCATAGATTACCGTCAGTTGAATAAGATGACTATTAAAAATAGATATCCGTTGCCTCGCATAGATGATCTGTTTGATCAACTACGTGGAGCCGCGATGTTTTCGAAAATTGATTTAAGGTCTGGATATCATCAAGTTATGATTAAAGATGAAGACATCTTTAAAACAACTTTTAGAACTCGATATGGCCATTATGAGTTTGTCGTCATGCCATTCGGGGTTACTAATGCCCCAGCCGTTTTTATGTGTTTAATGAACAACGTTATGCATAAGTATCTAGATAAATTTGTTGTCATTTTTATCGATGACATATTAATTTATTCAAAAACTGAAGAAGAACATAAAGAACATTTAAAAATTGTTCTGCAAGAGCTACGGAATCATCAACTCTTTGCAAAGTTTAGTAAATGCGATTTCTTCAAGGATAAGATTCAGTACTTAGGTCATGTGGTGACCAAGGAAGGGATTTCGGTGGATCCTGAAAAGATAAAGGCGATCGAAGATTGGTTGGTTCCTAAAGATGTAACTGATGTTCGATCCTTCATGGGAATTACCGTTTTTTTTTTTTACAAAAATGGTTATGTTATTAATATGATCTCAGCAAAGAAACTGCTGACAAGGAACAAGATACTCCCATCAGCCGGATTTCTCTCCTCCCTTCAGACAGTTAACCAAATCTAGGGAGGGATATCCTTGCTTACAGCTGAATTTACAATAAGCTCGTTGAGACCTACAGCAATAGATTTATTGGCTGCCAGGTCAGCCAGCACATTAACCTCCCTAAGAATATGATAAAATTTAATACTCTTTAACAATTTGGCCTTTGACCTTATTCTATTTATCAACCTTGCATTTCGCTCATTCTTACCTCTACGTCCACCATTCAACGCTTGAATTATTAACTTGGAATCTCCAAATACCAAAACCTCGTCCACTCCATTCTTCCGCAGTAGCTTGAGTTCTTGCCAATGCCCATAAGCCTCTGCCATATTATTGGAATCATATCCAATGTTCCAGTAGTATTATATCTCAACTTTCCCTCCCAGGTTTATGACAACTCCTCCACCTCCCGCTTTCCCCGGATTCCCTTTAGAGGCCCCATCAAAAAATAATTTAAAAATCTTCCTTTCACGTAGCCAATTCTCAAACTGATATTTGTCCATTCGGACCTCCTAGTCTTCCAATTTTTTAACATTAATGCTATTTACAGCTTGAATATTAAGTTTTTGCAACCACTTCTTTTCTCCATCTGTCAGTTCTTCTTTATTATTTGGAATTTTTGATATACTTACTACCTCATCGAGTAAGGCATTAACCTTGGCCGCAATCTTCCACGCTGGCTGTCTTTTATTATGAAAGACTCTATGATTTCTTTCTATCCAAATGCACTAGCATATAAGTTTTGGAAGTTTCAGCCAGCATGTTATTAATCCTTTTTTCTATTCCAGCTCTCCTTTATACATTTTATTCCAATTAAGAAAACAGTCATGGATATTTTCAAGCCATTGAATCCCTTTTCCCCCACACTCTGTCACTTCCTCCCAGACTGAAATGGAGTAAGGACACCTTAGGAAAAGATCATTGATATTTTCAGTTGCTTCAGCGCAGAGAGGGCATTTGAATGGCCCCATGAACCCCCTTTTCTCCAAGTTCTCGTCAGTTAAAACTCTCCTGTGCATCAACGTCCAATTAAACATCTCAATTTTAGGCAGAGTTCTACAATTCCACAGGTAATTCCAGATTGCAGGATTTGTAGGCACGTTGTAATTCTTTGCCAGGCTTTGGTAGCCCTCTGCCGCCGTTTAGCTGCCACTGGATCTTCCCCGACCGCATATGTCCTTCTTAGACTTTTCCACTGGAGCTAACCTAGCCAAATGAGTGAGAAACAAATTTTTATCATGCTCTAATTCTACTGGGAAATTCGGTAATACCCATCATGTCCACCGATTAGGGAATTCTGGCTCCCATTCAGATATATCCCATAGTGTAATATAACCCAGCACACTCATCCAATTGTGCAGTCGATAGAGATAAGGAGGTGACTTCCCCTGGATCACGTCTTGCTAGAGATTGATCATTTTCCCATTGCCTGGAACCAATAACAGTTTCTCAATGAACTGAGGCAACAATTTTTTGCAGAGGTTGAATATAGACGTTCCTTTCTTTTTCACATTGTCCCCTTCCAGACATCAGAGTCTCGTCCCGGGGAAATTACCGGTTATTACCGGAGGTTCATTGAAGGTTTTTCGAGAATCACGAATCCGATAACTTCTTTACAGAAGAAAGGAAAGAAATTTGATTGGAACCAGAAATGCGAGGAAAGCTTTAAAAAGTTAAAAACTTTATTAACCAGCGCACCTTTTTTAAGAATAACTGATCCAAATAAAGAATTTGTAGTGTGCAGTGACGCCTGCAATGATGGTTTAGGTAGTGTTCTGACTCAAGAAGGGCATGTTATTGCCTATGAGTCTAGGAAATTAAAAATTCATGAAAATAATTATGCAACTTATGATTTGGAATTAGCTGTTGTTATACATGCTCTAAAGATGTGGCGTCATCACCTAATTGGCAAAAAAATTATTCTAATGACTGATAATAAAGGACTAAAGTATCTGTTAGATCAGCCTAATCTAAATGCTAGACAAGCTAGGTGGTTAGCTTTCCTAAGTGAGTATGATTTCGAAATTCAGCACATTAAAGGGAAAGAAAATAAAGTTGTTGATGCATTAAGTAGGAATGCAAGGCTAAACTTCACAGCAGTTATCAGCACTTATACAACATATTTGGATGAACAGCTTAAAGCGGGGGTAGAACAACATGAAATTTACCAAAATTTACAAGCTAAAACAAAAGAAAATCCAACAGAAAGCTTAAGCAAAGGATACAGTTTGAATGAAAAGGATTTTTATTGTATAAAGACAGGATGTATGTACCTAAAGTTAAGTTATTAATTATAGACGAAATCCATAAAACTCCATACTTAGGTCATCTAGGCTATCAAAAGATTATAACTATGTTAAGAAAAGAATATTTTTGGCCAAACATGAAAACTGAACTGGCAGAATATATCGCTAGGTGTTTTGAATGTCAGCAGGTGAAAACTGAACATCAACACCCAGCTGGATTACTTCAGCCATTGACCATTCCTAGCTAGAAATGGGAGATAATTAGTCTCGATTTTGTTACTGGACTACCTAAAAATAAGAATCTAAAAGATTCTATCATGGTAGTGGTCGATAAATTAAGTAAAGTAGCTCACTTTATACCTGTTAAAACTACGTATAAAGCTGCAAACATAGCTGATATCTTTCTAAAGCAAATTTTTCGACTGCATGGAGTACTGAAAGTTATAATCTCAGATAAAGATCCTAAATTTACAGGTAACTTTTGGAAATCTCTGTTTAAAGGATTAAACACTACACTAAATTTTAGTACCTCATTCCATCCTCAAACAGAGGGACAGACTGAAAGAGTAAACCAAGTACTGGAAGATTTACTAAGAATGTATGTTAAAGACCAGCCAGGTAAATGGGAGGATTATTTGCATCTGGTAGAATTTGCTTATAATAATAATTATCAGGCATCAACCAGATTTAGTCCTTTCGAAATCTTGTATGGAAGGAAATGTAATACTCTTATCTCTTGGAGTAATCCGGTGGATAGATTAGTATTAGGTACTGAACTATTAAAGGAAATGGAAGAAATTGTAAAGCAGGTACAAGGTAATCTGAAAGTTGCGCAGGATCGATAGAAAAGTCAAGCAGACCTTTAAAGAAATCCAAAGGAGTTTCAGGTAGGTGAACATGTGTTCATCAAGGTGAGGCCCAAAAAGAGCTCTATGAGATTGGGCAGTTGTGCAAAACTAGCACCTCGTTACTGTGGTCCATTTGAAATACTGTCCAAGATTGGACAAGTAGCTTATCAATTAGCATTACCACCAAATTTAATAATACATAATGTTTTTCACATTTCTGTATTAAAGAAATATGTTCATGATGCTACTCATCATGTTAACTGGAATTATGTACAAGTGGAACCATAAAGAGATTTTCTGGTGGAACCGGACTATATCCTCGAGCGGAGGGAGATCACACTTTGGAACCACACCATTGGTCAGGTGAAGGTGCAATGGAAGCACCTTCGTCCAAAGGAAGCCACCTGGGAATTGGAAAGCAATATGCGGGATACATATCCAATTCTGAGGACGAAGAATAAATAACATCGAGGACGATGTTATACTTTAAGGGGGTGTGTATGTCACATGCCCCAATTTTCCAAAAATAATTTTATATTATTTGATGTTATTTGAGGACAATATGTTAAATTTTATGCTAAGTTGTAATTGATGACTCAGCAGAGTCAAGTATATTTAATGTAATTCTGAATATTTTATTTATACATAAATAAAGGAGTAGACAACAGCTTAGGAGAGCTGTTAAAAGAGTGTTTACTGGTCAAATTGGTGGAGGAGACTAGGTGGAGAGCAAACAGACATGTGGCAGCATTTTCAAACCACTTTCAACTGTCGCAGGTGGCAACCTTCCTACATTTGGGGTCATGATTCCCCAAGAAAGTGGAATCAAAGCAGGTGGCTCAATTAATGAAAACTGACCCAAAAGACATAGGCAATCTTTATAAAAATTGCCATTGAAGAGAGCTGAGGCTGCTCATTCTACAGAAGTGATCATTTAGGTGAATGTACTTCAGAGAAATTCAATGGAAGGGAATTGTGCAAAGATTTTGAGGGGTTAGCTGCTGATTGATCTAGTGCAGCTTTCAAGTTGAAAGATCTTACTGCTGAGAGCAGAGTGTTACTGAGATATTAGGACTAAGTCTACTGTTTGCATTCTCCACCAGTTATCAGCCAAGAAGACCAGGAACAAGCTCGAGGGTCCTGAGGAAGTGTTGTTTGAGCGCTCTTCAGGATATTGGTTGGGAGGAACGACCTCCTAACGCTGTTGTCGTCTATCCTAATCATGTTCTACATTATTTTGTTTTACTGTGTTAGATAGACAAATCTGAGTATGACTGTTATATGAATGATAAATATCCAGTTTGTAAATGTTAGAATTTAGTAGTCTTTTTAGATTATTGAAGAAATGACTTTGAAAAGTAATGTGTTAGAATGGAAAATAATTTCTATTTTGTGTTTTTCCACACCTAGAAAACCAGGCAATACTCTAGCACAGGTAGAATGATTAAGTAGATAAAAGAATGTCTTAGCACATAAGATTGTGTATTTACAGATAGTAGAATAATTTATTTCATGTTGGAATATCAAGGAGGTTGAACAGTGTTATGTTATGTTTATTTTTCTCTGTTTTTACTTAGTAACTGAATGAAATGCAGTAGAAAAACCACGTAGAGTTACAATGTTAGGTACAATTAAGTAAATAAAGGAGCTACTAATCACATAGTTTATTTTCTAACAATATCAACTAAATTTAAGACTAATATTATATTAAAAGTAATTAAGTTATAAAGAGTAAACTAAGTTACAGAGTCTATGCATTATTTTTTCAAGAACTCTGAGTAAATTCTACTAGACAGTTTACTAAATAAAAGCAATGAAAACATAATTATAAACTAGTATAAAACTAAATAATTACTATGAAGAAACTATCTGATAATTATCAGACAGGCTTATACCTATAAAGGTAAAACTTCAGGGTTGAAACCCTAACTAATTTATTTAACTATTATAAATAAAGAGATAATCAAGGTTACAGAGTTATTGTTTTAAATATTACATAACTTTGAATCTTTACTAATTAACAGAGCAGTAAACAAATAAGAACTTAAAAGTAAACAGTACATAGAAATAAGCTAAGAACTTACAGTATTGTATAACTCTTTTATTTAAAAGAAAAGAAAATACTTAAACATGATTAATAATATCAGAACTATCGTAACAATGTAAAATAGGTAAACAAAAACCAACACTAATAAATTTAAAGAATATATTTATCTAAGGGTCCTTTTTTTCAGTAAACCCTAATATTCTATCCTAACTGTAAAGCATAAACATTTAAAATTTACCTTACGATTGAACTGATAGTCTTCACCTTATAATTATTTATTTACAAGAAAAATATTAGAACAAATAATTACCATTATTAACAGTTGAGGAAAGGAAGACCCAAAATACATAGAGTCATAACTTGCAGGTTATATAACTGATATATAAACAAGACAGAGCTCTAATTTAATAAAATCCTTTTAAAAACCATTTCATAATCGAGACAGAGCACGAAGCTAAAGAGAACCTTTGAAACCAACTGTATTACTTTGTCAAGTCGAAAGGCTTAAACATAATAAATTTACAACACCCAGCTCATGGTCGGTGTATCCAGCATCGTCGCATGGGTTTGAAAACTAAACTAACAGTCAAGTTATTAAACCCTCTTTTGTTGTATATCTTTTGTAAAACAAGAAAAAGGTGATACAAGTCACGACATCTAGGCCAGAACCACCCTGCTATAGGCAAAGGTGTATTAACAAAAAACTAAATTTAAAAACTGAAGACCAAACTTCCAAAGACTGGAGCAACCGAGCTCGTAATTTTCTTCCCAATTGAAAACCCTTTCCCTTAATCATTGCCAAGAATGGAGTTGCCACATTGTAACCGAGGCTTACCCGTAGGTTTGGTTGTCAATCCAAACTTGGAGAGGACCTTTCCAAGCCCACTTTTGAACTGTAATCCTGTAAACATTTCCGAAGGGTTTAGTTAGAAACTGTTAACTTTAATATTAAAAATTGTAACTAGAATCTGTAACATTTGTAAGTCAAATTCCTTACCTGGAAGCGAAGGAGTCTGAAGCCATGAAGGAGACAAACCAACACATTGAACGGTACAACCCTCGTGCTCATTAATGACAGAGGCAACGAGTTCGAAATGCATACTACATCGACGACTGGAGCAGGATTAGAGCCTTGGAAATGGCCATACAAGAAATCGACAATACAAACTACTGACAAAGAGCAACTACACGCACAGCAACACAATGCATGCAAAGAGAAATCAAATGCAAACTGTGTATCCCTCCAACCTTACACTAGAGAGGCAACACTTCTCTACATACATACAAATGAGCTGGAGACAAGCACAAGCGAGCCCTTATGGTCGTAGTAAACCAGACATAGCAAAGACAAAAAAAAACCCTCAACAAAACAATGAGGAGTTAGGGTTGCGATGGAGGCTTTTAAATCATGCATTGCACGGTGGTGGATGTTCCACGTGCCCCCAAATTTGTTCAGTCCACAGTGGGTCGCGTTGTATAGTCTCCACTGCACTGTCGGATTCAAATTATTGTTAGTAATTCATAAAACAATCACAATGTTAATATATATTATACAAAGTCAATACATATCGTTTCAATGATAAACATTAAGTCAAACAACGTTGAAGCATGAGATTATTATGGTAACATTATTCTTTGCTTTATATAAACATTGGAATCTTCGTTGGTAATGAACCAAAACTTTTTATTGCATTATTAACCCTTGCTATTTATAAACATTAAAGTCTTTCGTTAATAAGATAATAACTGTTGAAAGATCCATAGTAGGGTATATGTCCTTAATCATAAGTTACTAGCTCTAATAGTAAACATTGACTCAAACTTTACAATCATGAACTAAGTGCCATAGATCTAGTTTTATGTAAACATTGATGGTAAGAATTTAGTTTGTAAATCATCAATGTGTATATAAAGGTATTTACACTCTGAAGTAATATCTTACACTTATATGTTTAGTCTATGATACTTCTTGGAGGTTTATAATCATTTAGGCCTCCATAAGGAACTAAAGCTCTAAATGAATTAAACTAAGCCTAGATTAGACTTGGTAGTTAAGATAGTAAAATTTTCCAGAATACATATAACATCACTATTATTACAAATGAATAATATGATAATGTAAATTTCGTCACATTACTTATGACATGAAGAAAATTGGAGGATAGAAATCACAACTTAACGCCATTTATGCAGATTATCATTTATAAATGCAATATATATAACAAGCTGATAATTTCCTCTACTGAAGCTTAGTTAGAGGTAAAGCTATGAGTTCTATATAATCTTGTTTCTTGAAAGGCCTTAGGTCTATTTCCATACTTAAGCAGTGTTTTAAATTTTAGAAATAACAATAGCAGGAAATTCTTATTTCAGTAAGAATGTTGATACACTAAATCATGAGCTCTATGAAGAACTGGTAGATAACGTAACGTATAGATGGAAAGAAGATTTGTCTAAAATAACAGTCATTCTGATAGAAGACAATCAATAGGGCAAAGTATTGATCTTTACGACTTGAGTTTTAAAGTACTGTCACAGTTGCAAAACAACTAAAAGAAACGTTGATTTACCTTGTAGTGTCCTTGAATTCTATTAAGCAAACTTTTACTCTAGCATTATATTTATGATAAAAGAAGTATATCTGGATTTACGCCTTAATAAACTCTTACTGGTTCAAAATTTACCTGTCAAGCCTGTAAGATCCAGAAAGCCAGGTAAGTTAGCAATCGCTAAGTAAGCCCCAGTTAGAAAGTAACTTCTCACCTACTTGACAAAAATCAAATCACAAGTACAGCTAGAAACAACTGAATGCAGATTATTTATGTCCCATATTGAAATTAAAATGGTATTAATTTATATGTGTTTAAGTTAATCATTAGTTTGTTAACTGTTTCATTTATCCATCAATCGCTAGCAGTTAACAAACTGCGGCTATAAACAATTTATGTTACATCAAAAAAATTTAAATTTTGTGAAAATTTGGGGTTGTGACAGGGAGAGTAAATGTAAATAGATATAAGCTACATATTCATGTGACAAATTTGAAAAGATTTCATATTATATAGTAATTTCAAAATCGAAATGTTTTAAGGAGTAAGTTCATAATGTTTCATAGCTCTCAAGTGCATACATAATATCTTGAAGGTATGATCATGATACAAATTGGAAATTGGAAATTGAAAATTCAATTGGGTTTCCTACTCAATGTTTGCAGAATCGATAGTTTCTATTCAGATCAGCTACTTACCGTGCATAGTCAGATGTAATGGCTGATTTTCAGCATTGTAATTAACCCGATAATGTATATTCAGATCAACTACTTACTGTGCATAGTCAGATGTAATGGCTGATTTTCAGCCTTGTAATTAGCCCAACAATTTCTATATAAAGGAAGGAACTCTCACAAGGAAGATATTCAAAACAAAACCTTATTTTGATCTGGTATCAGAGCCCCAAGTTATTTTCATGTTTTTTTTTCTTAGCATCAGTACTATCGAAAACCTCTTCATAGGTTCTGTCAGCAGTCTCTTAGCTTTCCAGAGGATTTTTGGGTGGTTTGGGCTATAGCAATTCTTGTGTGGGGCTGTCGTAATTTCGGTTATTTTTTTCTGGTGGTTATTATGTCAGGCGAAAATTCTATTGTTCACTTTAATGGCAAGAACTACGCCAATTGGGAATTCCAGTTCAGGATGTTTGTGAAAGGGAAGGACTTATGGGGTCATTTGGATGGGTCTTCTCCGGCTCCAACTGATCCCAAGGAACTTAGTTTATGGGAAGGCAGGGATGCCAAAATTGCTTCTTGGCTACTCAATTCTGTTGAACCCCATATGGTCGACAATCTTCGTGGGTTCACTACTGTTAAGACAATGTGGGATTACCTTCGGCGGATTTATTATCAAGATAATTCTGCTCGAAAGTTTCAATTAGATTTAGACATCGAAAACTATCGCCAGGGGAACCTCTCGATTGAACAATTCTATATCGGTTTTCTTAATTTATGGAGTGATTATTCTGGGTTGGTACACTCTAAGGTTCCCAAAGATGCTTTAGCGGCACTACAAGTAGTTCATTCTGAGAGCCAGAGGGATCAATTTTTTATGAAGCTCCGACCCGAGTTTGAAAGTGCACGAGCTGGGTTAATCAATCGCACACCTGCCCCCTCTTTGGATGTCTGCTTAGGTGAACTCTTGCATGAAGAACAACGTCTCGCCTCACAGCTTGGCATTGCTCAAGACACTAGTGGTACTGAGCTGGTTAATGTGGCCTACGCTGCTCACGGCAAAGTACGATACAGATCTCCGCCACAGTGTTATAGTTGCAAGGAAGTTGGGCACATTGCAAAACATTGCAGCAAGAAATTCTGCAATTATTGCAAGAAGGAAGGCCATATCATTAAGGATTGTCATGTACGCCCTCATAATCGATCCGCTCTTGCTTTTCATACTGCTGTTCAGTCCACCTTTGTGCCTGCATCTTCCGTTCATCCCGTTGTTCCGAGTTCTTCTTCCAACCTTACTCCCAAGCAAGTTCAACAGATGATTGTTTCCGCTCTTTCTGTTCTTGGTCTCCAAGGTAAGAAGCATATTCTTCCTTCTCCTTGGTTAATTGACTCTACGGCTTCCAGTCACATGACTGGCAGTCCGATAGCTTTACATAATATTCGTAAGTATGATGGTGAGCAGCATATTTAGATCGTTGATGGCAGTACTCTTCTTATTACTACAGTTGGAAATCTGGGGTCTTCCTTTACTAATGTTTGTGTCTCCTGATTTATTTGCCAATCTCATTTCTATTGGACAATTAGTAGAAGAAAATTGTTCTCTTCATTTTGATCGTAGTGGTTGTCGTGTGTAGGATCAAGCATCAAGACAGGAGATAGCGAAGGGGCCTAAAGTGGGACGTCTTTTTCCTCTTCAACCATTTTCCGTTCCTCGGTCAATTTATGTTGGTTGTTCCGCTATTGCTAATAATAGCCATTTTTGGCATAAGAAATTGGGACATCCCAACTCTGTAATTTTGACACATCTTATAAAACATGGTTATTTGGGCAATACAAATGCATTTTCTTCCTTGTCTTTTGATTGTGCACCTTGTATACTTAGTAAAAGCAAATCTTTACCATTTCCTTTGCAGGGTAGTCGTGCTTCTACATGCTTTGAGATTATTCATTTTGATGTTTGTGGTATGAGTCATATTCTTTCTCATGCTCAATACAGGTATTTTGTGACATTTATTGACGATTACAGTCATTTAACTTGGGTCTATTTTCTTCGTTCCAAAGCTTATGTGTTTTCGACCTTCCAAACTTTTGTTGCCTATGTAGAAACACAATTTTCTACCTATATTAAGACCTTATGCTAAGATTTCGGGGGAGAATATATGTCTCATGATTTTCAATCTTTCCTACAACAGAAGTGTATTCTCTCTCAGCATTCCTGTCCTTACACCCCTCAACAGAATGGAATCGCCGAGCATAATAATAGACATCTTTTAGATGTTGCCCGTACCTTGATGCTTGAATCTTCTGTCCCTCCTAGATTTTGGGTAGAGGCATTATCTACGGCTGTATATTTGATTAATCATTTGCCTTCTCCTACCTTGCATTTTGATTCTCCATATTCTCGTTTGTTTGGTGTTCCTCCTGACTATAATTCTCTGCATGTTTTTGATTGCGTCTGTTTTGTTCACTTACCTCCCATTGAACGTCACAAGCTTGCTGCCCAAGTTGTTCAGTGTGCTTTTCTTGGCTATAGTAACTCTCATAAAGGGTTTGTGTGTTATGATGTGGATGCTAACAAGCTTCGTATTTCTCAAAATTTCGATTTTTTATAAAAATCAATATTTCTTTCCATCTCGTATTAATCATGTTTCTTCCTCTATTTCGCTTCCTCCTTTTGATGATGTGTCTAGTACTCCTACTCATTTTCAGCCAGGTCTTGTGTATCAACGACGTTGCCCACTGCCTCTTCCTTCCTCTGAACCACCACTTGATCTTGTCTTGCATGAGCTCCGCCGGTCTACTAGAGTTTCCCATCCTCCGAATTGGTATGGGTTTTCTTCTTTTGCTCTTTAGGCTACTCTTGATACTACTTATGTGCCTAAGTCTTATTCTCAGGCTTCTACTCAAAAGTGTTGGCGCCAAGCTATGCAGGACGAACTTCAGGCTCTTCAAGACAATCACACTTGGGACATCATCACTTGTCCTGCTAGAGTTAAGCCTATTGGGTGCAAATGGGTATACACCATCAAGCTACGTGCTGATGGCTCTATTAAAAGACATAAAGCTCATCTGGTGGCACTCGGGAATCGATAGGAGTATGGGCTTGATTATGAGGAAACATTAGCTCCCGTGGCCAAAATGACTACTGTTCACACTGTTATGGCTCTTGCTGTTTCGAAAGGATGGTCACTTCGCCAGATGGATGTGAAGAATGTCTTTTTACATGGTGATCTAAAGGAAGCAATATTTATGTCTCCTCCTCCTGGCTTGTTTCCTCCCTCTTTTGTTGAGGTTTGTCACTTGAAGCGGTCTTTGTATGGTTTGAAGCAGGCACCGCGGGCATTGTTTGAGAAGTTTCATACTACTCTACTGGATTTCACTTGTACTCAGAGTCAGTATGACTCCTCTCTCTTCTTTTGCAAGACTGCTATTGGGATCGTTATACTTTTTGTGTATGTCGATGATATTGTGATTACTGGATCTGATCTCCCGTTAATTGAGCATCTCCAGCAGCACCTCAAATCTTTGTTTCATATGAAAGATCTTGATCCACTGCAGTGTTTTCTTGGACTTGAGGTCCAACGTTGTCCAAATGGCATGCTCTTACATCAACATAAGTATACCCAAGAACGTCTTTCTTTAGCCGGTCTTCAAGACGGTAATTCGGTTCTTACACCTATGGAGGTCAATTTGAAGCTGCATCAGGCGGGTGGTGATTCCTTATCTGATCCCTCGATGTATCGGCAACTGGTGGGTAGTTTGAATTATTTGACCATTACTCAACCTGATATCTCGTTTGCTGTTTAGCAGGTAAGTTAGTTTATGCAGGCTCCTTACCAGACACGTTTGGCCGCTGTCCGTCGTCTTCTTCGATACCTCAAAGGGACATCTGGTCGCGGTTTGTTTTTCCCTTTAGGGAATTCTTTAAAGTTGGAGGGTTTGAGTGATGTCGACAAGGCTGGTTGTGTGGATACTCGTCGTTCTATTACGGGTTGGTGTATGTTTCTTGGCGATGCCCTTATTTCTTGGAAGAGTAAGAAGCAGGCTCGTGTCTCGAAGTCATCCATCGAGTCTGAATATCGGGCTATGTCATCTGCCTGTTCTGAAATTGTATGGCTTCGAGGGTTGTTAGGAGAACTTAGTGTTCCACAGCTTACTCCTACTCCTCTTCATGCTGATAATACCAGTGCCATTCAGATTGCTACTTATCCGGTTTTTCATGAGCGCACCAAACATATTGAAGTGGATTGTCATTCCATTCGTGAAGCCATTGCTCACCATGAGATTACTCTTCCACACATTTCCACTGAACACCAAACTGTTGATGTCTTCACGAAGGCTCTCTCTCGTCCTTGCCATCAGTTCCTGATTGACAAATTAATGCTTCTTGATCGCCTAGCATCAATTTGAAGGGGGATGTTAGCAGAATTGACAGTTTCTATTCAAATCAGCTATTTACCGTGCATAGTCAGATGTAATGGCTGATTTTCAGCCTTTTAATTAGCCCGACAGTTTCTATATAAAGGAAGGAACTCTCACAAGGAAGATATTCAAAACAAAACCTTATTTTGATACTCAAAAATATATTGACAGACCTAAATATGAACCTAAGATTGTATTTCTATTTCAGGATCACTTGACCTAGTCAACCTGATGACGGCTAAACACACTAGCCTTTACTAATTTTTATCAAAATTATGACACGTCTCCAAATAAAGGGGTTTTATTTCAATAAAAGAGGTATCTACACCCAACAACGCCATAATTTCAAAGTTCCTTAATAGATGAACCCTCTCTTGGAATCAAGTTGTCTTGATTGATTCAATGTAATTGGAATTGAGTATATGTACAAAGCAATCAATTGTTTTTAACATGGGACAAAACATCCATATAGAAAAACACAGTAAACACGATACAACATGATTACAGTCAAAATAAATAGCACAACTTTGTTTCCTCTTCGGCTTTGCAGTGCTTGTCGTCATCCATGGTGGACGTCAACCTATGCCACAACTTGTTTACTTCACCCTTGCTGGAACATATGATGAGATCTCTGCAGAAAGCATATGATTATATAGGTAATGAGTTCCTGTCACATTAATGTTATAGTTCTAGTGCATGTGAGTGGCACTAAAAAATATTTTTTTTTGTGAAGATTTCTCACGATCTTGGTATGGCCCTACCTTTGATTAGTAAAAAACCCATGTTATCTGTATCTTTATTTAAAAATATATTTTCCAATAAAAATTCCTATCTGCCAATTTTCCAATCCTTGTAATGTTTCATGAGTGCTCATTTACCACTTTCAGCTTCTTACATTCCAAGCCCCTTTTGGACCATTTGTAAATGTAAACTAAATCTAATATAATTGTTCAATAAATTGCTAGAGAACATCAGATACCGAAGATAAGAAGGGAACAACCAACATAAGCAAATGAAGATACGTTGTTCAACACTAATAGTGGAACTGACCTAGAAAATAAGGCCTACAATGGTCGTTCCCGTCTTGCGGAATGAAGGAGGCTGAACACCTTTCTTCGTGATCATTTCATTTCTTCTATACAAATCAAAGTTGAATCCAAATGTAGGAGGAAGTTCAATCAAAGTATTCATCATGGCTTCGCGAATGGGAACAAAATCCCTGTAAAAAAATCACGATCCACCATCAAAATAATGAATTAATACAATGCATGAAACCTGTGAAAAGTTTAATGATCCTAAAAAACATACAATATTTCAAACCTGTAAAATGCAAGCTGAGTATAGACATAAAGGGGAATCATGTCCAAACACTTGAGACACCTATCCAAACACGCGAGACACCTGTCAAACTGCCATTTTCCAAACTGATGACACACGTGTCCAAATTCCATTTGATGAAAAAAACAAAAAAGTGTTACCTTTAGCTGAAAATCATTTGCCAATAACTAAAAAGGCGCAATGCATGGTGCAAAGCAACAACTAAAACAACATAGTGAATGAACCTTGTCCCTTCAACACTATAAGCCACTGTAGTGCACCAATGTTTAGGAGTATCATAATCAACTCTTGAACCCATCAAATCATATAACTAAGACTTTATTTTTTAATCAACAGTTGTCGAGAAAATAAATTGATACATGAAAAGAGAAACAAAACTTTAGCATGGGGAATCATTATAGCTAGGAAATAAGTTTCTTTCTTAAAAATAAGCATTCCAATAGTTGTATAACAAAAATTAGAATCACAACAAAAAAACTTATACTTGAATGTTTTATTTGTAATAGTGGCATACAGAATAGACACATGCTTCATGACCTTAAAAAGTATACTACCTTGAACCAGTAACAACATCCCATGCATGTTGCACAATCACCTCTATCAAGCTGGAATTTTGAAGCTCTGCAACGCTGTCAAAATATAGAGTTTCATATCGTTTATAGTTTTTCATCACCACAACGAATAATACAGAAACTGCTTGTTGGGATCTGAGAAAGCAAGGTCATTCTCCAAAACGGGCATCAATATAACAAAAGAAGTAATCTTTTATAAGTGAGAAATGATGAATTCACTAAAGAAAACAACACAACTTAATGTAATACATGGATAAACAACAAACACTTTATGCAATATGGCCCTGGATTTTATTTGTAACTAAGTCTATGGTTGTTACAAGAATGAAATGAGTGGAGCCAAGACCTCATCAAGAAAAAAAATCATATGTAGCACAACACACCCCATGAGCACCAAGTGGTGCACGAGATCCATTCGGATGTCGTGCAAGTGTTATAAAAAAACACTATTTTTATGTCTAGGTTGGGCCTTGGAATTTTACAAAGTTGATGTTGTCAATTCAATCTGATTATCCAAAGAAACACTGTTAACTAAATGGGAAGCATACACATCATGAATTTACCCCCAATTTCATTACAAAAAAGACTACAAGTCAATAGAAATAACTGATAAGAAATACAAATCGAAGTTATCTTGAACAAGGTAGTTGAAGGTATGAATATCACAATTGTTTGAGAATTTGTTGCTGCTGACAGGAAGCTTTCACAAGCACTGAACCACGATACTCATGATTTTGCTTGTGAAATTTGTGTAATTTGCAAACAACGCAATGCCCCTAACCAGAAAATTGCATATTAGAAACTATTTCTCCATAATACCCTTGAACCCAAGTGCCCTTAGCTAATAACTATTGTTCAAAGTGGCTATAAAACCTCAACCATAAAAGAAAAAATAAGAGAACCACAAGGATTTAATCAATGATATACATGAAAGCCTATCAATGTCTACCATCATATGGACTGTGGAATGACCTTCTTGTCTTTGGTTAATAGCCTCTTCAATGAATGAAGCTAATACTTTGAAGGGGACGAGCTATAGGTCTAAGATATAGTCATCTTTGATGATGCAATAAACATAGAGTTAATTAGTTGCTTATTAAAGTAAAAATAGAAGTGGATCTATTTGTTCATTTGTGAAAATATTTACAAAACATGAAATAAAACATAACATGGTAAAATTTATATGTAAGATTTGTACATAGCATGAAAGAATAAGGAGTAACGAGTGATAGTGTAAAGAGTGACCTGTATGAATTGAAAGAAAATAAGGCTTGCATGTTTGAATTTTGAGTGGGAGGCAGTTTATGGAAATTCCAATTGTTCTTGAGTGTGAGGCAGTTTAATGAGAGTAGCAAATTTAAATAAGTTCCTTACCATGGTTCACGTGTGAGAGTTAATAGAGCATCACTTCCAACTTGTAACAAGTCTCCAAGAGCATCCTTTCATTCCACCCCTTGGACATAAACTTAAATTTGTAACAATGACTCTATGATGAACCTTATACTTTGGGGAAATGCCGAGAAGACCAAACAAACATTGCTTTGAATCACGATTAAGAACATCTAGACTTCTTTTAAAGCAATCAGAAGTTCATTTTTTTTGACAATTAGATATTGGTTTTGTTTTTTATTCTAAGGTTATATGTAAAAAAAGGATTTTAAGTAGATAATAAAAAAATTTGTTTTACAAGAATAGTACTGGAACCAGAAAAGTACAGTAGAGAAGTGTAGATCTGACAAAGTAAAAGATAATTTTCATCTCTTTACACATTGTGACTTACAAATACAAATATGATCAATTACTTGGTGAATTGGGACATTCCTTATATTCAGAAAGTAAGTTTTCGCAACATTGTATGCCTCTTAGGAAAATTAACAAAGGAGGCAAAAGCGACCCTTACACAAGGATCTGTACATACTTGAGAGAGAGAGATAGGAAAAGATCTAGCCTAGGTTTACACAGGTAGAGGAAAAGGTACAACAACCAAGAGGAAAGAGGAACACTTGAACAAAGAGAGTAAAAGGGAGAAGACAGTTTACAACATTTATATTTAAACAATTGGTTGAATCTATTAAATTGTTGTTGCAATGTTTGTTGGGTCTTTCTCGGCATTCTTTGGAGTAGATGTCTTTTTTTTAAAGAAACTTTGTCATTGAAACAATTATACACTCGAAATATTTATTCACTAGTTGAAGACTTAGCTTAGGAAGATTCACATTTGTCTAAGTTGGTTTGGTTGTAAATGCATCCTTCTTCGTAACTTCATTCCAAACATGGTTTGCGCAATGATGACATATCTGAATAATTAATCTTGTCATTCTTCTTCATAACTTTGTTCAAAAAATGATTTGCATAATTAAGCATCTATGAATTTCCATAGTAAATTTCTATTCACCCACCTAAACAAGATGTCAATCTGAACTCATCCTTTGCTTCCAAAATATCATGCAAACTCTTCTTCAAGGTTTCCCTAAACATCATTGCACTTAAAATTGTGTTCTATCAACTCTCTTGCAATGTTCATTTTCATTAGCAAATATGTGGTTTGCAAAAGTTGACATGAGTTGTGCAAACTTCTTTTCTCAATCATAAAATTGCATCAGTTGTGCATCAAAAGAAAGTGACATGAGATGGGGCTGAAAATTTAGTTGTGTGTTTGTTGGACCATAAAACCTTTAAAATTAAATATCAACATGCTTTCCATATTCAACCTAATTAAAGATCAATAAGCCAGACTGCCAGATTGATCAGCCTAGCTGTGAGCATATGATAAACCCTCAAGGAGCAAACAAAGGTTATGAAATAAACATGCATCAAAACCTAGTTAAAAAAACACCTGTCAAAACATGCAAGACACCTGCCCAACTACCATTCGACAAAGCAATGACACATATGTCCAAATTCCATTTGAGATATTGATGAGGAATTTGGAAGACTTCATCTACATTTTGCAAAAATCACGAAGGGACCTTTATGTGAAGATGAGTGTGCATGCAAAGCATCCTCCATCAATAAAACCTCTTTTATCAATCATAGAATTGCATCAGTCGTGCGTCAAAACAAACTGACATGAGATGGGGTTGTCAATGCAGCTGTGTGCTTGATGGACCGTGAAACCTTTGTTGGGCCTGGGATATAATGGCATAATTCATATGGAATTATGCCTAATTAAGAGAAAAAGAGTCCAAGGAAGAAGAAGAAGGAGTTGTGACATAAGACATAGCATCAAGGAAAAAGGGGAAGGATGTTGTGACAGAAGAAGGAAGAAAAGGAGAAAGGAAAGGAGAAGGTGCGGGACGAGGAAGCTACGCCAATTTTTGTAAGCTACGACAGGAGTACAGAACATGAGATATGATGACATGGCAGAATATTTGCGGAAGCAAGCGTGTAGACAAGCTAACAGCTAGAAAGTGACAGTAACGCATGATGCGGAGCGGCAACATCCCTTAGTGATCATGGGTACGAGCTCGGCTGGAGCTAGAATAAACCACACGCGTAAAGGCATTTTTGTAAGTCAAGCAGATATTGCCTCTTTAGTCATATTTTGTACGAGCTCGGTTGGAGCTAGAATAAACCACACGTGTAAAGGCATTTTTGTAAGTCATGTCGATATCACCTCTTTGGTCATATTTTGCTAGAATAGGAAAGACAGCCTGTAGGCTGAAGATAGCAAGTCAGCTGAGAAATCGACTGTAGCTGAGTCTGTTAGAGTCTATATCAAGTCATGTTTGAGTCTGTAATAAGCGTGTATGGGAATATATCGAGTCTGTCATAAGGCTATACAAGGAGAAACCCAAGCTGTAGATGGGTTAGTCGGTCAATCAGTAGCCTATTAGCTAGTTCTTGTTTAGACACTTTTGAGTTGAGTAGAAGATACAATAGTTTTGAGTAGGTAACTTTGGATCGTTGAGGGCATCAGAGTAAGTAGATCTGCAATTGAGTGCGTAAACAGATAAAGAAGGTCGAGTCTATCCAGGCTATGTGCAGATTGCTGAGTAGGAGTAGAGTAGAGCGATAAAGATAGAGAAGAACAAAGAGCATGAGAAGGAAAAGAAGTCTGTAGAGATAGAAGAGAAGATCTTAAACAAAGTCTATAGCTTTATGTACAAACAAAAGGTTCATATATATTCTCATGCCAATGCCAAATGAAGAGCACCTTGTGGTTTTTTCCCGAATGGGTTTCCATGTTACATGTTGTGTATATGTGTGAATGTTGAGTCGCTTAGACAAGTACCTATTTACCATGTTAATGATTGATTGGTTAAGTGTGCTTTAAAAGAGATGACTGGATGAATGTTGTATTTCAAGAAATGAACATATCTGTGGTGATTGTTTACTGTGCATTTGCATAAGGTTGCATAACTAAGGGCAAGTAATATTTCAATATTGATATCTATGGTGCAAGCCACCAACCTACCTTCTCGGTCTTCATTGGAAACATGGTTCTGGCAGTTACCCATAAGAACTAATATATCTCGGGTGAGACGACATTTCTGTTGCAGGTGCTGCCAACTAGGCTCTGCTCTGTCGGGCCGATATCTTGGGCTTTGTTGCACTGACTAGAGGAAGAGGACTGAACCTAGGTCGCAGGAGGAAAAAGGCCAACAAATGGTTCCGTTGTTGGGACCTTAAAGTGTGTATTGAGGGACATGCTATGGCATCCTACGAAACCGAAGATCCAAAGTTGGGTGGACACAAAAGAACTAGAGTTTGCACATAAAGAAAGTGAAGGATCTCGATCTACACCGGTAGAGTGGTTATATCGGTACATATATTCGAACATCCATGATATTTTCTTCCCCGACTTCCCCACTCTGTTGTATGAATGGTTGTCTAAGTTGACAACCCAGAAGAATAATTTTCAAGGAGGGGAACTGACAAAGTGGACTCTGTTCTTGATTGAGCGGCTAAAAAGAACCAACAACCCTATTTCAAGGGTTGTGGACTTTTGGATATACAGTATCATAGAGGGACATATCACTAAGTTTGGCGTTGACACGATAAACTCATACAGTAAGGCTGAGATAAAAAATATTCAAGGACCACGCAGTATATATCTTTCATCTTGGAAGACGTGGATCAAAATGCTCATATGTGAGAAGGGCATTCTGTGAATGATAGATTGAAAAGCAAAGGGTGGCTATGTCTCAACAGAACCCTGGAGTGAGATGTTCCCAGTAGTAGCTGAAAATGAACTAGAATCTCTTTTTTTGAGAAGCGGAAGGAGGTTCAGATCAGGCAAAAGATGAAAAACTCTGTTCGAATGAGGCAGTTGCAGCACATAGTAAGAAGCCTAGAAGGCTATGAGTTTGCATCATACCTAGACAAAGGTTCGTGCGTCGAGAAAGAAGAGTACCAACCAATCTCAAAGGCAGACGAAGAATACAAGGAGGCGACTGAAGCACCGGAACCAGAACATGTACTCAACTTGTCGAAAATACCAGAGGTAAGGACACGAGAACCATATCCAGGTATTTCTGTAAATACGAGTAGTACTAATGCTGTAAATAGCGAACATGGAAGTTCGACTAATCGACATTTTGTTCCTAATGTGCCAACATTTGATACTATACCGACCCATCTAATGGCTGGAAATGACATTAAGCTCCCAATAATCAATGGGAATGGGCTGGAAGACCCATAACAACATTGGTTTCTGTGTGGCATCATCTGGACTGTACGACAGATCTAGGACGAGAACATCAAGAAAGCATAGATGATTACGACTTTATGAGGTTGAGCGCTAGACTGGTGTATGAAGTTTTCCATATTACTAGGAGGAGTGGTCCCAAGACACTCAATGAGATTCGACTTGGGTTGATTGATGAATTTAAGAAACCGAAGTTTGAATCACAATTAATCACTGAGATCAAGAAGATCAAGCAGCTATTGATGGAGTCTGTTTGGGATTTTGACCAGAGATTCAAGACATTAATGGCCAAGGTCAGTTTTTAAATTTCAGATGTGCGACACAAGGAATTGTTCATTGCCGCCTTGTTGCCACACATCCAAAAATCGTTGATGCATAAAAAACTGGTGTCATAAACAGAGGCTTTAGAGATAGCTATGAAGCTAGAAGCCTTGCCAGTTGGAGACACTAGCCAATGCATGATGCAAATTCAGTCACAGCTGGCCAATCTTACGATGCAACTACAGGACATCAAAAGAGGCAAAGAAGTTTAGGAATAACTGTGGTGTACCAGGTGCAGAGCATATGGCCACCATAAGGATAATTTCCCAATGCTCATGAATTATGTCGCAGCAGGCACGCCGAACCCATTAAACACCCAAGGGATGTCTTGTTGTAGAGTATGCCAAACTAGAGGTCACAAGTCCGAGGAATGTATGTACCTACGAAAGACTGTAAGTGCACCTACTAGTCTATATTGTAAGTTTTGTAGATCGGTAGGGCATGATGAAAAGGATTGCAGATCCTTCCATCTACTCTAGGAGAAAATGATGGATACCTACCTAATGAAGAATGAGGAACAAATGCAAGTTGAACAAGCGCAACCTCAATATCAGCCTATGCAGTTTGCACAACAATACTCTCAACCGCAGTACCAACCAAACCAATATCCTCAACAACAACAATACTCTCTTCAAAGGGGGGTGGGAACTTTAGAGGTCTAGGGCAGCAACCAAGAGGAGGATTTGGTCGAGGAAGAGGCCAAGTTGTATGCTATAATTATGGGCAGCTAGGACATTTTTCCTGAGATTGTCAAAGTCCTGCAAAAGCTTGTACATATTGTAAGGCATTTGACCACACTGTAGAACAGTGACGACAACTGATTGCGAAATGGCAGGCTAGAATTGTTAATCCCAACCTAGTGTAGAACCCGAATCCAAATATTCAAATGGTTTATGCCGAACCAAGACAACCCAACCTTGCTGTAGTTACAAGAGGAGGTGCTACGATAGGAGCATACCAGAATACACCACAAGGAAATCCGTAGGTGCGACCTGCAACCCAAAAGAAAGCTTCGCTGGAAGTTCAACAGGAGAAGGAATTCTTCTTGGAGGCATGGTAAGACTTTGTTGATCCCAATCAACCGTCGACCTTGGGACAAGTGAGAGCTATGCCCAAATCGTTTAAACTATTAATCAGAAGATTGCCCACTAAAAAGGTTAGTAAGCTCAAGGACTTTTTCAAAAGTTGTTTAGTACTCATCCATGACAAAGATGTTGTCGCAGAGTTGACAACACTCATAGAAGATAACACAACATATATGCGCCCTGAAAGAAGAGTCAAACAAATCGAAAGCAAACAGAAGACAAGCCAAGAATTGCAAATGACTACACAAATAGGAGATTATGATATGGACTATATCATACTCGACTTGGGCTCAGATGTCAACATATTGACAAGACATACATGGGAAAGCATGAACAATTCGCAACTAGACTGGTCTCCTATTCAGCTAGGGCTTGCAAACCAGTCGAAGGTGCTACCATTTGGTAGACTGTCCCAAGTGCTTGTAGATGTCGAAGGCCGAAGAACATATGTTGACTTCGAGGTCATTGACATTGTTGATAACACAAATCCCTACCATGCGCTTCTAGGGATTGATTGGGTTATTGACTACCATAGAATCATAAACTTCAAGAAAAGGATCCTTTCTTTTGAGGATTCTGAAATGAGAGTGATTGCGCCTATTGATCCCCTTGAAGGGCATTGGTACGTTGAGCCTATGCATAGCGAAGGACAATAGAACTATTTGGACCAGCTGTATAACATCATGTCTTCGAAAAAAGATTACATTAACCCCATAGTTGATGGAAACTTGAGTTGGTGCAGTATAAGCTCGTACACGTTCGACTCAAGCGAAGCCCTAGAAAACAGGAAGAATAGGATGTGTGAAGTCTCCATGCACAGGTGTGCGAGAATAACAAAAGTTGTTCAAAGAGTAGGAGTTGAAGCCAGCGTGTTGCCTATGTACGAAGGATTGCCTAACCTTCCATCCTTCTTGGAAGAATTTGAAGAAGACGTCACAGAATGCCAGCGACTATCCGCTCTAAACTGTGTGCTGAAAGTTATGCCCGCTAGATGGTGGGGTACACATAAGCAAACTATCTCAGTCTGATCGCAATGTAGAAGACTGTTGGAGATCAGATTTGGAAATGAGATAAAAAATAACAGGATTGTTAGATCCTAGAAAACATGTTGAGCATTGTCGCACGGCTTGGCAAGCATTTCTGCGACAGGAATGGGTTCACCGATTCATCCACACCTTGGAAATGGTGCCCAAAAGTTGGTACACTTCAGAGGAGCTACGACGCGGAACTAATGAGTGGGAAAGTTTAACCTTAAACTTTACCCAGACATTTAAATTTACAAGCGAACATCCAACAGTCGATGTTGCGCTACAAATAATAAGGGAGAAGATCTTTGAAGAAATACCGACTGTAGAGGCACATTGTCACCAATGCCCCATGACTACGCACAACTAGATGGAGTGCTATAATATCACTGGATAATTGGATGATGATGACCCACTAGAGATAAATATACTCGAGTCAGAAGGTATACGTATTGTAGAAGGAACTTCTATAACTAGTGATTAGTTTTTAAAACTGCTTAAAATCAAGAAAGTGAATATTGGGTCTGAGGAAAGCCCGAAGTTCACCAATATCGGGTATAATTGGGATGAAGAGACTATGGGGAAAATAATTGATCTGCTACATGAGTTTCGGGATCTGTTCCCTACCAAGTTCTCTGAAATGAAAGGCATAGTAGGAGACCTTAGCGAAATGAAGATACTGTTGAGACCTTATGCAAAACCAGTCAGACAACGACCATACCGGCTGAATCTGCGTTATAAGGAAAAAGGGTAAAGCAGAACTTGAACAAATGTTGGAATCAAGAGTCATAGAACTAGTCGAGGAATTAGAATGGATCAGCCTGATTGTGGTACAAGACAAGAAGACTTGAGGGGAAGTCAGAATTTGTGTTGATCTTTAGGAACTTAATGATGCCTTCTTGCATGATCCCTTCCCAACTCCGTTTACAGATGAAGTATTGGAAAATGTTGGAGGACAAGAGATGTATTCATTTACGGATGGATTCTCGAGATACCATCAGGTCCGTATTGCCAAAGAAGACAGCTACAAGACTACGTTTGCAACAGAATTGGGATGCTACCAATATACGATAATGCCCATTGGACTAAAAAATGCACTTGCAATTTTTTCTAGAATTGTAGTTACTGCCTTTAAAGAGTATATACATAAATTTCTTTCAATGATTGGATAATTTTTGGTCTCATAAAATATCACATAGAGAGTCTTAGACTGATGTTGGAGGGATGTCGTCAGTACCAAATTGCCATCAATTTGAGGCAGTATATCTTTTGTGCACCTTTCAGGGCCTATTAGGTCATGTGACCTGTCATGATGGGATTTTGGTAGATCGAGCTAAAATTGCCACCATCTTGGACTTACCACCACCTACCACAGTTAAACAATTAAGAGCAACACTAGGGCATACAGGATATTACGAGAAATTCATCAAAGGACATGCACAAGTGACTGCCCTGATGGAAAAACTGTTGAAAAAAGATACTAAGTTCCAATGGATAGATGAATGTCAATAAATTCTGGATACGTTAAAAATCAAAATGGCCACTGCACCTATACTCATATTTCCAAATTGGAAAAAATAATTCCATGTTCGTGTAGATGCATCCTCCATGGCGTTGGGAGTGGCATCGATGCAACCAGGAGGAGATATTGATCACCCCGTTGCTTTTCCTAGCCGAAAGCTATTAACTGCAGAAAAAAAATTACACTATAATAGAGAGGGAAGGCCTTGCGATGGTCTATGCATTGCATAAATTCAGACATTACTTGTTGGGAGGGCATTTTAAAATGTACATTGATCATTCTGCATTGAAATATTTGGTGAACAAACCAGTGTTGGGGGTGAGATCTACCGGTGGCTCCTCCTCTTCCAGGAATTTTATTTTGAGATTATTCTTAAACCAAGCCGCTTAAACTTAGGACCATACCACTTATCCATAATCGAGAGTGGATAGGAGCCTACTAGTTTGGAAGACAATCTCCAAGATGTGCAATTATTTGTGCTAACTGCCTTTGATAATCAATATCATGCCATCATACAATTCCTAACTACGTGGATCGCACCAGTTGAGTTTACAATTGCGCAGAAAAAAAAAACATTTAGTAACGTTGGCCGAATACTTCCAACTGATTGCTAGCCACTTCTAGAAACTAGGCCCAGATGAAATATTGAGACGCTATGTTTTTTAACATCAGTGACCTATTATATTAAGTGAAGCCCATGTTGGTGTTGCAAGAGGACACTATGCAGGAAAGGTGTTGGTTCGCAAGATACTACAAACAGGTCTATGGTGGCCTACCATGCATGCCGATGCTAAAGATTATTGTCGCAAGTGTGATGTCTGTCAGTGCACGGGAAAGCCATCCAGAAGAGATGAGATGCCTTTAGTTCCACAAATCACACTACATGCATTTGATAAATGGGATGTCGGCTTTGTGGGACCTATTAGTCCAGCAGGGAAGTGCACAGGAGCTAGATACATTATAACCGTGACTGATTACCTGACTCGATGGGCAGAGGTTGCACCTATTAAGGATTGTACTACTGCGACCACCACAAAGTTTTTATTTGAGAATGTGGTTGCTAGGATTAGATGCCCTAAAATATTGTTTAGCGATCAAGGTACGAATTTTGTTAATCAATTGGTTGAATAACTAACAGATGAATTTCAGATACAGCATAGAAAATCAACTCCTTATCACCTGCAGGCGAATGGAATAGTCGAAGCATTCAATAAGATGCTGGAAAATGCACTCACTAAGGTCTACAACACAAGAAGGGATGACTGGGACCAGAAAATTTATGTCAACTTATGGGCATATCGTACAACATGTAAGAAGTTAACAGGCGAAGCACCATTTAGATTAGTGTATGGACAAGAGGCTGTCATGCCTATGGAATATATTGTCCCAAGTTTATGGGTAGCGGCCATTACAAAAATGACTGATGTCGATGTTGTTGAAGAATGATTATTTCAGTTAATCCATTTGGAAGAAGAATGCTTTATTGAAGGTTTCCATCAAAAGGTAGAAAAACAAAGGCAGAAGGCATGTCATGGCAGGCATATCAGGAACAAGCAATTTTTAGTGGGAGGTCTTGTTCTTATGTACGACAACAAATTTTCAAGCACCCCGACAAGTTGAAGACGCACTTGTTAGGTCCCTATGTAGTGAAGGCAATCACTGTCAATGGAGGAGCAGTGAAGCTAGAAAAACTCGATGGTAGGGAAGTCAGAGGGCTCATTAATGGGAGCCGGTTGAAGCCTTATTTTAAATAGTAAAAAAAAACATGTGTCATAATGATGATGATAACCACGCAGTTGGGAGAAGAATGTTGAATGTGACCTATACACAAGCCCTAGCGAGCAAAGGATGGCATTAAAAACAATGGTGTGTCGATATAATGATGCAAAAAGATTGTTGAAATGACAAATATCCATCCTACAGACTGTGAGAAAATTCGAAGCTGATCGCAAGTGATGTTAAGGGTCACCTCCGCCATTAGTATCATGACGTCACAACAAAAAGGGGCGGCGTAGTTGGCATCCCCGCCTAAGGAGTCAAATCAAGAGCCCACGTGATGATCTGTGTTCTCATCATGCTACTCGATGGTAACATGTCTGAGGAATTAATGGATTCAGTATTGGAAGCAACCGCGGGTGATGATTCAGTAATTGCCCGCCTCTCTATAATACCACATTCGGAGTTGTACTAAGATACAAAGTGAGTGGAAACTGGTGAAGAAAGAGGATGACCAACTATTGTGGTGGTAGTGACCCCAGGGGTCCTAATAAGGCATTTACACTGACTATTCTACATATGAAACTATTGTTCGATGTGTTGTATTGCCAGTTGGTCGCTACTTGGAAGTTCAACCACTTTGGCGTCTTCATGTAGAAGCAACTATAGCCATTGGGGTGAAGATGTTCATCACACTAGTGAAACCTTCTAATCTCGAGAAAAACAAAGTTTCCTTAAGGGAGCTGGACAAGGCAGGAGAAGCTATGGCAACAACGCCCAACCCGGAATACATTCCACCGAAACCCCCCGAACACGGTCGACAAAAATGAATTGCCATAGTGCATAGTATCCATTGCTAGGACTGGCTGGTCTTAGTGAATGCTTAGACTGGGAAATGGAGGAATGAAGGTACACATCATCACCACCACCACTGGAAATTGCCAAATCTAAGGAAGGTGATGATGCATCCAAAGATGTGTTGTGTTGGCTTACCCTGAAGGAAGGATCTAGTCCAGCTATGAGAACACAGCTCTCACCAGCATTGTACCTAACAAACATCTCAATCCCTTCCTGGTTAGAGCAACAACAGTGACCTCTGAAGCTTACCGGGATGTAGCGAACTCCTTGTTGAGTAATGTTGAACCATATTCTAAAGGGAGGGCAGATAGATGGGGGTTGAATTGAGGGTTGTAGTTGAAAATGCGGACAAAAAACATTGGTGTTCCTGATAGGTCCTTTGGCCCCTTAGTTCTATCGCTACGTTCTACCCTGTTGAGCGGTGGAAACATCTAGAAGCAGACAAGAATGACAAGTCTGTCAAGGATTTAGTATTGTTGATAAGCAACACTGTCTTCTGGAATCCTGCAGAGCTGACAATATTACCAGGAGAAATAGAGGCTACCGGGAAGCAAGCCAAACATAGAAAGAACATAAACCTTCTTGCCATCTGCGAACACAGACAACACATTACCAAACATAGAATGAACATAAAAGGCAAAAGAGGAAAGAAAAGCAACATGTCGAAACATATTAGTTCCGACCTGGTGGAGCACATGCAAAAAGTTGAGGAAGAAGTGCGCATAGAAAAAAGAGAAGCTGCTGAAAATTGTGGAGGATTTTCAGACCAGCATTCGTGCAAGTTAGTTTATGGAGAGAAATAGCTCGTGTGGCTCGGGATGAGCCACATGTGAGTTTTGGGGGCCTATTGGGCCCGGGATAGAAGGCCAAAATTCATGTGGAATTTTTCCTAAGTAAGGGAAAAAGAGTTCGAGGAAGAAGGAGTTGTGACATAGGACATAGCATCAAGGAAAAATGGTAAGGATGATGCGATAGAAGAAGGAAGAAAAGGAGAAAGGAAAAGAGAAGGTGCAAGACGAGGAAGCTACACCAAGCTACGCCGGGAGTACATAACATGGGATATGAAGACATGGCAGAATATTCGCGGAAGCAGTCGTGCAGACAAGGTGATGACCAAAAAGTGACAGTAAGGCATGATGTGGAGAGGCAACAACCCTTAGTGATCATGGGTACGAGCTCGATTAGAGCTGGGAGAAACCACATGTGTAAAGGCATTTTTGTAAGTTAGGCCGATAGTGCCCGTTTGGGAATATTTTGCTAGAATTGAAAAGACAGCCTGTAGGCTGAAGATAGCAAGTTGGCTTAGATAGCGACTGTAGCTGAGTCTATATCAAGTCATGATTGAGTCTGTAACAAGGATGTGTGGGAATATATCGAGTCTATAATAAGGCTATAAAAGGAGAAACCCAAGTTGTACATGGGTTGGTCGATTAATCAGTAGCCTATTAGTTAGTTCTTGTTTAGACACTTTTGAGATGAGTATAGCATATGACAGTTTTGAGTAGGTAACTCTAGATCGTTGAGGGAATCAGGAGTAAGTAGATCTGCAGCTGAGTGCGCAAACAGATAAAGAAGGTCAAGTTGATCCAAGCTATGTGTGGATCATTGAGTAAGAGTAGAGTAGAGTGATACAGATAGAGAAGAACATAGAGCATGAGAATGAAAAGAAGTCTATAGAGATAGAAGAGAATATCTTAAACATAGTCTGTAGCTTTATGTACAGACAATAGGTGCATCTATTTTCTCATTCCAATGCCAAATGAAGAGAACCTTGTGGTTTTTTCCTGGATGGGTTTCCACGTTACATGTTGTGTATATGTGTGAATGTTGAGTAGCTTAAACAAGTGCCTATTTAGTGTGTTAATGATTGATTAATTAAGTGTGCTTTAAAAGAGACAATTGTATGAATGTTGTATTTCAAGTAAAGAATATATATGTGGTGAATGTTCACTGTGCATTTGCGTCAGGTTGCATAACTAAGGGAAAGCAACATAAGGTGAAAACCACCAACCCACCTTCCCTATATTCATTGGAAACCTTGGCGCAGGACCAAGGACTTAAACACCCTCCCACGCAAACTGTGGAAACATGGTTCTAGCGGTTACATATAAGAACTGAGATATCTCAGGTGAGACGACATCTGTATTGCAGGTGCTGTAGGCTGGGCTCTACACTGTCAGACCGATATCTTGGGCTTTGTTGCGCTGACCAAAGGAAGAGGACTGAACCTGGGTTGCAGGGGGAAATGCCAAGGACTTAAACACCCTCTCACACAAACTATGAAAACATGGTTATGGCAGTTACCCATAAGAATTGAGATATCTCGGGTGAGACGGCATAAGTGTTGCGGGTGCTACCGGCTGGGCTCTGCTTTGTTGGGCCGATATCTTGTGCTTTGTTGCGTTGACCAGAGGAAGAGGACCGAACCTGGGTCATAGGGTAAAAAAGGCCAACAACCTTTAAAACTGAATATCAACATGCGTGAATATCAACATCGGGCTGTCAATCTAGTCTTGTGCTCTCCGGACCATGACATAACATAGTTCACAAATGTCTTGCCTTCTTTGAATAGTGTAAGCATACCACATATATACAATAAACATGGAGGGAACAACTGAAAGCGATTATGATATCTGCAGATTGGGAAAACCCTTTGTGAAGTTTATTCTTGTTGTGTAAGGGTTGATCTTACGAATGGAAGTTCTGGAACAGTTAACAAGGCCAACAAGTTATTTTCACAATACAATAAGAGTCCACATGTTACACATTTTAGAAAAGGAACAAGAATCAACTTTGAACATGGATGGGTAGGAATAGTAGATCATAGAAGAGGACAGCACGATAGGGTTAAGACAAAAGGGTAGGGTTATGCAATTAAGGTGGGTGTTAGCACATACGACCAACAAATATGGGTCAATAGAAGAGAAATGGTAAGCACCATAAACCAAGGATTGATAAATGCTTCTCAAATTGCAAGATGAAGGATGTACCAAGAAGGTGGGGATAGAATCCATTTTATCTCTCTCTAAAATGTACAATTGTTTAATACACTAATTGAAACTTCTATCATCACCAAATAAGGAAAGTCAAATGTACATGTTAGGAACAATTTATGTAATATTGATAGTATCAACTGTCACACACACACACACACATACATATTTCCAAGGAAAAAAATTCGGTTTATTCACATTGAATAAACATGAACTGCCCTTTAGGGGCTTACACAAAGTTCGTTAAAAATTCCCTTTAGGGGCTTACATAAAGTTCGTCAAAAAAGCCTTTTTTAATGTAGGCTCTATCTTGTCACAAACAATTATGTTATCTTTTTATAGCCTAACATATTCTTTCACCTCCATTAAACTTGGAGGGAGCGTTAAAGCTAGTTTTGATAACTTGTCTGCTTCAACATTTAATACTCTATTAACATGCTGAAAGGAAATTGATTTGAAATTTGCCATTTGGTCTCTGATTGCTCTCAGAAAATGTTGAAGGTGAGGGGCATTTATTTGCAACTGGCCATATTCCCAGTCTATGGTCATTTTGAAGACCCCATAAATTTGAAGTCTTCGAACTTGCTTCTCATAAGCCACTCGGAGGACTAACCATAATGTTCATAATTATGCCTTATTGTTTATGCCTTGACCTAGTGCAGAGGTAATCTCTGTCTTTGTTGCTTCATCAAGAAAAAGGATGCCTCCAGCACCTCCCAAAGGAGGTTCCCATTGGCTCGCTCTATTGAAGAAACCCCAAGGCACGTTTTTGTTTATATTCAATGCTTTGAGATCTCTTCTTGGTTTTTGCGTGGGTGCCACCTGATGTTCCATTAATTTTTGCAAAAGCACGTAAACAATTATTTCTGTGGAAGTCTAAATGTTTTTGAAAATTTCTCTATTTCTTGTTTCCCATATAGTGTAAGCAAAAAGAGCTGGCAACGCTTCATGTTGACATACCCTTTCATTGTTCCACCACTTTTTTACTCTATGCTCCAGAGATTCATCTTCTATTGTGGTTGTGGCAGGATACAACTTATTGGTGACTTGTTTCCACATTGTTCCTGCATATGTGCAATGGAGAAAATATGAGAAAATCTTTCACTATCAGCCCTGGACAATGCACAATAACCAGGCCCATTGAAACCTCTTCTCGTTAGAGCTTCCCATGTCAACAATTTGTTATTGAAAGCCAACTAGAGTGTTATAATTGTTTTTAAAGGAGGATGGATTTTCCAAATTTGTGACCACCACCAGTAGTTTGTTTGTGGTTTTTATAAATGGATTGTTGCTTCATATCCCAGCTTTGTCGAAACCTTGCCCTCTTTATTGTTCCATGTCCAACTTAACTTGTCCCATTCCTCTCCTAGATGAATGAAATTTTCCCTAAGTTGTTTTATGTATGAGTTCCATAGCGTTGCTTTATTTCCAGCGAGCTCCAAATACTGAGCTGGCTTCCAAACCGTTCCTCTTTGGTTTAGATCCGTGTAAGAGCTTACATCTGCTAAAACTCTGATTTCTCTTTCCTTAAGCTGCGTGATGAACACTTCTGGCAATCTACAGCTCTCCCCAAAACCTACCCATGGGTCCTGGCCTATTCTTATTCTTCTCCCGTCACCTACCTGCCAGGCAACCCAATTTCCAACTAACGGGATTCCTTTGTGTGATTTAGTTGGTTTCCTAAACCATTCTTCTATAGATGCGTTTGGACACTATTTTTCTCTCATAGTTCTTCCCCAAAGAGTATTAGTATTTTCCACCATTCTCCATAGAGATTTTGCTACCAGAGCTTTGCAAAAGAGATATGGGTTCTTAATTCCCCAGCCACCTCTAGATTTTGGAAGAACTACCTTCATCCACTTAACTAGAGGGATACCTTATGATTTTGTGCTTGTTGTCCACAAGAATGATAAGCATTTCTTCCTGATTTTTGCTAAGATACCCTTCGGTATGTATGAAATTGAGGCCTAATAATATGGGATTCTTTGTAATACTGCATTCAACGAGACTAATCGTCCTCCCCTTGATAGGGACCTATTTGTCCACATTGATACTCTGCTCTCAATTTTCTCGTAGACCCATACCCGATCTTGAGAAGAGTATGCATTTGGTTTTAGTTGAAAACCTAGGTATTTGAAACCCTCATTCAAGGGTGAGATGGAAACTGAAATTAGGTCTCTTGCCTGTGTTAATACCTCCTCATTTATATTGTTATGAGACATAAGGGGGCAACCTTGTCTCAGACCTCTAGAAGGGAGAAACAATTTGGAGGGTGCTCCATTTATGAGTAAACAAAAGAGGCATACTTAATACATCCCATTATCTACTCAACCATCTCCATTGGCATTCCTATCTTGATTAACAACAAATGGATGAATGTAATGTCCTCTTCCAGTTAGGCCTTAAGGCCCAAAACTGCTAACCTATGTGATTCTTGTGGGTTCGAGCGGTTACTGACAGCTAGGGAATCACCTAATGATTGATGCCAACCGTAGAAGATCTAGGGCATCATCAGGTGGTCAAGAAGGGCCACCGGGGCCAAAGGCCACCCTCGTGCATGCCATCCCAGCATTATTTTAATGATGCATGCACTATTTAAGTCTCCCTCCGCATGCATGCAAATCAACGACAAATTAGAAGATAAAGTGACATGCATGCAAGTCAACGGCAAATTAGAAGATAAAGTGACCTAATTAGGTCAAAGATTAGGGTTTTGCACAGTTGAACTTTATAAATAAAGGAGAAGGCAAGAGGAGACTTCACTTTTGATTATTATTATTTTGGGAGCTCTTGGATAGCAGCACAGTGTGCAGCACAACAGTTGGGGTTGGAGACGGAGTCTTCAGCTAACAGGATTTCGGCAGTGAAACATCTGTCCTAGTCTTATTTCGGGTAAGCCATACAGGTTCACCACTTGTTCTTTATTCATTCATCAGTTACCTAGTACATGGTATAGATCGTTGCAGGGACACGTGTGCAGCCGTAAGAGGGGGTTTTCAGCCAGAAAGCCCTAATCAGCTGTTGGGCCTTCAGATCTCAGTTTCCTTCCGAAACTCAGGCACCAATATCATCATCAGCCTCATACTCCGGTACTCAGTGATTTTCAGATCTATCAGTGCTCATCCGAAGCAGTTATCAGTCGTTTCGGGGTTCCAGAGGGTGAGTAGCTGCCTCTCTAAAGTGATTCGCTACCCTACCTAGAGATCTCAGAACCTTTGCATGCTCCAGGCATTCTATCCGACATTGCACCGCTATCAGTCCCGCAAATTCTCAGTCAGATTGGACATCTCCTTCCTTGAGGGCGTCACACTTCTCTACTTGGGCGTCTTGCTGCTGGGGGATTCACCTGAAGCAGAGGAGCTCAGATCCTCTCTGATCCAGCTTGCAGTACTGGCAGACTTTTGATGGAGTAGTTCAGATCAGCTTATTAGTGGTAAGTGTTCATTCTATCTCGCAAACCCTAACCCTAATTTTTCCTATAAAATAGGGATTTTTGCTTGGCAGTTTACATGCCCCATTGTATCAGCATAATTGTTTAGAAATAGAAAATATCAGGATTTGGGATATTACAGTGGTATCAAAGCTATTTTCTTGGCCAGCTGTGGGCTTAAGAGATGAAAAGTAGATGAATACAGAAGGAGATCCTTTTGTAACCTATAGGAGGAGGAAGAGTAGATACACAGAAGAATTTGAAGATATCCAGCTAGAGGATACCAATTCAGACATGGAACAGATAGGTATACATTCGGATAGGGGAAAAGGAACGGGAGAAGAGGAGGATCGGATGGAGTTTTGCAGCTTGGTCTCTGCATTGCAATACTTAGCCAAAGGATAAAAAGAAGTCCTCAATGCAATCAACAGACTGTCAGTGAAACCGGAACCAGGTATCAGCAGTACACCCCCCTCACCGGTAGAGTGGGGATCTTCAAGCGGCAGTGGAAAGATGGCATACACCAACATCCAGAACACTCCCCACATATACAGCAGACCTACTATCAGGCCTACCATGCCTCACTTCTTGGCAGATACAGTAGGGGGCCCGGTCATGCAGGTAGAGCCCAACGAGCCTTTTGGGGCTTATTTACAGGAGTACAGGGACTTAGGGGATGAGTTTCATGCTGCTATGTCTTTCTCAGACTTCTGCAACATGAAGAGTAGGAATAGGCCCAGGAATTTCAACAAGGGTTTCAATCACAACTATGAGCTGCAGAAGACCTTGGGCAGGTTAACCATCCCAAACTTTGATGGGACTCGCGGAGGATCAGCGAGAACATGGGTCGAAAAGTTGGATACCTATTTCCAACTCAACCCCATGACAGAGACAGACGCCATTAAGTTGGCTACAATTCACTTGGACGGAGAAGCTCGTGATTGGTGGCACCACGGATTGGTGACATTGGGTCACAACACCATACATTCTTACGGTGAGTTCACTCAGAAACTCATGGAGAGGTTTGACAGGAAAGATCCAGAGATCCATTTCAGGGCGTTGGCTCAACTCAAGCAGACTGGTAGCACAGAATCTTTCATTTCAGAATTTCAGAGGCTAGCTGTTATGGTAACAGATGTGTCAGAGAGCAGATTGACTATGTTATTCACCGAGGCCCTCATAGAGCCACTACGGGGATGGGTGAAAGCCTACAAACCCCTCACTCTGCAGGATGCTATTAGCCGGGCAAGGGATCTTCAGGATTCAGTCCCTAAAAACAAATTCCCTCTAAAAACCAATTTTCCTGTTAGGGACAAGGACAGGAAACCTTTCCAGCAGGATATGCCCAAGAAAACCTGGTTAGATGAGGACACCAGGAAATATTTGAGAAGAAAGAAGCTGTGCTTCACCTGCCAGGAACCATGGGTACTAGGACATAGGTGCACAGGGAAGGCGAAGGCACACTACATTGAGGTGTATTCAGACAGTGATGAAGACGACTATGAGCAGGAGGCCACAGAAGAGGAATCACACCATGGGGATATACCGGAGGGAGTCATTGCTACATTGTCTGGGGTACCGAGATTCCATACTCTCAGGGTCAGGGGAGTAGTGCAGGGTCACATAGTAGGAGTACTGATTGATGGGGGAGCCACCCACAATTTCATTGACTCTGCTTGGGTAGCCAAGAGAGGTATTCAGACCGAGAAGTTCGAGGGATTCACTGTAGCAGTAGCCGGGAACTCCAGCATGGAGTGCAACTACTGGATCCCAAAACTGAATGTTGCCTTGGGTAACTATCAGATGACAGACTCTTTCTATGTAGTGGATGTAGCGGATACTCATGTGGTATTGGGTGTTCATTGGCTTTACTCTATAGGGAAATACACTACAGACTATAGGGCAATGCAGATGGCGTTCCAGGGTCCAGATGGCAAACGGGTAGTTTTGAGGGGCATGAACACTTATCCCCCAAAACCAGTCAAGTCACAGAGAATGGAAGCAGTGCTTCGACAGGATGATATAGAATGGGCTGCATAATGTTTTGTCACCTTCAGGAAACCCCCAGAGACCAGCTCACAACACCCCAGTGACATTCAAGCCTTGCTACAGAAACACGAAAAGGTTTTTCGGGACCTTCCATCAGGCAGACCACCAGATCAGGGCTTTGAACACATCATCGAGCTAGAGGAGGGAACACAAGCAGTCATCACCACTCCTTATAGGCATCCCAAGAGGGACAAGGATGAGATTGAGAAAACCATCAAAGAATTACTGGAGCTTGGTTATATACGACCCAGTTCTAGCCCCTTTGCATCTTCAGTAGTTCCGGTTAAGAAGAAGGATGGCACTCTGCGTATGTGCATCGATTATCGAGCACTTAACAAAAAGACCATCAAGAACATGTATCCCATTCCCAGGATTGGCGAACTCATGGATGAACTTCGGGGAGCTCAATACTTCTCCAAGATCGATCTTCGCTCGGGGTACCATCAGATCAGGGCAAGGGACCAAAACATCTCCAAAACAGCTTTTCGCTGTCATTTTGGTCACTATGAGTTTCTGGTCATGCCCTTCGGACTGACCAATGCTCCGACCACTTTTCAGTCATGCATGAACCATACATTTCGAGCACAGCTACGTAAATTTTTGTTGGTATTCTTTGATGACATCCTGATTTACAGCAAAACTTGGGAAGAACATCTGAAACACCTGGACGAAACATTGAGTATCTTAGAAGAGCACTCACTATATGCAAAAATGTCCAAGTGTGAGTTTGGCATGAAGGAAATGTTGTACTTAGGACACGTAATCAATGCAGAAGGAGTACAGGTTGACATGGAGAAAATCAGGGCTATCAGAGATTGGCCTGTGCCAAAAATAGTTACAGAGTTGAGAGGGTTCCTAGGTCTGTGTACTTATTACCCGGGGTACGTTAAGGGATTCTCCCAATTTGCAGCACCCCTCACAGATCTCACCAAGAAAGGAGCGTTCACTTGGACAGACTTAGCACAGAAAACTTTTGAGGAGATGAGGGTTATTATGAGTTCTTGTCCAGTTCTGTCATTACCAGATTTCTCACAACCTTTTGTGGTAGAATGTGATGCCTCAGGGGAAGGGTTAGGAGCAGTGTTGATGCAGAATCATCACCCTATTGCTTTTGAGAGCCGTTAACTGAAGAACTATGAGTGCCATTACTCCATATATGACAAGGAGATGCTGGCCATCTTGCATGCTCTCACAAAATTCAGACAGTACCTGGTGGCCAGTAAGTTCAAAATCAAAACCGATCATAACAGCCTCAAGTATTTCTTGGAACAGAAGGAACTGAATGAGCGACAACAGAAATGGGTCAGCAAGGTACAAGCCTATGATTTCGAGATCGAGTATGTGAAGGGTAAGAATAATGTAGTAGCTGATGCATTATCTAGGCGTCCATCCCCATTATCTCTTAGTAGTATATCCACGGATTGGAGGGCACTTCTCTTAGTGGAGTACTCTAAAAATAAATTCGCTTGCGAATTATTGGACGGGCAAATTCAGGATGACAGGTACAGGATTGTGGATGACATCATCTACTACAAGGACAGAATATACCTCGTTCCAGAATCCACATTGAGGAAGAAGATCATTCAGGCAGCCCACGATTCTCCTTTATCAAGGCATCAAGGTTTCTTAAAGACCTACAGGCAGATCAGAGAGAGGTTCTCTTGGAAGGGCCTCAAGGGGGAGATTATGCAGCATGTCAGGGAATGTAGCATCTGTCAACAGAACAAGATTGAGAACACCCATCCAGCATTGTTACTCCAGCCACTACCGATTCTAGAGCAGAAGTGGGAGAGCATCTCCATGGACTTCATTACAGGCTTGCCCAAGGTCCAAGGGCGAGATTGTTTATATGTAGTAGTTAACAGACTGACCAAGTTTGCACATTTCTTCTCGATACCATCAGACTACTCGGCAGCTCAAGTAGCTGAGTTATTCTTCAGGGAAGTCTTCAGGTTACACGGGTTACATAAGACCATTGTCAGTGATCGAGATAGCAGATTCACGGGTGCCTTTTGGCAAGAGCTGTTCAGATTGGTAGGGACTGAACTGGCTACCAGTACGAGTTATCATCCCTAGAGTGACGGGCAAACATAAATAGTCAACGAGTGGATCGAGGGATATCTGAGGAACTATGTAGCAGGGCAGCAGCGGACCTGGATCAAGTGGCTACACTTAGGGGAGTATTGCTACAACACTACTTATCATATGTCTATTAGGATGACTCCTTTTAAGGCACTATATGGTTACGAGGCATTGGACTATGCAGATTTGGCATTTGGAGACAGTAGGGCTCCTAAGGCTAAGGATTGGATACAGGACAGTCAGGACATCCTGAAAATACTGAAGGAGAATTTGCAGACAGCACAGAATCAACAAAAGATGTATGCCGACAAACACAGGATTGAGCAGAGCTTCGAGGGAGGGGATTTAGTATACTTAAGGCTCCAGCCTTACAGACAGTCCTCACTTAAGAATAAAGGAGCAGAGAAGTTAAAACCCCGCTTCTATGGACCCTAAAAGATAATCCGGAAAGTGGGAGAGGTAGCTTATGAACTAGAACTTCCTCAGGAAAGCAAAATTCACAACGTGTTTCATGTATCTAGCCTAAAGAAAACCCTTGGTCAACACATTGCTCCATCCACAGAATTGCCTCCTTTAGATGATGAAGGACTGCTGATACTGATTCCCGAACGGATCGTTCAAACTAGAGAGAGGAAGCTTAGGAACAGGGTAATCAGGGAATACTTAGTTCAATGGAAGGAACTACCGCCAGAAGGATCCACCTGGGAAGGTGAACAAGTATTGCAGCATCCCAATTTGAAGTTGCTTGAGGACAAGCAATTTCGAGCGGGGAGGACTGTAATGTCCTCTTCCAGTTAGGCCTTAAGGCCCAAAACCGCTAACCTATGTGATTCCTGTGGGTTCGAGCGGTTACTGACAGCTAGGGAATCAGCTAATGATTGATGCCAACCGTAGAAGATCTAGGGCATCATCAGGTGGTCAAGAAGGGCCACCAGGGCCAAAGGCCACCCTCGTGCATGCCATCCCAACATTATTTTAATGATGCATGCACTATTTAAGTCTCCCTCCGCATGCATGCAAGTCAACGGCAAATTAGAAGATAAAGTGACATGCATGCAAGTCAACGGCAAATTAGAAGATAAAGTGACATGCATGCAAGTCAACGACAAATTAGAAGATAAAGAGACCTAATTAGGTCAAAGATTAGGGTTTTGCACAGTTGAACTTTATAAATAGAGGAGAAGGCAAGAGGAGACTTCACTTTTGATTATTATTATTTTGGGAGATCTTGGATAGCAGCACAGTGTGCAGCACAGCAGTTGGGGTTGGAGACGGAGTCTTCAGCTAACAGGATTTCGGCAGTGAAACATTTGTCCTAGTCTTATTCCAGGTAAGCCATATAGGTTCACCACTTGTTCTTTATTCATTCATCAGTTACCTAGTACATGATATAGATCGTTGCAGGGACACGTGTGCAGCCGTAAGAGGGGGTTTTCATCCAGAAAGCCCGAATCAGCTGTTGGGCCTTCAGATCTCAGTTTCCTTCCGAAACTCAGGCACCAATACCATCATCAGCCTCATACTCCGGTACTCAGTGATTTTCAGATCTATCAGTGCTCATCCGAAGCAGTTATCAGCCGTTTTGGGGTTCCAGAGGGTGAGTAGCTGCCTCTCTAAAGTGATTCGCTACCCAACCTGGAGATCTCAAAACCTTCGCATGCTCCGGGCATTCTCTCCGACATTGCACCGCTATCAGTCCCGCAAATTCTCAGTCAGATCGGACATCTCCTTCCTTGAGGGCGTCACACTT